>CM038673.1:48596677-49137538 GCA_021605145.1 Aegilops bicornis
AGAATCGACGAAGCCAAAGGCATGGTTCAATCTTGGAAGGCCAGCTATGAGGGAAATTCTCTTGTGGGTGCAACAGCGATTGATGTTCCCCGATGGGTATGCAGCGATCTAAAGAGGGGAGCGAATCTTGATAAACTGAAGATATTTGGTCTCAAGAGTCATGATTGGCACATATGGATTGAGCGGGTAATGCCGGTGATGTTGCGTGGCTTCATCCCTGAGGAGGAATGGCTAATCTTGGCAGAACTCAGCTATTTCTTCCGTGTTCTTTGTCTTGAAAGAACTATCGCTGGCGTGCTAGAAGAAATGGAAGAGTTGGCGCCGGAGTTGATCTGCAAGTTAGAGAAGATCTTTCCACCGGGCTTCTTTAATCCAATGCAGCATTTGATTTTGCATCTCCCGACCGAGGCAAGATCGGGGGGGGGGGGGGGCGGGCAAAATCGTTGGTGCTACCCAACTGAGAGAATGCAGAAGACGCTTCGACAAAAATGTAAAAATAAACGTAGAATTGAAGCATCGATGGCTGAGGCATTCATCACAGAGGAGGCGGCAAACTTCGTAACAGCGCACTACGAAGCCAAAAATCGTCATTTGCATAATCCGAAGCCTCGGTACAATGCTGACGAGCCTAAAAAGGGTGGATCCAACCTCAGCCTATTCAAAGGGAATCTCGCACCAGCTAGTGTTTCACATCCGGTATCTTTGAATAACGAAGAATGGCGGACCATTTCGTTGTATATCTTCAACAACCTGATAGAAGTGCGGCAAGACATCGAGTAAGTTCTCGGTACATTGTTTCGCAACTTCTATTTCCTTTGAACTACTCTTATTCCTGGATATGTCATACAGTCGATCGTCGCCATATTCTCGTATGGAGCGGAGATCCAAAAGGATTCCGTCGAAGAGTATGAGCTTCTCGCTAAGCAAGGAGGTGGCTATCCGGTTTCATCTCTTGGTTCAAACAAACGGTAATTTCTATTAGACAATTTCATTTCATTCGCTAATTTGTGCATAATGCAACAATCCTTTCATATTAAACTTGTAGGCTAATTCAGAGTCTATGGACGCTGAATTGAGACAAGTCGCTAATGGTTTTGACTATAAGGTCCGTTCATTTGACAAGTACGACATCAACGGGTATCGCTTCGTACCTATGGCAAAGAGCTATCTATAGCCGACGAAAGTCAACAAATTGTTGTGTATCTGCTATCGGCGAAGGAGGTACCGAGTATTATGGGAGAGTTGAAGCAATTTATGAACTTCTGTTCTATGGTGAAAATCCACCGAATGTCGTAGTCTTCAAATGTTATTGGTGTCAGCCGAAGGAGACTAGAAGGACTCATGAACATGTAGGGCTAGTTGAAATCAACCAAAGCACTCATTTAGATGTTCCTGATGTCTATATTATGGCTCAACAGGCGACCCAAGTATTCTATCTACCGTGGGCCTGCCAAACTAATCCAAATCTGAAAGGTTGGGATGTCGTTTATGAAGTGCCGCCACGTGCTAGACTTTCTCCCCAAAGGAAGAGGATTATGAACCTCACATTAACCCGCAGACACATATGAAGGAGAATTATTCCAAGAGACACGTCTTTCCAAAAAGCATTTCAAGAACCGCTATACTTCACCCCAAAACATTGAAGTAGACAATGACAATGAATCCGACATCACCCGGAGGAGGAACAAGAAGAGCCGGAACAAGAAGAGGTTATCTTTATGCGGATGACCTGTCAATGCTTGACCGACTACGTCAAGGTGGCCTTGCACATGTTGATGCCAATGAACCCTATGAGCCCGTCATTGATTATAGTGATGATGATGATTATGCATTTATTGATGATCTTGATCGAGATTATTAGTAGTGTCGGTATTACATTTTTTATGTTGTACTTGATGATGATACACTTAAGTGATACACATATTATTATTCATGTCGGTCTTTTTTATGTTGTACTAATTTACGTTTCTTGTTTGTCATGGCAGGTGTTGAAAGATGGTGGGCGCTGGTCGGGAGGCGTGGTCTCGAGGTCTTCCATTCCAGACGCACCTCTCCGCCGGCGTTCTTTGGACAGTATGGCCACACCACCGGGCCCTTCTTCGCCGACCGCGGTGCCCAGGGGACGAGGTAGGAAGAGAGGAGGTAGGGCACGTGGTCGTGGGAGAGGAGGTAGGGTGATCACTCTGGCGCCTTCCTCGCCGCCACCCCAGCTGTTTCACCCGAGCACGTGATCGCTAGGGTGGACTCGTCCGAGGAGGAGGCTACACGGACTCCGGTCCACGAGCCTCCGGTCCACGGGTCTTGGGCCTCGAGTTCGCCCACGTGACCGGGAGGAGCACACGTCCGGATGGGGTACTGGCTGGATCAGCCCGAGGAGCCGAGTGGCCATCTTGATGATGGCGGGAGACGACTGATCTTGAGGAGGAGGGGGGCACCGTCTACCAGCGTGGTGCTACACGGCTCCCGTCCGTGCCGGTGGCCCGCGAGGAGAGGTGGTTGATTTTCCCTGATGGGGAGAGGTACGTAAGTGCATTTAATATTTTTGTACCTTGTGCATTCACGTTTTTTCAAATAACTAATGCGTTGGCCTTGTCATCTTTGCAGAGGTTGGGATCACCATCATAGTGTCCGCCGCCCAACTCCGTCCTTGGAGTTCTTTGCCGCAAAACTTCCCGGGTTTGTCACGTTGCACGGTGAGGGTCGGCTTCGAGCTTGGATTGAGCTGGGAGCACTACGTCGCTGCCCGGCCCCGCCGGATGAGATTATCGGCGGTGTAGGTAATGCGACACGAGGGCGAACATGGTGATCGAGAAAGTTACGGGTAATTTCTCCTTTACACATTTAAAATCTTCAACTAGCTAGTTATTAATTATACTAATCAATATTGTCTCATTTGATTGCAGACATTCTACTGGTGTGAGGAGGGATACGAGGAGGGGCGGCACGTGTTATCGAGAACGTGCATAGCGCCTACTCAGAACTTACGGCACGAGGCTCGGGTGCAGGCTGTTCGAGACTACTACGCCTTGCGTGGTATCAAGAAGACCAAGCCGGTGTGCCGCGATAAGTTCCTGAGTAAGGAGCAGTACATGAAGGTAATTCTTAAGGCCTTCTCTACTTAAGTTCCTTCATTTAGTAATTCTTAGCCGTAGCGCTCAAGTTTCTATTTGCTAACTTAGGCGCCTCCGAGATGGTGTGCAGATCGGATGGATTGTTGGGAGGTGTTGGTCGATGAGTGGTGCTCAAAACAATGGCTAGCCCTCCACAACGAGGCCAAGGACAAACGTGCCCAAATGGAAGGTGTGCCACACCATCAAGGCAGCTCCAACTTATGTCGGTTAAGAATGGCCCGGGTATGTGGTTTGCTTCATGATTCATGCAATTCATTCATCATGCTAGCTTGAGCCCTTTAATTACTAATTTTCATTGTTTCTCTCTTTCGTGCACGCTACAATAAGGCGGATAAGGTGCCGAGGTGTACGACCTGTATGCCATGGCCCACACCGCCTCTTTCAAGAAAGTCAAGGCTTTCTCTCGGTCGACCTCGATGATGCAAACAACTTCACCAACATCTCCTCCCACAACAAGCTCGTGAGATATAGAGATGAGGGGAAGGCGAGGAAAGGGAGGACTTTAACCCGAGCTGTGGTCCCATTGATCCAGAGCTGTTGATGATATCTGGTGGCGGGAGGTCCCATGGCTCCATAGCCATTGGAGATGGACTTATCCGTTGTCCTAGCACTCTCTCGGAGATCAAGGCGCGCCCGATCGAGCTCCGCTCTGAGATAAGGCCTCGTGAGCGGCCGGTGCAACTCGCCATCAAGGTTAGTGATACATACTCGATTATCTTTCTCCATTACATTGTGTGCGCTTCCATCAATGATTACAAATGGTCATGTGAGTGGTGTTGCAGGCTGCTATACAGAGTGTGAGAGATAGTACGGAGATTCTTCTTGCGGAGGAGTCGGAGAGGCAGCGGGAGTTGGAGGAGAGGACGACAAAGATGATGGAGGAGGAGAGGGCACGGAATGACATGCAGGGAAGGGCCATGTACGAGCTCCTTGTGGTAAGTTTCTTCTGCAGATTAGCCAAAACATTCATGTAGTGTTTGTCTCATTACTAACTAGTATGACTGAGTCGTCAAAACCAAATGTGCAAATTGTGCGAGAAGACAGGTTAGACCGCTCCGCCGATGCCGGTGATTGCTCCACAGGACCACGGTGAGTTTTATTTGAATGGACATTACTTGCTAATCTTAACATTTGAGTGTCATCATGCTAACAAGACATTGGAAATGATCTTTGGTGCAGCGTAACTCCGGACAAGCATCGCATGCGATCCTTCTCCGACTACCGACACGAGCCACCCCGCTCCTACACCTCCACGGATCTTGGTAAGTTTATCTAGTGTTTTGCTTAAACATGCATAAAGACCTAGACTTAGCTTTATTTCCTCCAATGCTTACCATAATGACCTAGACTTAGCTTCTTCTCCTCCAAAATGACTTAATAAGCTTCTTGACCTCCAAAACCATCCATTTTACCTAAGTTAGCTCTAAAACGATCATGTACTTAGCTTACTTATGTCAAAAATTGCATAATTAGCTTAGTTAGCTCATAGACGATCCATTTTACCTAAGTTAGCTCTAAAATGACCCATTTTACCTAGGTTAGCTTATAAATGATCCAGTTGATCCAAGTTAGCTCAAAAATGACCCATTTCACCTAAATTAGCTCTTAAATGATCCATTTCACCAAGTTAGCTACAAAAGCGATCCATTTCACCTAAATTAGCTCTTAAATGATCCATTTCACCTAAGTTAGCTCAAAAGATCCATTTCAACTAAATTAGCTAAAAAGCGATCCATTTCAACTAAGTTAGCTCATAAAAGATCCATTTCAACTAAATTAGCTCATAAATGATCCATTTCAACTAAGTTAGCTCATAAATGATCCATTTCACCTTAGCTAGCTCATAAGCGACCCATTTCAACTTAGTTAGCTCATAAATGATCCATTTCACCTTAGCTAGCTCATAAGCGACCCATTTCAACTTAGTTAGCTCATATATGATCCATTTCACGTAAGTTAGCTCATAAATGGCATACTCTTCTTGTTCTAGTCTTCTTCTTGTTCTACTCTTCTTGTTCTAGTCTTCTTCTTGTTCTACTCTTCTTGTTCTAACTTTCTTATTTTTCATTTTGCAGATTTCATTCACTTGACTTAAAGCTTGCATAGATGGAGTGCTCCTTATCCCTTTCTCTGTTTCTTTTGTATCGTTGAACTATGCATGTATCATTGGATGAAACTATTGTAATATATATGGTTGGATGCCTCTATGTTGAACTTGTTATGTATGATGGAACTATGCATGTAATATATATGTTTGGATGATGAAGTTATGTGTTGGATATCTTATATGTTTGCTCTGTAATGGCCTTTTGAAATATATCTATATATGTCATATATATTTGTGATGAAAATTGGTGGATTTAATA
The DNA here is from genome assembly GCA_021605145.1 of Aegilops bicornis. Lineage (NCBI taxonomy): Eukaryota > Viridiplantae > Streptophyta > Magnoliopsida > Poales > Poaceae > Aegilops > Aegilops bicornis. The sequence goes on from CM038673.1 coordinate 48,602,175, forward strand.
AAAACAGATAAAAGAGCCAATATCAGCTCTTTGCCGTCACCACCGGCAACAGCAGCGCTCTTTAATGTCGTCTTCAGCGACGGCAAAGAAGACACGTGGCATCTAGCTGTGCTTCCTGGAAGCTGACCCATTTGGTCACTTTGCCATCAGTGGCAGACGGCAAAGAACCTGCACTTTGCCATCAGTGGCAGACGGCAAAGACACATGCACTTTGCCATCAGTGGCAGACGGCAAGGACACTAGAAATTTTGCCGTCAGCGGCGGACGGCAAAGGCCTGCCGTTTGACACTTAACGGACTGACGGCGCAATTATTGCCGTCCGCTCTCTTTGCCGTCCGTCATGGACGGCAAAGGGCCTTGCCGTCACCGCCAGGAAGCGGACGGCAAAGTAGCTGTTTACCGTAGCCTACGTTGCCGGAGCCTGTTGCCGTCCGTGGCTGACGGCAAAGGATTTTGCCATCCGCCATTCATGCCTTTGCCGTCCGCCATGGCAGACGGCAAATAGCTGATTCCTGTAGTGATGTATGGAGCCTCGATAGACTTAAAGTCAACCCGAAATGTCGTTTAATTATCTTTCTAGAAAATCCAGGCCACTCGATATTTCCCACATATTCTAGCACAAGTCATGCCAAAATTCACGGAAAAATCCGGCATGACCATTGCTAAAAAATGACATATCGAGCGCCTGAAATTTGTCAGAATGGAAACTAATCAACACTCCGGCAAAACATAGGCCACTCGGAGGACATATCCTATTTGCATTCAAACTTGATGGTCATTGCATTTCAATGGTTGAAAATATGAACAAAAACGTTTCAAAATATCTTATAGGACTCATATTGACATGGATATTTGGCTATCTCACCTCGAGGTCGGATGGGGCCTGTGACGGGGACTGCGGCGGCGACGACATGGAGATTTGGCTGCAAAAACAAAATCGTATTCAAAATAGTGCTCTCCAATTTGAGCATTCAAAATAGGAGTAGTGAAAACCCTAAATCAAAATATAAGGAAAAACCTACATTTACTAAAAATATAAACAAAATCACTATTATCCTCATCTTAGGACTTAGTGAAAACCCTAAATCAAAATATAAACAAAAACCTATATTTGCTAAAAATATACAAAAACACTATTATCCTCATCTTAGGACTTAGTGAAAACCCTAAATCAAAATATAAACAAAAACCTACATTTAATAAAAAATTCCTATTCTATTCAAAAGACCTACATTTACTTATTCAATTCAATTTCATATATTTTATTATCTTCAAATTTACTTATCCAAATTTTCTTGAAATTTCCTATTCTACTCAAAATAAATACCTTTACTTATTCTTTTCAATTTAATATTTTATTCTATTCAAATTTGAGGGGGAGGAGGAGAGAGCAGGAGGGGGAGGAGGGGGCCGCCGAAGTGGGACGAGGAGGAGGAGGCCGCTGGCGGAGAGGAAGGAGGAGGGGGGAGGGAGGGACCATGGGGGGCAGGAGGATGACGACGATGGAGGAGGAGGGACAAAGGGAGGACAACAGCGGCGATGGCGGCCACAGCGACAGAGGCGACAGAGGCGATGAGAGAGTGTGAGGAGGAGGAGGGAGGAGGAGGGGGAGGAGGAGGGAGGGACCTTGGGGGAAGGAGGATGGCGACTACGGAGGAGGATGGCGGTGACGGCGACAGAGGCGACAGAGGCGATGAGAGTGTGAGGGGGAGAGTGAGAGGACTCGCGCGGGCCGGTTTGGATAAGGGCCCATAGTGGTAGCACTTGTCCATAAAAGGCGCTACTGCTAAAATCTGAAGCAGTAGCGCTTCCTAAGAATGTGGGCTACTAGTATCCCTAGCATACCTGGAACGGTGTGTCAGTTTTAGTAGTAGAACATTTTACAGACCCATCGCTACTACTATGCTCATATTAGCAGCGTTTTTGCTTACCCAGCGCTCCTGCTACTTAGCAGCAGTGCTTAAAAGAGGCGTGGCTAAGCTCCTGTATTAAGCATTTCCCTAGTAGTGAGCCCTTTGACTTTCGTCAGACGGGGTTGGACCGGTGGACCTTTTCACCTGGTTGTCATAGCCCGGCCCATAGCTACACCCCGGACCAACCCACCGCAAGATTCCCTCCGTGTCATGCCGGCGTAGCCGTTTCCCCCCTCCAGGACACGGCGGCAGCGATGCCCGTGAGGGGGGGGGGGCACACCCCGGAGCCACGTGTCGGGTGCCTTCGCATGCCACCACACTTCCACAAGCTTACGAGGGCCCACCGCAACACCTGGCGGCATTGCTATCCCCCCAGGTACCCTGTCCCGTCTAACCCTAAAGCAGACGACCGCCGGATCTAGCCCTTTGACTCATCGGACGGGGTTTGACCGGTGGACCTTTTCACCTAGTTTTCATAGCCCAGCCCATAGCTACAACCCCGAACAACGTTTCGGCCCAACCCACTGCAAGATTCCCTACATGTCATGCCGACATGGTCGTTTCCCCCCTCCGGGACACGGCGGCAGCAACGCTGGTGATCGGGGGCACGCCCCGAAGCCGCGTGTCGGGTGCCTGCGCCTGCCACCAGGCTTCCACAAGCATACGAGGGCCCACCTCAACACCTGACGGCATTGCTACCCCCCCCCCCCAGGTACACCGTCCCGTCTAACCCTGACACAGACGACCGCTGGATCTAGCACTTTGACTTTCGCCAGATGGGGTTTGACTGGTGGACCTTTTCACCTGGTTGTCATAGCCCAACCCATAGCTACACCCCCAAACAAAGTCCCGGCCCAACCCACCGCAAGATTCCCTTAGTGTCATGCCGACATGGTCGTTTCCCCCCACCAGGACACGGCGGCAGCGACGCCCGTGACGGGGGGGCACATCCCGGAGCCACGTGCCGGGTGCCTGCGCCTGTTACGACGCTTCCAGAAGCATACGAGGGCCTACCGCAACACCTGGCGGCATTGCTACCCCCCCCCCCCAGGTACCCCGTCCCGTCTAACCCTGACAAAGACGACCGCCGGATCTAGCCCTTTGACTTTCACCGGACGGGGTTTGACCGGTGGACCTTTTCAGCTGGTTGTCATCCCCCAGCCCATAGCTACACCCTCGAACACTGTTCCGGCCCAACACACTGCAAGATTCCCTCCGTGTCATGCCGACGTGACCGTTTCCCCCCTCCGGAACACAGTGGTAGCAACGCCTGTGGGGGGGGGCACACCCCGGAGCCGTATGCCGGGTGCCTGCGCAGGCCACCACACTTCCACAAGCGTACGAAGCCCACCGCAAATCCTGGTGGCATTGCTATCCCCAGCAACCCCGTCCCGTCTAACCCTGACACAGACGACCGCCGGATCTAGCCCTTTGACTTTAGCCAGACGGAGGTTTGACCGGTGGACCTTTTCACCTGGTTGCCATAGCCCAGCCTATAGCTACACCCCTCAACAACGTCCCGGCCCAACCCACCGCAAGATTCCCTCCATGTCATGCCGACGTGGTCGTTTCCCCCCTCCGGGACACGGCGACAGACACACCCGTGAGTGGGGGCACACCCCGGAGCCGCGTTCCGGGTGCCTGCGCCTGCCACCACGCTTCCACAAGCATACAAGGGCCCACCGCAACACCTGGCGGCATTGCTACCCCCCCCCAGGTACCCCGTCCCGTCTAACCTTGACACAGATGACCGTCGGATCTAGCCCTTTGACTTTCACTGTTCGGGGTTTGATCGGTGGACCCTTTCACCTGGTTTTCAGAGCCCAACCTATAGCTACACCCCCGGACACCGTTCCGGCCCAACCCATCGCCAGATTCCCTCCATGTCATGCCGACGTGGTCGTTTCCCCCCTCCGGGACATGGTGGCAGCGGCGCCCGTGAGGGGGGCACACCCAGGAGCCGCGTGTCGGGTGCCTGCTGATACGTCTCCGTCGTATCTATGATTTTTGATTGTTCCATGCCAATATTGTACAAATTTCATATACTTTTGGCAACTTTTTATACTATTTTTGGGACTAACATATTGATCCAGTGCCCAGTGCCAGTTCCTGTCTATTGCATGTTTTATGTTTCGCAGAAAACCCGTATAACGGAGTCCAAACGGGATATAAACGGACGGAGAAATATTTTGGAATATTTGGATTTTCCGGAGGAAGAATCAACGCGAAACGGTGTCCGGGGTGGCCACGAGACAGGGGGGCGCACCCTCCCCCCTGGGCGCACCCTGGACTCTCGTGGGTCACCCGTAAGGTATTTGACGCTCTCCTTTTGCCGCAAGAAAGCTAATTTTATGAGAGAAATCTGGGCAAAAGATTCACCCCAATCGGAGTTACGGATCTCCAGATATAAAGGAAACAATGAAGGGGTAAAATCAGAAAACGCAGAAACAGAGAGATAGATCCAATCTCTGAGGGGCTCTCGCACCTCCCAAGCCATGGGAGCCATGGACCAGAGGGTAAACCCTTCTCCCATCTAGGGAGAAGGTCAAGGAAGAAGAAGAAGAAGGGGGACTCTCTCCCCCTTGCTTCCGGTGGCGCCGGAGCGCCGCCGGCGGCCATCATCATCATCGCGATCTTCACCAACATCTCCATCATCTTCACCAACATCTCCATCACCATCCCCCATCTATATTCAGCGGTCCACTCTCCCGCAACCCGCTATACCCTCTACTTCAACATGGTGCTTTCTGCTTCATATTATTATCCAATGATGTGTTGCCATCCTATGATGTCTGAGTAGATTTTCGTTGTCCTACCGGTGATTGATGAATTGCTATGATTGGTTTAATTTTCTTGTAGTTATGTTGCTGTCCTATTGTGCCCTCCGTGTAGCGCAAGCGTGAGGGATTCCTGCTGTAGGGTGTTGCAATACGTTCATGATTCGCTTATAGTGGGTTGCTAGAGTGACATAAGCTTAAACCCGAGTAAGGGGATTGTTGCGTATGGGATTGAAGGGGGACCAATATATCTTAATGCTATGGTTGGGTTTTACCTTAATGAACGTTTGTAGTTGCGGACTGCTTGCTAATAGTTTGAATCATAAGTGCATAGAATTCCAAGTAAGGGATGACATGCTAGCAGTGGCCTCTGCTGGAATTTAGTCTATATATGGGCAGCCCAATAACTATTTCTGAAATTCCTAATAAATCCTATAGGCCCACTTAGCCCATTCGTGGAAGGCAAGGGATACTACTAAATTTTAGTCCCACATTGCTAGTTGAGTAGGAATTGGAGCTCCTTATAAGGGAGGTTCTTTCCTCACTTGTATGAGCATGAGAACAAGAGGGACATCCACGCGCGCTCCACCTCCGCCGCCCGCCTCGCCACGCCACGCCACGCCTCGTCACAACGCGCTGCGGGTTGCGGGAATGAGCCGAGCTGATGTGTAAATTTTTGCCACGCACTACGGGTATACGAAAGGTCACACGGAAGCTGAAAAGTATTTTTTTGCGAAAGTGGAGTTCGAATGCGAACGGTGCAGCTCTTCGGCTGCTGGTTGTTCGCTTCATCTCCGTCTCTTCGTTTCGCCTCCCGTCGCTGCCCTCTCGCCTCCTTCTCTTGCGCCTATAAAACGGAGGTCGCTCCTCCCAGAGAGACGCACCAGAACTTCTTCTTCCTCTCGCCACCGGTTCCAATCTACGAGCTACTGCTGTCTTCCTCATCCCGGCTTGCGGGCGTGCACCCTTGAGTCGGGACGATCAAACCTCGAAACCGCACCTTCCGAGTCTGTCATGCGGGAGAAGGGTGATAAGGTTTTGGGAGGCGCTCTGTAGCGACCTCGACTTCTTCGTCACGGACGCCCCGGACTCCGACGACTACTTCCCTGACGACGACTACTTCTCCGACGTCGACAACCTCCTTGACGACATGGAGGACACCGACCCCAAGTCCAGTGCCTCTGCTCCTACTGCTGTCACGTACGTGTTTCTCCTCTTTCTATTGGAGGTTCTGCTACAGTTCCTTGCTCTAGTATTTTCCCTAGATATGTTAGACTCTATTTCATATATGCAACTTGCTATATTGTCTGCTCAAGATATGTTTAGTTACGGTTCATATATGAAGATGTTGTTTACCTTCTCTTTGGCAAATCGCATGACTTGTTTTATCACTGCTATACTAGTCATGCTTTATCTAGTATTTCATTAAAAAATCATTCCGTAAATTGCTCATATTTCCAACAATCCAAAAACCTTATTATAGGCAATTTACCCCACGTGGTTTTGCTGCTTCCATGAGACCTCCTATGTTTGAGGGTATCCACTATAAGAGGTGGCGCGTGAGAGCAGTCTTATGGTTTCAGACCATGAGCTGTTATGACGCCACTCTTGGCAAACCTGAAGGAGAGCAAGATGCCCAATAGGCACAAGCTTTTCAGAAAATGGATTCTCTGTTTAAGGCTGCTCTCTTGAGTGTTCTTGGTGAGAACATAGTTGATGCTTATGCGTCAATTGACAATGGAAAAGATATGTGGGTCGCACTCGAGGCCAAGTTTGGGGTCTCGGATGCCGGCACTGAGATGTACATCATGGAGCAATTCTATGATTACAGGATGACTAAAGAGTGCTCCGTGGTTGAGCAGGCTCTTGAGATACAGTCATTTGCTAGAGAACTTGAGCACTTCAATTGCATACTACCGGACAAGTTTGTTGCCGAGGGTATCATTACTAAGCTTCCTCCTTCATGGAGGAACTTTGCTACCTTACTGAAGCATAAGAGACAGGAGTTTTCCATTCCGGATCTCATTGGTACTCTTGATGTGGAAGAAAAGGCGAGAGCAAAGGACACACGTGCTCGAGGTATTGAGGGAGGATCTAGTCCAATGTGGCATGTATAGAACTTCCAGCCCCACAAGTTCAAGAACAAGGGCAAGTTTGATGGTAAAGCAAAGTTTGATGGAAAGAACAAGGCTGTGCAACACACGAACTTCAAGAAGAAGAATGTCAAGAAGAAAGGTGCTTGTCATGTGTGTGGAGATCCTGATCATTGGGCTCCTAGTTGCCCTAATAGCTATGACAAGCGTCATCCTGGGAAAGGCGGCAAGACCGCTAATGTTGTCATTGGAGACACTGACATGAAGGATGTTGGGTATGGTATATTTCCCACTATTCTTTCAGTATGCCATTCTCCTGATTGGTTGATTAAAACGGGTGCTAATGTGCATGTATGCGGTGATATTTCCATGTTTTTGTCTTATCAGACCGCAGGGACTTCAACCGTGCTGATGGGCAACGGTTCAAGTGCTTCTGTTCGTGGTGTTGGCACGGTCGATCTGAAGTTTACTTCGGGGAAGATCGTGCGGCTGAAGAACATGAATTATGTCCCCTCCGTCAATAAAAATCTTGTTAGCGGATCTCTTCTGTGTAGAGATGGCTACAAGCTTGTCTTTGAGTCGAATAAATTTGTAATATCCAAGTATGGAACCTTTGTCGGTAAAGGCTATGACTCAGGAGGCCTGTTTCGTTTATCCTTGTCAGACATTTGCAATAAAGTTGTTAATCATATTTGCAACAGTAGTGAATCAAATGTGTGGCATTCACGTCTTTGTCATGTTAACTTTGGTTGCATGTCGCGACTAGCGAAGTTGAACTTAATCACCAGTTTCACCACTGTCAAGGGATCTAAGTGTCAAGTGTGCGTGCAAGCTAAGCAACCTCGTAAGTCTCACATGATCATGCGGACGAGAAATCTTGCACCACTAGAACTTATACATTCAGATCTATGTGAAATGAATGGTGTTTTGACAAAAGGTGGAAAGAGATATTTCATGACGTTAATTTATGACTCCACTAGATACTGTCGTGCGTATCTTATGAAATCTAAGGATGAGGCTTTGAACTTTTTCAAGATCTATAAAGCTGAAGTGGAAAACCAACTTGATCGAAAAATCAAGAGGCTTAGGTCCGACCGTGGTGGAGAGTATTTTTCCAATGAATTTGATGCTTTTTGTGTGGAACATGGTATAATCCATGATAGGACGCCTCCCTACTGACCTCAGTCAAATGGGGTGGCCGAAAGAAAGAACCCTACTCTAACTGATTTGGTTAACGCCATGTTAGACACATCGGGTCTCTCCAAGGCATGGTGGGGGGAGGCGATATTGACAGCATGTCATGTCCTAAATCGAGTCCCCACAAAGAACAAAGAGATAACTCCATTCGAGGAACCGGAGAAGAAAAGGTTAAAACTCCCTTATCTGCGAACATGGGGTTGTTTGGCGAAAGTCAATGTTCCAATTCCAAAGAAGCGGAAGCTTGGACCAAAGACTGTGGATTGTGTTTTCCTGGGATATGCTTTTCATAGCATTGGCTATAGATTCTTGGTTGTAAAATCCGAGGTACCTGACATACATGTCGGTACGATCATGGAGTTGAATGATGCGACTTACTTTGAAGATATCTTTCCCATGAAGGATATGGCTACCTCATCTAATCAGGAGATGCCCAGTTCTTCGAATCAGGAACCAGTTACAATTACCGGACCTGGCATTTTGATGGAACACTTTGAAAGTCCCGTGGAGGAGAACAATGAAGTTCCTACTAGGAGCAAGAGACAGAGGACTGCAAAGTCCTTTGGTGATGACTTTCTTGTGTATCTCATAGATGACACTCCAGTTCTATTTCAGAGGCCTATGCATCCGAAGATGCTGACTTCTTGGAAGGAAGCAGTTAAATGGCGAGATGGATTCCATCTTGGCGAATGAAACTTGGGAGATAACTGATCGTCCTTATGGGTGCAAACCTATAGGATGCAAATAGGTATTCAAGAAGAAGCTTAGGCCTGATGGTACTATCGAAAAGTACAAGGCTCGGCTCGTGGCTAAGGGTTATACCCAAAAGGAAGGTGAATACTTCTTTGATACTTACTCACCTGTGGCTCGACTGACCACTATTCGAGTTCTTCTTTCACTAGCTGCCTCACATGGTCTTCTCGTTCATCAGATGGATGTTAAGACTGCTTTCCTAAATGGAGAGTTGGATGAGGAAATTTATATGGAACAACCATATGGGTTTCTAATAGATAGTCAGGTAGGGAAAGTGTGCAAGTTTCTGAAGCCTTTGTATGGACTCAAGCAAGCACCCAAACAGTGGCATGAGAAGTTCGAAAGAACATTAACAGCTGCAGGCTTTGTTGTGAACGAAGCTGACAAATGTGTGTACTATCACCATGGTGGGGGCGAGGGAGTTATGCTTTGCTTGTATGTTGATGACATACTGATTTTCGGAACAAATCTGAATGTTATGAAGGAGGTCAAGGATTTCCTATCTCGTTGTTTTGAGATGAAGGATTTAGGAGTGGCTGATGTCATTCTGAACATCAAGTTGTTGAGAGATGATGATGGTGGGATTACATTGCTTCAATCTCACTAGGTGGAAAAGATCTTGAGTCGCTTTGGCTATAGTGACTGCAAGCCCTCTCCAACACCATATGATGCTAGCGTGCTGCTTGAAAGAATCAAGAATTGCTAGAGATCAATTGAAGTATTCTCGATTATTGGCTCGCTTATGTACTTAGCCAGCTGCTACAAGACTGACATCTCTTTTGCTGTTAGCAAACTGAGTCGGTTTGTCCCAAAACCAGGAGATGTGCATTGGAAAGCTCTAGAGAGAGTTTTATGCTATTTGAAAGGCATCAAATTATGGAATTCACTACACCGGCACCCAAAGGTGCTTGAAGGGTATAGTGACTCAAATCGGATCTCGAGATCTTTGATGAGATAAAGGCCACAAGCGGATATGTATTCACTCATGGAGGTGGCGCTGTTTCTTGGAAGTCTTGCAAGCAGACCATCTTAACGAGGTCAACAATGGAAGCAGAACTCACAGCACTAGATACAGCTACAGTTGAAGCAGATTGGCTTCGCCGGCTCTTGAATGACTTGCCGGTTGTTGAGAAACATATACCAGGTGTCCTTATGAACTGCGACAATCAAACTGTGATCACGAAAGTGAGCAGCTCAAAGGATAACATGAAGTCATCAAGACACATTCAGAGAAGGTTAAAGCCTGTCAGGAAAATGAAAAACTCCGGAGTTACTGCATTGGATTATATCCAAACGTCTAAAAATCCGGCAGATCCTTTTACTAAGGGTCTATCGCGTAATGTGATAGATAATGCATCAAGGGAGATGGGTATGAGACCCACAATATGAGTTGTTCACACTAGTAACCTATTCTTTGTGATCGGAGATCCCGTGAATTAGATGTGGAAGACAAGATGTTGGTCAACTGAGAGGAGAGTATCCCTACTATTCACAATACCACTCCATGAAGATGCAATACTCTCCTACTCTGCATGGCAGGTTGATGTATATCTTAATGTGTTCTAAGTGGCTTATTTAAGAAGAGATGTTATCCTGCAGAACATCTTTTGGAGAACACACCTATATGAGTCTGATTGTCAAGCGTCGCAATCTATGAGAGTAGGGTTCTCTCTAGTAAACTCATGAAAGGTCACGGAGTATGACGCATAAGCTCCACCCACGGGGAAGACCCACGGTAGCCACGTATCGGTCAAGGCTTTATGTGAAGCTAGATTCGCAGAAAACTTGCAGTTCAAGGCCCAGTCCACTGTTCAAGTTGCTTACTAGTGTAGCATAGAGTTCTAGGTGGAAGTTCAACTTAACAGTCTCCACTTCTTGATGCGGTATATAAAACAGTGTTTTGGAACCAAAGGCAAATTTCTGTGTGCCTCTGGGATCTGGTGGGGGATTGCTGGAATTTAGTCTATATTGGGGCAGCCCAATAACTATTTTAGAAATTCCTAATAAATCCTAGAGGCCCACTTAGCCCATTTGTGCAAGGCAAGGGATACTACTAAAGTTTAGTCCCACATTGCTAGTTGAGTAGGAATTGGACCTCCTTATAAGGGAGGTTCTTTCCCCACTTGTATGAGCATGAGAACAAGAGGGATATCCACACGCGCTCCTCTCCGCCGCCCGCGTCGCCACGCCACGCCACGACACGACGCGCCGCGGGTTGTGGGAATGAGCCAAGCCGATGTCTAAATTTTTGCCACGCACTACGGGTATACGAAAGGTCACACGGAAGCTGAAAAGTATTTTTTTGCGAAAGTGGAGTTCGAATGCGAACGGTGCAGCTCTTCGACTGCTGGCTGTTTGCTTCATCTCCGTCTCTTCGTTTCGCCTCCCGTCGCTGCCCTCTCGCCTCCTTCTCTTGCGCCTATAAAATGGAGGTCGCTCCTCCCAGAGAGACGCACCAGAACTTCTCCTTCCTCTTGCCACCGGTTCCAATCTCTGAGCTGCTGCTGTCTTCCTCATCCCGGCTTGCAGCATGCACCGTGAGTCGGGACAGTAGGCCTCCGAAACCGCACCTTTTGAGTCCTGTATGGGAGAAGGGTGATAAGGTTTTTGGGGAGCGCACTGCGCTACTACTGACTTCTTCGTCGCGGACGCCCCGGACCCCGACGACTACTTCCCCGACATCGACAACCTCCTCGACGACATGGAGGACACCGACCCCAAGTCCAGTGCCTCTGCTCCTACTGTTGTCACGTACGTGTTTCTCCTCTTTCTATTGGAGGTTCTGCTACAGTTCCTTGCTCTAGTATTTGCCCTAGGTATGTTAGACTCTATTTCATATATGCAACTTGCTATACTGTCTGCTCAAGATATGTTTAGTTATGGTTCATATATGAAGATGTTGTTTACCTTCTCTTTGTCAAATCGCATGACTTGTTTTATCACTGCTATACTAGTCATGCTTTATCTAGTATTTCTGTTAATAAATCATTCCGTAAATTGCTCATATTTCCAACAGCCTCTCTCACATAAAACTTCTATCGGTCTAGTAAAGTAGTCAATTGCTTAGGGACAATTCCACAACTCCTACCACCACTTTTCCACACTCGTTATATTTACTTTACTGCTTCTTTATCTAAATAGCCCCTACTTTTTATTTACGTGTTCTTTATTATCTTGCAAACCTATCCTATCACACCTACAAAGTACCTCTAGTTTCGTACTTGTTCTAGGTAAAGCGAACGTCAAGCGTGCGTATAGTCATATCAGTGGCCGATAGGACTTGAGAGAGTATTTGTTCTACCTTTAGCTCCTCGCTGGGTTCGACACTCTTACTTATCGAAAGAGGCTACAACTATCGCGTATACTTGTGGGTTATCAAGACCTTTTTCTGGTGCCGTTGCCGGGGAGTCATAGCGTGGGGTGAATATTCTCGTGTGTGCTTGTTTGCTTTATCACTAAGTAATTTTTATTTGCTGTTCTAAGTCGTTCTCTATCTTTAGTTATGGATATGGAACACGAAATACCAAAAAAATTAGGTGTACTTGCTACTCATGGAGATGGGGTAACTCCTAAAACCCTCGATTCTCATTATGTGAGAGATATTATGTACTACTTTGATAATCTTGAGAAAACCCCATTCAACTTTATAATGGAAGACACGTTGGTATGCCCGGGATCTATGCTTGAGATATGATATTACTTGTTGCTCTAGGATGAAGGCTCCACACCTTCCCTTTTCATGCAAATTTAATGATAATGAAACCTTAGCTTCTTATGCTAATGGTATATATGATTACTATGATGTTGAACAAATAGAAGAATTTGTTGCTTTTAAGGCTGCTTATGAAATTGAAACTTTGTTTGAAAAGTATGAAGCTTTTGATGATGACGGTGTTTATAGGCCTGAAAATCTTGCTATACTTAGATATTGCTATGAAAATTATGAATACAATTACTATATTAATGCATTTATTAAGGAAGTCTCCGCTGTCCAGTAAGAGACCAATATTTCGCAGGATGCTATGGAAGAACAAATTTATGAAACTGTGAGCTCATTGGAAGAAAAACATGATGAGGAGAGCGAAGAACAAAAGGAGGAAGAGCGGATTGATCACCCGTTCCCACCTTCTAATGAGAGTAACTCTTCAACTCATACATTGTTTAATTCCCCTTCGTGCTTACCGAAGGATGATTGCTATGATGATTGTTATGATCCCTTGAATTTGTTTCAAATATCCCTTTTTGATGATGCTTGCTATGCTTGTGGCCAAGATGCCAATATGAATTATGCGTATGGAGATGAACTTGCTATAGTTCCTTATGTTAAACATGAAATTGTTGCTATTGCACCCACACATGATAGTCCTATTATCTTTATGAATTCTTCCGACTACACTATATCGAAGAAATCTGCGCTTAGTAAGGATTATATTGATGGGTTGCCTTTTACCATTGCATATGATGATTTTGATGAATGTAATATGCATGTGCTTTCTGCTCCTGCTTGCAATTATTATGAGAGAGGAACTATGTCTCCGCCTCTTTATGTTTCCAACACGATGAAATTGCAAGAAACTGCTTATACTATGCATTGGCCTTTACTTGGTGCTTTTATGACATGCCGATGCACAGGAAGAGAGTTAGACTTCGTCATTGCTTTATATATGTTACTTTGTGCTCACTACTAAATTACAAATCATTGTTAATTAAAATTTGCTTTGATATACCTTGGGATCCGGGTGGATTCATTACTTGAGCACTAAAGGCCTAGCTTAATGGCTTTAAAGAAAGCGCTGCTGGGAGACAACCGGAAGTTTTAGAGAGTCATTTGTTTCTGTTGAGTGCTTTCATATAGTTTAAAAACAAAAAAAATAAAGAGGGGAACCTAAAAACTTTTCAAAAAGGAAAGTGAAAGTGGGAAAGACAAGCATTGTTGAAGTGGGAGCTAGCCTTGAACTTTGTTCAAGCTCACGGAAACTTTGTGAATCTTGATTACAGAAACTTTTCAACAAAAATAATTATCCCCTTGTACGATTCCATTGTATTATAAAATTAATGTGCCAAGGTTTGCCTTTAGGATGTTTACAATGCTTGTTGGTTTGTACGGTGCAGGACATAAACTTTGGCTGTAGTGTGCGATTTTACATTTGTAACTGGAACTTCAATTGGTTCTGATTCTTTTTGCACTGTCTTTTTATAAAACTTGTTTATTTTTCCTAATTTTGGTAGAATTTTTGGGGTACCAGAATTATGGTGGATGTTCAGATTGCTACAGACTGTTCTGTTTTTGATCCATAGTTTGCTGGTTTTGATGAATGTATCAATTTGTATCAGTGGATTAAGCCATGGAAAAGCTATATTACAGTAGACACAATGCAAAAACAAAATATGAATTGGTTTGCAATAGTACTTAGAGTATTGATTTGCTTTATTATACTAACGGATCTTACCGAGTTTTCTGTTGAAGTTTTGTGTGGATGTAGTGTCTAATCGAGGATGTCTCGATATGAGGAAAATAAAGAGAGGCAAAAGCTCAAGCTTGGGGATGCCCAAGGCACCCCAAGTAAATATTCAAGGAGACTCAAGCGTCTAAGCTTGGGGATGCCCCAGAAGGCATCCCCTTTTTCTTCAACAAGTATCGGTATGTCTTCGAATTCGTTTCGTTCATGCATTATGCGCAAGTCTTGGAGCGTCTTTTGCATTTAGTTTTCAATTTTATTTTATGCACCATGCTGGTATGAGATAGTCCTTGGTTGATTTATAGAATGCTCATTGCACTTCACTTAGATCTCTTGAGTATGTCTTTATAGAATGCTTCGTGTGCTTCACTTATATCATTTGAAGTTTGGATTGCCTGTTTCTCTTCACATAGAAAACCGCCATTTGTAGAATGCTCTTTTGCTTCACTTATATTTGTTAGAGCGTGGGCATATCTTTTGTAGAAAGAAGTAAACTCTCTTGCTTCGCTTATACCTATTTAGAGAGATGACAGAAATTGGTCATTCACATGTTTAGTCATAAAATCCTACATAAACTTATAGATCACTGAATATGATATGTTTGATTCCTTGCAATAGTTTTGTGATATAAAGGTGGTGATATTAGAGTCGTGCTAGTTGAGTAACTGTGAAATTGAGAAGTACTTGTGTTGAGGTTTGCAAGGCCCGTAGCATGCACGTATGGTGAACCATTATGTAATGAAGTTGGAGCATGAGGTGCTCTTTGATTGCTTTCCTTATGAGTGGCAGTCGGGGACGAGCGATGGTCTTTTCCTACCAATATATCCCTCTACGGGCATGCATAGTAGTAGTTTGCTTCGAGGGCTAAGTAGACTTTTGCAATAAGTACATGAGTTCTTTATGACTAATTTGAGTCCATGGATATACGCACACTCACCCTTCAACTTTGCTAGCCTCTATTGTGCTGCGCAACTTTCGCCGGTATCATGAACCCATAATTTACCTTCCTGAAAACAGCCACCATACCTACCTATTATGGCATTTCCATAGCCATTCCGAGATATATTTCCATGCAACTTCCATCATCATCATATTCATGACTTGAGAATTCATTGTCATTTTGCTTTGCATGATCGTAAGATAGCTAGCATGACGTTTTCATGGCTTGTCCGTTTTTTGATGTCATTGCTATGCTAGATCATTGCACATCCCGGTACACCGTCGGAAGCATTCATATAGAGTAATATGTTTGTTCGAGATATCGAGTTGTAATATGGAGTTGTAAGTAAATAAAAGTGTGATGATCATCATTATTAGAGCATTGCCCCAGTGAGGAAAGGATGAAGGAGACTATGATTCCCCCACAAGTAGGGATGAGACTCCGGACTTTATGAAAAATAAAAGAGGCCAAAGGAGCCCAAATAAAAAAGAGAGGCCAAAGAAGCCCACCAAAAAGAAAGAAAAAAAATAAAAAAATGAAAAATAAAAAGAAAAAATGAGAGAAAAAGAGAGAAGGGGCAATGTTACTATCCTTTTACCACACTTGTGCTTCAGAGTAGCACCATGTTCTTCATAGAGAGAGCCTCCTATGCTTTCAATTTCATATACTAGTGGGAATTTTCATTATAGAACTTGGCTTGTATATTTCGATGATGGACTTCCTCAAACGCCCGAGGTCTTCATGAGCAAGCAAGTTGGATGCACACCCACTTAGTTTCCAGTTTGAGCTTTCATACACTTATAGCTCTTAGTGCATCCGTTGCATGGCAATCCCTACTCACTCACATTGATATCTATTGATGGGCATCTCCATAGCCCGTTGATACGCCTAGTTGATGTCAGACCTTCTTCTCCCTTTTTGTCCACACAACCACCACCATATACCACCATAGTGTTATGTCCATGGCTTGCGCTCATGTATTGCGTAAGAGTTGAAAAAACTGAAGCGCGTTGAAAAGTATGAACCAATTGCTCGGCTCGTCATCGGGGTTGTGCATGATTTGAATGCTTTGTGTGATAAATATGGAGCATAGCCAGACTATATGATTTTGTAGGGATGAGCTTTCTTTGGCTATGTTATTTCGATAAGACATAATTGCTTGGTTGGTATGCTTGAAGTATTATTGTTTTTATGTCAAATGATAGACTATTGCTTCGAATCACTCATCTCTTAATATTCATGCCATGATTAGACACATGATCGATATTATGCTAGGTAGCATTCCACATCAAAAATTATCTTTTTTATCATTTACCTACTCGAGGACGAGTAGGAATTAAGCTTGGGGATGGTGATACGTCTCCGACGTATCTATAATTTTTGATTATTCCATGCCAATATTCTACAACTTTCATATACTTTTGGCAACTTTTTATACTATGTTTTGGGACTAACATATTGATCCAGTGCCCAGTGCCAGTTCCTGTCTGTTGCATGTTTTATGTTTCGCAGAAAACCCATATCAAACGGAGTCCAAACGGGATAAAAACGGACGGAGAATTAGTTTGGAATATTTGGGATTTTCCGGAGGAAGAATCAACGCGAAACGGTGTCCGGGGTGGCCACGAGATAGGGGGTGCGCCCTGGACTCTAGTGGGCCACCCGTAAGGCGGTTGACGCTCTTCTTTTGCCGCAAGAAAGCTAATTTTTCGGGAAAAATCTAGGCGAAAGATTCACCCCAATCGGAGTTACGGATCTCGAGATATAAAGAAAACGGTGAAGGGGTAGAATCAGAAAACGCAGAAACAGAGAGATAGATCCAATCTCGGAGGGGCTCTCGCCCCTCCCAAGCCATGGGAGCCAAGGACCAGAGGGGAAACCCTTCTCCCATCTATGGTGAATGTCAAGGTAGAAGAAGAAGAAGGGGGGCTCTCTCCCCCTTGCTTCCGGTGGCGCCGGAGCGCCGCCGGGGGCCATCATCATCATCGCGATCTTCACCAACACCTCCATCATCTTCACCAACATCTCCATCACCTTCCCCCATCTATATTCAGCGGTCCACTCTCCCGCAACCCTCTGTACCCTCTACTTGAACATGGTGCTTTATGCTTCATATTATTATCCAATGATGTGTTGCCATCCTATGATGTCTGAGTAGATTTTCGTTGTCCTACCGGTGATTGATGAATTGCTATGATTGGTTTAATTTGCTTGTGGTTATGTTGCTTTCCTATTGTGCCCTCCGTGTCGCGCAAGCGTGAGGGATTCCCGCTGTAGGGTGTTGCAATACGTTCATGATTCGCTTATAGTGGGTTGCTAGAGTGACAGAAGCTTAAACCGGAGTAAGGGGATTGTTGCTTATGTGATTGAAGGGGGACCAATATATCTTAATGCTATGGTTGGGTTTTACCTTAATGAACGTTTAGTAGTTGCGGACTGCTTGCTAATAGTTCCAATCATAAATGCATAGAATTCCAAGTAAGGGATGACATGCTAGCAGTGGCCTCTCTCACATAAAACTTGCTATCGGTCTAGTAAAGTAGTCAATTTCTTAGGGACAATTCCACAACTCCTACCACCACTTTTCCACACTCGTTATATTTACTTTATTGCTTCTTTATCTAAACAGCCCCTACTTTTTATTTACGTGTTCTTTATTATCTAGCAAACCTATCCTATCACACCTACAAAGTACCTCTAGTTTCATACTTGTTCTAGGTAAAGCGAACGTCAAGCGTGCGTAGAGTCGTATCAGTGGCCGATAGGACTTTAGAGAGTATTTCTTCTACCTTTAGCTCCTCGTTGGGTTCGACACTCTTACTTATCGAAAGAGGCTACAACTATCCCGTATACTTGCGGGCTATCACCTGCGCCTACCACCACACTTCCACAACCATATGAGGGCCCACCGCAACACCTGGCAGCATTCTACGCCCTAGGTACCCCGTCCCATCTAACCCTGACACAGACGACCGATGGATCTAGCCCTTTGACATTCGTCGGACGGGGTTTGACCGGTGGACCTTTTCACCTAGTTGTAATAGCCCAGCCCACAGCTACACCCCGAACACCGTTCCGGCCCAACCGACCGCAAGATTCCCTCTGTGTCATGCCGACGTGGCTGTTTCCCCCCTCCAGGACATGGCAGCAGTGACGCCCGTGATGGGGGCACACCCCGGAGTAGCGTGCCGGGTCCCTACGTATGCCACCACGCTTCCACAAGCGTACAAGGGCCCACCGTAACACCTGGTGGCATTGCTACCCCCGCAAGTACCCCGTCCCGTCTAACCCTGACACAGACGACCGCCGGATCTAGCCCTTTGACTTTCGCCGGAAGGGGTTTGGCCGGTGGACCTTTGCACCTGGTTGTCATAGCCCAGCCCATAACTACACCCCCGAACAACGTACCGGCCCAACCTACCGCAAGATTCCCTCTGTGTCATGCCGACGTGGCCGTTTCCACCCTCCGGGACACGGCAGCAGTGACGCCCGTGAGGGGGCACCCACCGGAGCCGCGTGCCAGGTGCCTGCGCCTGCCACCACGCTTCCACAAGCGTACGAGGGCCCACCGCAACACCCGGCGGCATTGCTACCCCCCCCCCCCCCCGGTACCCCGTCCTGTCTCACCTCTCCGTGACACGACAGAAGCGACGCCCGGGAGGGGGCAATCGATATATATATATATATATATATATATATATATATATATATATATATATATATATATATATATATAATCGAGATATGTTTTCTTTACATAAGGCACATTTAAGTTAAACTAATTATTATGGAAAAAAATAAAAAGGAAAAATGGAAACTAAATGAAATATTTAAAAAAATATTAGAAATCTATGCCTACGGCTATGCCGTCGGCATAGCTGTAGCCACGGAACAGTAGAGCCATGGATTGATGACATGGCGTATGGCGCGGATCGATGACGTGGCACCGTCCATGGGCCAGGCCTATGCCGACGGCAAGGCCGTCGGCATAGATATGCCACCCCGGACCGGTGAGCATGTCAGATCGTTGACGTGGCGGAGCACGCGGATCGATGACATCTGCATAGCTATGCCGACGGCCACTGTTAGTCCCCGTCGGCATAGACTTCACGCCGTCAAACGGCTGTCGCCGCCCGGGTAGCCGGGCCCACACATATGCCGACGACCACCTCTATGCCGACGGCCGCCCTAGGGATATTGGGCCGTCGGGATACATCCATCTATGCCGACGGGGGCCATCGGCGTACGCAGTTATTCTGGTAGTGGTTGTGGCACCCAGCTTTGCTGAAAATTTGGGAGCTATCTTTAATTTGTACCCACTTTGTAATTCAACATGTCCTTAGATCCGCAAATTTACCAGCCGATTTTTGTGCAAAGCATTTTGGATACTGATGGTCATTGGCAGTTGGCTAGATTCACAACTTCCGTTCCTGCAGCACCCTCTTGGTTGACTTCCCTAGGAACTCTTTTGTTGAATAAAAGGCAAAAGCTCCAAAAGTTTCACGCAAGAAAAATGATTTGTTTTCTCAGTTCATATAGCGACGGCATATGTTTGGTTGGCTGAACCCAAGAATTTCAAGGAGAAACCCCATTGTAGAAGATAGTGCTACGAAACCCATTTTTTATTGCTGCGGCTTCCATTACAACTTGCAATTTCAGAAACAAACGCACCCACATTTTCACAGCACTTTACATACTGTTGCAGCTTATTTCTAATGTCATATAACCAAATCGATCGAGTTGCTATGCTTTTGTCTACATTTACTTTGGTGTCAGGATGTACATCTTGCAGTCATGAGGTGCCACTGATGCAGATAGCTGCCCCTGAGCAGAGAACGACGAGTGCTGCGCAACAAGACGGGAGTTTTTGTGATGATGAAACACTGGAATGTGTAGTGGATTATTAAGGATGAGCACTGACTTCTGAAGAAAGCAAGCTTACCGCCCATAGATCGCGAGCGGTAACGGCCGCAGATACTGGAAGCCCGACTTTTGACCAATGTGCGGTGATGGTTGCTTGGTGCCCCTGCCTATTCCATAGAACCACCACCTTTCTGTTGCCGCTGAGCGGTCCGGCCCAAACCTAGAAAATTATATCCACAGTTTCAGTTTCAGAAATCTTATCATGGAAGTCACTACTAAGATATTTGAATTGAGCAATACCTCCAAACCACCATCAGATTGCACCTTCTTTCCCTGCACGCCTAGTCTATCTGTTCATACAACTGTAGTATGAGTACACTAAAAATCCCATATGAAGAAGGTATCATTCGCAAATATGTGTAAGAGAATGCTTGCCTTGGTTGACAGCGATGACCTCCGTATTGCTGACTATGTTCTTTGTTTGCGGGCTCATCGAGCGCACATCGCACCCGAGAAGAAGAGGAGCCTACACAACTCAGAGCCAGGTTGCGGTGAGGAAATGTAGAATTCATTTTTGAGAATCGAAACAACATTATTAAATATACATGGGACAAAATGGGTAGTACCTTTGCAAGTGCCCAGATGCTGAAGTGCGAGCGGTACTCAGCTTCAGACATCCCACCATTTCCAACTTCAAGCATATCAGGATCTGATATCAGAGGAGAACATTGTCTATCGATCAGTTCCAAGCTAACAAATCGTTAGGCAATCAGCAATAATACTGGGACAGATTCCTCTGAAACACTTACCGTTCCATCCACCAGGTCCAGCGTAGGAGGCCCATCTGTCATTCTGGTCTGCGCGTGATGTCATGCTGAAGTAAAAAAGATAACAATGATCAGTCCTGCTAATTCTAGTATAGCTGTACTTGACCAAAATCCCAGAGTTGATCAATTGGGCAGCACCTGTCCCAGTTGTCAGCAATGTCGCCGGTTGTCCTCCAACTATTACCACCCATGCCACGTGCCCATGTAGCAGGGTTTTCGACTCCCCTAAACAGCAAAAATGCAGAAGAGTGAATAACCAATGCTTCTCCTTTCCATCCTAAAATGTTATGACAAGCAGGCTCACCATTCGCAGAGTGAGAAGAAGATGTTCTTCCCGTATTTCTTCATGGCGTTGCTCATCCTAGTATATCTGCATCAACCATGGCAAATTACTTCACAAACTAACACATAAAGACACATTGCACTGTTCATGCCGCATGCAGTTCGAGGTATTGTCTCCATACCTTTCCCTAACGTTCCTGCCGGCATCGTTGCAGTTGTCGTACTTCATATAATCAACTCCCTGGAGACGAGAAGGCAAGAATTACAAGAACATCAGGATTTATGGTGTCAGTGTTGGTTTGGCATGAGCCATCAGCTAAGTAATTATATATAAGGGGTAATACCCAAGACGCAAACGTCTTGACATCTTGCTCTTCGTGATCGAGCGATCCTGGCATTTTGTTACTGCATGTTCGTGTCCTGCAATACATGGTATGGTGCCAGTTAGTTTCAGTGCACTGCCATTTTATCATATTTACAAATTCTAGTTTTCTTGGGCCAATGAAGAGTTTAGTTGCTACAGTGTGAGAACAAATTAGTGTTATTTTTATGATGAATTGGATAGCTAGCATACCCAGCATCACTGTAGATGCCGAGCTTCAACCCTTTCGCGTGCACATAATCTGCAAGCGCCTTGATGCCAGAGGGGAATGTTCTTTTATTTGGAACCATGTTACCCTGAGAAATCAGGATACCACGTTATCAGTACTCACAGAAATAAAATAAAAAATGGTATACATATAACTAATCTTCTGGTTCTAAGATGTTTAATAATATCTTCAAACTAGTATGGACAAGCAATTGTTTTTTTTTACTAATGTTTAGATGGATTTCTTGAATTGTATTAAAAACATAATTCCGCAATACGTTGCACTGTACTGAAAATGATAGGGATGGTTAGAAATGCTCAAGTTTATCTCCTTACCTGGTAATCCCTGTTTAATTCTGCCCAGCAATCATCTGAAACAAGAGACGGGAAACATATTTGAGTAAAACATACTCTGCTAAAAATAGTCTAGTACTTGTGTCCAACATGTCATGGGAAATATGGTCCAGAAAGCAATCCATACCGATGTTAACATATTTGTAGCCCAATTTCGCCAGACCAGTGTTGATCAATGCATCAGCTGAAGGAAAGCACCGCAAAATTAGCTAGTGATTCGGCCGAATGTACATTGAAGAAGTGAAAGGAAGGTCCAGAATTGCACGCATAAGGAGATCCATATACATGCATGACATGGATTGAGGCTTGAAATGGGGGTTGGGTTCAACTGTTTGGAGATGGTTGCACAGGCATTATTCAACCGGTTTGGCTGGCATGTCACTAATAGATTATGTTATTAAGTCATGTAATATTTCTATTATACACACCGTTTGCGATGTTTTCTTTTAGTTTTTGCCGTGTTAGTTGAGAGGATCTACTTTTGAGACCTTTTTCTATTTAATAAAGATGGTTGTGTGCGTCATGATGATACAAAGGCCGGGGTTTTCCGTTTGGAAACAAAATGGTACAAGGAAGGAAGGAGGCAGTGTCCAGGCCTTACCTGTCTCCCTGATGACTCCCTCGCTGATCCCGCAGTAGAAGTGGTTCCAGCTGTTCCACCTGACACACGAAATGTTTCATCATGAGTCAGGATTAGATCAGATAAACTGGAGTAGAAGAGAAAATGGCGACCTATGACGAAGTATAGCTGTATACGTCAAAAGGAAAATCACGACTCATGACGAGGCTCATCTTCAGAAGAAAAAAATGGCAGTTTTCTTTTGCTTTCAAGATCACTGTAGATCTTGACTATTGATTAAGTCACTGATCGATATAGTAATGAGAGCTGTTGTATAGTAATGAACACTGAACACAGCTGAATCAATGTGTTAATATAAACACTAGCAGCCAGCTGTTCGGTAACCATTGGGTAGGGGAAATTATATCAAGATTAGACATGGGAAGTAGATTTTTACTCATATTTCTTTGTTTGGCATAAGTTGAGAATTAGTTGGGGTTGAGCTCTACCCACGAATTAACAGGTACCCCGTGGGAACAAAACGGTGGGAATTGTCCCTCTCAACTCCCATTCCCCTTCCCAATTAAATTCGCATTTCTTCTAATCAACCAATAGACTTTAAATCTCCTCACCCCTCAACTCCCATTCTCCACCTCTAAATCTCATAAACCAAACACGTTGTAGATCTATGCAAACTCTGGAGTAAACACATGATGGTTCCAATATAAATGCTGGGAACGGAAAAAAGTCTTTAGATCTACGACTGGACGAGGGAAGAAGAATAAACAAATAGGAGACAAAGAGCAGTTGGATGGCAGCATGAAAGTACCCCATCTGAGGGGTCCTGCCGAGGCCGTTCTTGACGCGGAATTCACCCAACGTTGCGTTCCCGGCCGCATCCACGGGCAATCTGGCTCCTGCCACCGACGCCAGCACGACGAGCAGCACGAGCAACAACGACGGGCGAGCCAAGGAGGTGGGGTAGGGGGGGGGGGGGTACTGGTGGTGCCGGCGAGTGACTGCTTGAGATTCGTATGACGGGCGCATTTATATAGGGCCGCGCACAGGGGACTGCGGGACCGCAATTTTCAAAAAATTAATGTAGTACCATTTATTTTTCTTCTAATTTTAATTTGATTTTTTGTTGTTGTGTCTATACACTCTTGTGGCTAGATTTGTGTCGTCGGGTTTGCCTCCATTGGGTTTGTCAATGAGAGCATCTACAAGATTTGTTTTCTGTACCTTCTTTTTTCGGTGGAATATTTAATTGTATCTAAAGCAATATTTTAATGCATAGGATACATCTTAAGATACATTGCACTCGGAGACCCCTAATTCCAAGATTTCTATCTTTTACAAATGGAAACAAAATCTTAGAGTTAATATCCTATTGTGCGTAAAGGCAACAATAAATAATTCCGCGGGGAATAAGAAGTCAATCAATTACACGAGAAAGAGGCCAGGCTGCAACAATAGTGACCGATTCGCCTTAATCCGAGGTTAGTTTTTTGGCAATCTCAAACGAACGCTTTGTTGGCTGTCAGATGGAGCGCACGAATCTTAAAGCAACGCTGGTTGCCTTGATTCTTTTCAAAAGCGTTCATTCCAACCGCACATCCATGCGAACAGGTTCCCTTACTTCCCCTTACCTTCTTTGTATCCCCCCCCCCCCCCCCCCCACGACAATTTCCTGCAAATGTCTCATGTGAAATCCTACAATCCCGTAGAAGATCCTCTGGAAACATGTAAATGACTTCGTTTGCTCGGCTCAAGGAAGGTGTCAAGCGAGGTGGTTCACTCCGCGATAATTTTTCCCAGGAAGAAACCATCCCAAAACAACCCAGCCGCATCCGCAACATGAAGAAATCGACATGATCATACATGCTACATCATTCACTGGTGGACCACTAGATGAAGGGGCTGCGCCACTCAGGATCGTTCAAAAAAGGGTGAGTTTGGTGTTTCCCCATGGATCCGTTTGAACCTTCACTAGGATCCAAAGCATAAAATTCATAAGTTTGGATTAAGAGTTTGGTGTTTCTCCAGGATAATGATTGTCATCTTTCCGAGAGAATCAGCCCTTGCGCTAAATTCATCACTCAAATGTTATGATACATCCCCTACTCGGATTATTAGTCAGCCTCTTCTGATAGATATGGTTGAGTATCACCAAACTTTTCCGAATTAACGAACCCACACCAAAAACAGAAATCACAAACGTCTATCTCTAAGAATCCATCAGGATCTTTCCTTTGAGTAGATTCATGGGACTACAAATCGGTAACAATCGTAATACTTTTCGATGAATGTTTAGTCAGATTCAATGGATTACCAGACTTGGTTCTGAAGATCCCGATGAATTCAGGGGACAACGACGAGGTTATTTCCTACCGAGTAGGCCCACGGTAACTAGAACCAAGGAAAGCCCATCGGGCCAGGCCCACATTCACCAAGTAACAGACTACAGTCAGCATGTGGGAGTTCATTCACTCGGCAGCCACCCGTACAGAGATCCACTAGGATGCAGAAGACATGAATCTGCTCCACTGATTATTCACTCGGATAGAAGCTCGATGACAAGGAGCATTGATTAGGACGTTACCATAATCATAAGAGCATGGCGTTACAAGTGTTTTAAGGTGCACATTAGTCCTATAGTGGCCATGAATAATAGCTATCTTAACCCTTTTGTAACGTAGTAGGTGAGGGGTAGAGCACACTCTATATAAGCCATCGCTCAGAACTTCGATATGGGTTCACATCATTTGTAATCAGATACCATATGCAAAGTAACACTCCTCGGTGTACATGATGTAGGGCTTCTACTATGATGACGTAGGGATGCCATCACAGGGCCCGACTAGCTAGATCAAGGGTCATCACTGAGCTGCCCGCATGGCATATCGGCCGCACATATCCGGTCCAACAGACAATAAGCATGCATCACACGCACAAACTCTAGAAGCCATCACCACCATCCAACTGTCGACCCATCTTCAGGGCCGAGATCCGCATGATTCTTGCGAGGCAAGCCAACAAGGTCACCATGGCGCCAAACACTACTAGCGGCATGTGCTTGCCCATCAACATGGGTCCGCCACAGAGACCCCGTTGTGCCATGCCGCTGGGGCCCTCCGTTACCGATGCAGAAGATGGTGTGCCACCTCCTCGAGCACCATCATCTGTGACTGGTACTACAAGCCAGGTTCAACTCCCACATGTTGCCCCAAGGGGGAGAACGTTGCTAGGCACTGCCAAGGTAGGACTCAGAACAGATATAGGGTTTCCCCCATAGTTATTTGGACGGGATTGCAAACTATGTTGCCGACGCCTTCAACAAGCTTATTACAACCACGGCTCCCGTCGTCAATGGCTCCAACCGCCCCTAGAGCTTGATGGCAGTCCCACTCACCCACCTTGATCCGGACAGGCTTCTCCACCTAGAAGTCCACTCTGGGACCACTCTGCCACAAGGGGCCAGGTCTCCATATGCTCGCAACTAAAGTATTTGAAGATCCAGATACATGGCGTCAAAGATGCCTGGAGCTGATCCACAAGGACGTCCTGACCGCCATCGAGCCCACCTCGTTCTACGTCGTGTCGCACTGCCCAGACACAGGGAGGAGCAACCCGCCGTAGTGCCGCAGAACCCTGAGGGGAAGCCATCAATGGGGGATTGCCATCCTTGCCAAAGGCCACCGGGAGAAAATGTCTGGGCACTCGCTACGATATTACGTTGCGGCCGCACCCTAGAGACGGACGGAGGAAGGCCGCTCCGCCTCCATCATCCCTCATCGTGCTTTGTCCAGCGGCACTCCAGCGGTGGCGGCTATGGCTAGGAGCGGATTAGGATTTGATGATGGTACATTTCCATCAAATCCTCGGGCGAAGGACTTGGTAGGGAGAGATCTGAATATGATCATAGAAAATATGCACCTAAGTGAGTCAGCTTGTCCCATTTGGTGTGGCGATTTATGCATTTTCACAGCTATAAATTAGGGCGCCTTACCCACACACCGAGCAGTCAACATACCACCGAGATTAGATGAAAGCCGGTTTAACACTAGTAGAAAAACCCTAATTCGTCCCGGTTCGTGAGGGCTATTGGTCCCGGTTTCCGAACCGGGACTAAAGGGTTGTCACTAAAGCTCTGACCCTTTAGTCCCGGTTCACCCAGGAACCGGGACAGATGGGGACTCCACGTGGCCGCTGCCGCTTGCCCAGGCAGGGGGCCTTTTGTCCCGGTTGGTGCCACCAACCGGGACCAAAAGGCTTCCACGCGTCAGCATTTCAGAGGCTGGGTTTTTTGTTTTTTTTTCTGAAGGGGGGGTGGGGGGTTTTGTACGGTTAATTTACGGGGTTTCACATATTGTGTTAGCTAGCTAATAAAGAGAAGTGTCCTCTCTTATCTCCGTGCTTGGTCGACGCTACGTATAGAGAGGACTCGACACGCTAGCTAGCTAGTAAGCAAATGAAGGAAACTATTAAGTATACAGAAGATCGTCATGAACATATACAGAAGTGATCGACCTCCCCTTCTCCGAGAGATTGGTCGAACAACAAGTTTTCGTATATCTTACCGACGCTACTGGCTATAGATATATATATATATATATATATATATATATATATATATATATATATAGACACACACACTGTGTAAGATCTCTTACAATACCCTAACATATGAACTCAACTTCCACATGCATGGTGGTATTCTCTGGCTTTATAATGTTAGGGTATTGTAAGAGATCTTACACATTGTTTATATCAAGTCAAATACTATAAAGTTTGACAATGTGTAAGAGATCTTACACATTGTAAGAGATCTTACACATTGTAAGAGATATTACACATATGAGATCTCTTACACATTGTATATATCAAGTCAAATACTATAAAGATCTGACAATGTGTAAGATCTAATATCAAGTCAAATACTATAAAGTTTGACAATAATTATATTAGAAAATATCAATATTGATTTGGTATTGTGAATGTTAATATTTTTTCCATAAGTTTGATCAAACCAGAGATACTTTTCGGATAAAACTTATATGCAGACTAAAAAGGACCGGAGGGAGTAGGAGGCAAATCGCAAAGCGGCAACGTCCTTCCCTGGTTTCCTTACGCGCCGCCTCAAAAGTAAAATTCAAGGTAGGTTTTTCCTCTGGTTTCTATATTCATGCCGGGGACGCTCCCTCTCGCGTGCTCCAGTATCCTCTGCATTGCTGCCGTTGCTCTGCTGCTAATCCTTGATCTGAAGGGAGGTTTATGCTGGTTGAGCAGCTATCTCCCCATTATCCCTTTGCTGAACTCCGAGTTCACATGCTCGACCATCATGAGGTTTGCATTCAAGGGTATCCTCCCTTCTCATCCCAACTGGATTTGGTCGGTTTCGCGTTCGAGTTTAGACGGAGAATTATTTGTTTGAGTTGCCGCACGGCATGATTCCTCGGCGGGAGGGACTAAAGGCATGATTCTGGTGGCTAAGGAGTTTGATTCCCTGCCATCGCCGGGCGCCGCGGGGGCGCAACGGAGGAGGGCCCTGTCTTCAACAAGGGTGTCAGCACGCGAGGGAGGGGATCGCCGATGGGAAAACTTTGGCCGCGGACACATGGAGGCGGAGATGGGCTCGGGAGACAGCACGAGAGTGAGATGGACCTGGCCATGTTCATCAGCAAGCTTTTGGAGAGCGGCAGTGGAGGAGGCAGGGACTCGCGCGACAGCAGCGGCAACAAGTTTGGTGGGCTCCCCGACCTCGCCAACAAAATATCGGTATGTTGCGCAGTGAAAATGAAGAAACATGTCAAATATCCCAATAAAGAAACAAACAAACAGCGCGAAATATCAACAATACAAGCATGAAAAATACACTCCATGGACGAAACACGGGCGCAGCAAGGCGCGCGTTATCCACTAGTATGAATGAAACTCAACAGAAATGATGGTAATAAAATAAACTTGTGAATATTTTTGCTGACGCACTTCATATTGTCTTTTAGAGTAGCCCCGCCTATTCTTGGCCGTCGCGTTGTAGATGAACTCGGAGACGTAGTATCCACAGTAATTATTTCCGGCATCTTGCCACAAGCACTTTACAAGAAATAGCGGTCAATCAAACTGATAATAAAGCATTATAAATGGCATTGATGAAAGTAGTTAGAATCAACGGGAGATGCGCGGAGCTAGCTAGCTAGTAGTACTTACTTTCGGGTATTTCCATCGCAGATCCCGCGGCAATGAAGTAACTTCTGCGGTGAATACTTTCCAAACCCTGCGAGACAAAGAAAACAATTACTTGATATCGTGAAATGAACAAAGTTGCCGATATGGTGTGATAATGATCGAATCAACTTACTTCTCGAGCATCTTAGACATGTCCTCATAGTCCTCAGGATCTTTTCATCTCGAGTCTAAGACGTTTACTAGTCCCTGCTCAAGCTTAATCTCTAGGAGAATATAGTGGAACCTGCGCACGACATGCATAACTCATGAATTACATTAATTACTATAACCTCAGGTAATAATTTAGGGAAACCGAATATGCACAAGACAGTAACACTCACTTGAAGTTCTAAGGAAAGAGTATTGTACCTTTGTTTTGATTTATTACCAAAGATCGTAGCAAGTTGTCTCGGTTTCTTTGGCATTATATTTAACCGTAAATTCATCTATGAGATTTGTGTTAATGAACCTAATATCATACATTTCATTTTGTCTGCATTTGACGATCTTCAATCTGCATAATATAGTGAGGATAATTATATATACGTGCAATGAAAGAGCTGAGCTATATATAGAGACTTAATGACAGAAGTAGTACTTACAGACAATAGCAAGTGACCGTTAATTTATCGAGGGCCTTTAGATTGAAAAACTGGAAGAACTCCTAAAATGGAACAGACAACTCCTCAATTCCAACGAGGTCGTGCACATCCTCTTTAACTTTCAGCGTCCAAGTATCGATTTTATTCCCAGCTGACAGCGCCTTTCTGCAGGTTTCCATATACCAATCATGGAATCTTCGCATCATCGTTGTTAGAGTAGTTCCATCTTTGACGAGAGGCTTCCCATACTCGTATTTGAATTCATTCGGCTCCATTATATCAAAATGTGCATCATCATAATCTCCAGGATTGGTACCGGGCAAGACCCCTGGATGATTAGCGAAGACATTGCTAGACACCTTGAGCGGGGGGCACGATTGGTTTCGTTTGTTCGCTGAGCTGGGGAATTTTTTTCCTAGTTCTTCGTTCTTGTAATCTTTTGTCACTGCAAGTACTTCCCGACCGCTTCTCTTCCTTATATGTCTTTTCAGTAATGCGCTCATAGTTGGTTTGAGGCGGAGACGGTGGTGGTCGCTACAGGGCATCCAAAGTGCGCTTCGCTTTCACCGGATCTATCTTCTCCTCCGGAGGTGGATGTCTCTTAGCTCTTTACGTTGCAAAGTAGTCCCTCACTTGGGCTTGATAGATCTCCTCGGTTTCCTTCCCGGTCCTCTCGTATGGTAACTTCTCTGGAGTCTTGAGAGATGTACCGAATCTGTATTGCATCCCGCCTGTACTGCTTGACGCCGGAGCAGGTCGAGCGGCTGCGGCTTTCTTCTTTAGTTGCTTACGAGGCGAACGAGAAGGACTGCAACGCGCCAAAGCAGCCGGAGCGGCGGCAGGTCTCTTCCGCCCTTGCTGACTAGGCGGAGAAGGAGGAGGCTGGCTGGTCGGGCGCGCCGGCGCAGGTGGAGAAGGAGGCGGAGTGCCGCCACGCGCTGGAGAAGGAGGCGGAGTGCCCTGATCACTCACCGGAGGAGGAGGCGGAGTGCCGCCACGCGCCGGAGAAGGAGGCGGAGTGCCCTGATCACTCGCCGGAGGAGCAGGCGGAGGAGGAGGCGGAATGCCCTGACTCGTCGGAGGAGGAGGACGAGGCGGAGGCATCCAGTTCGGAAGGTTGATGAGCTTCTTCCTCCATAGGCATGGAGTCTTCAAAGCAGAACCTAGCCGAGTCTCCCTTCACCGGTAGGGTGGTTAAGCACGAGCTCCTCAAATCCCTCCGTTATTTCTTCCACCGTCACCCTAGCATATCCTTCTGGAATTGGACTGCAGTGAAAAGTTGCGCCCGGTTCAGGAGGTCGAACAGAGTCGACAACCGCCTTGACTTTGTACTTCTCACATTGCGTCATAAGGTGGCAATGTTGAGACTCTATGATAGCATCCACAAGGTAGCTAGCAGGAGCCGTGAAGACAGGCTCTAGCTGAAGCTGCTCGGTGGAAGCCACGCAGCTTCTCCGCTGAGATGGCGGGGTAGCTTCGACAGGTCGCTTGCTTCGAACTGCATCTCGTTCCTCTAGCTTCTGTACCCTTGAGTGCAGCTCCTGCAGTTCGCTCTGCTCCACCTTCCTCCTCCTCTCTTGGCATTTGTAACCGCCTGCGTCCGGAAACCCAGCCTTCCACGGAACGGAGCCTGGCGTGCCTCGTGTCTGTCCAGGATGCTCAGGATTCCCAAGGGCCATTTGTGAGCTCGTCCTTCTCTTTGCCTGGAACGAACGTCCCTTCCTGCGCTGCGTTAATATAGTGCTGAAGCTTCGTGAGGGGTATTTGCAGTTGCTCCCTCGTCCAAATGCACTTCCTTGTTACAGGGTCCAAGGTTCCGCCTACCCCGAAGAACCAAGTCCGGCAACGGTCTGGCCAGTTCAATGTCTCTGGTTCAACCCCTTTATCAAGCAGGTCGTTCTCAGCCTTGGCCGACAACGGGCGGTAGCCACATGACCCCGTGCGATGGTGATGCTCCTTCTTCGCAACATTTATCTTGTTTATGGCTGACATCTTCTTACTCCTCTCTGATGTCTTGTTGGCCAAAAATGCGTCCCATTGATCTCTGAGCTTATCGTACCGGCCGATGAATTCTGGTGTCTTTTTTTGGTTGACAAACTTTGCTTTCAGGTCATTCTTCCACTTCCTGAATAGATCTGCCATCTTCTTGAGAGCAAAGGACTTGATCAATTGCTCTTTAACTGGATTATCCAGATCATCCTCTTCCGGTAGGGTGAAATTTACCTTTCACGCTTTCCAAAGATCAGCTTTCTGTCTATCTTCGACAAAAGAAACTTGCAGCTCTTCATCCTTAGGTTGATTCCATAGCTCTATGCTGATCGGGATTATGTCCCTAACAAAAACCCCGCACTGAGCAGTAAATGCCTCCTTGGTCCAGAGGGGTTCAATCGGTTGTCCATCGCGCGCGATTGCTGTGATCATGAACCTTTCATCTGATCGCAACATTTTCTTCGGGCCTCGTCTCTTTACCGAAGTTGTGCTCGATCCGGAAGGCTAGAAATGAGAAGAAAGATGAGAGTTAATATGTGTAGATACCAAAACAATGAATGTATCAATTAGCTATAGTCAGCATAGGCTTAATTAATATATATACATGGCCGGCTTCTGTTCGGTCACCAGAGCCGTCATCACGGCCTCCTTCTTGCACCGGCATTCGGTCACCGGTCACGGTCTCCTCCGTTGTTTGAGGACCGTAGCCTGCTTCTTCACCCTCTCCTTGCAGACCATCGCTTTCGTTGAGATACAACATGACATCAGCTCCGGCTACGATTATGTCCCCCAACACCCGTTCTGCTTCCTCGTCTCGGCCGTGCTCCATAGTTTCTGCAAATATTACAACATGGCAATTATTATATAAACATGATAGATGGATATATTAGTGGCAAACGTAGACCTAGCTATAGATATAAACAACAAGGAATTATATAAATTAATGGCCTTGACGCTTCTCTAGGGTTTGGGGTGGCCTCGGCAACGCTTAAAGGGTTCGGGGTGGCCTCGATGACAACGCTCTTTTAACTTGGTAAAGGAGGGGGTATATCGACAACGACGACATACATACATGGAAAAAATGTTATCGGGGAGGGGGTATATTGACCCCCCCCCTCATGTCGAAGTTATCGAGGAGGGGATATCGACCCCTCCCCCTCATGTTGAATTCCCGAGAGAGTTAGGATCCGGAGGGGGACTCCTCCCCCCTCATGTCTGATGAGTTTTTACTCCCTCTCTCCCATGAAACATTCATCGAATAAACTTAATACGAGTTTTAACAGAAAACATTCATCGAACAAAATTACAACAGAAAAAAATTGCTAACCTAAAATGCACTAAAATGCTCGAAGAAGAAGAAATAGACTAACCTAAAATGCACTAACAACAACTAACCTAAAATGCACTATAAACCAACTAACCTAAAATGCACTAACAACAACTAACCTAAAATGCACTATAAACCGACTAACCTAAAATGCACTAACCTAAATCAACTAACTCAACATATGAAGAAGGAAATGCTATCGGAGAGGGGGTATATCGACCCCCCCTCATGTATCCACATACATACATCTATACATACATACATCCATCTACGGATCATCATTGGAAAAAATATGCATACATCCATGGATCATCATTTCTCATATATATCCATCTATAGCCACATACATATATAAATGGAAGAAAATGCTATGAAAAAAATACATATATGAACAAAAATACATATATACTTGGTAAATATTCTATGAACATCATTTCTCATATATATCAATGCATACATCCATGGATCATCATTGCTCATATATCCATAGTCATATATAAAAACTTTCTATATATGAACAAAAAACTTTCTACAAACAAAAAAAAACATTTTTGACATATTTAGCATATTTTAAATTTTTCTAACTCTTTGACAACCAGAAAAATTACTCCAACTTCATGACAGTACCCACACTCCATTTCACCAAAAACCTTCTGATCCATAGTTCAAAATTTTCAAATTTCATTCAAATGAAATTTGAATCAGATTCAAATTACTTTCTGAAAACCTATTCTAAACTACTCCAAAAATTCTGAAATTTTGCCTCTCCTCTCCTTCTGCTCTTCTCTCCTTCTCCTCTCCTCTCCTTCTGCTCTTCAATGCGTCGGGGCCGGCGGCGACCATGGAGCAGGGGCAGAGCAAGGGGCACTCTGACACAAGAGCGGCTCTCGGGACCATGGGAAAGGGGGGCTCACTTCATGGGGCCCAACGGCGGCTGGAGTCCGGCGACGAGGACGGCGGGCTCGGGGCGGCAAGCGGGGACAGGGACGGCGGGCTAGGGGCGACGCGGGGAGGTGACGGTGACGGTGCGGAGTGGCGCGCAGCGACGGTGTCGAAGCGGCATGGCGCATGGCGACGGGGCGGCGACAGCGGGTGCGACGGCGACGAGGAGCGGGCGTCGGGGCAGAGGTGGCGTCGTGGCCAGGGGAGAATGAGGAAATGAATGAAATTTTTGACAAGTGCTGTATATATAGTCAGAGCATTGGTCCTGGTTCGTGGCACCAACCGGGACCAATACCTCCCTTTAGTCCTGGTTGTTGCCACCAACCAGGACCAAAGATCTCTTTTCAGCAGCCCAAAGGGTGGGAAGCAGAGGCCTTTGGTCCCGGTTGGTGGCACCAACCGGGATTAAAGTGGGTATTGGTCCTGGTTCGTGGCACCAACCGGCACTAAAGGGGGGGGTATTGGTCCCGGTTTGTGGCACGAACCGGTACCAATGCACCCCTTTAGTCCCGGTTGGTACCACCAACCGGGACCAAAGGCCATGTGCTGCCCGTGTCGCGGCCAAAGTTTAGTCCCACCTCGCTAGTTGAGAGAGCTCGAGAGTGGTTTATAAGCGCTGTTGTGCCAACCCTATCGAGCTCCTCTCAACCGCAGGCTTTCGGGCCTAATCTGTCACTGTGTGCCTGTGGGCCTACTGGGCCTACTGCGGGCCTGAATCATGGCCCATTGTTGGGTTTCTAGTCGTATTCAGGCCGTGGTGGCCCTTTAGGTGGCACTTTTTTTCATGTTTTTTATTTTATTTTTTGCTTTGTTTATTTTATTTTGTTTCTACTTACAGCAAAATACTTATTAGTTTTTCGATGATTCTTTTTTCTTTTGGTAATAAAAATTATAAACTTTCTATTGGTTCCATTTGTTTTCTAAATTTGAATTTTTGGAAATTTGTGTGGATCACTAGTTTTTGAATAGCTTTACTATAAAAATAGATTTTTGAATGATTATTTTTCCTACTATTTAATATTACTGTGTTTTATCATTATAATCAAAAACATATTTTGTTATTTTAGTTTCTAACAAAAAATTCTTTATGATAATTCTTTTTGCTATTATAGTTTCTAACAATTTTTTTTTATGAAAATTCTTTTTTCTTTTAATGTTTTGAACAGAAAATACTTTTATAATTTTAGTTGCATAAATTTTATATAATTTTAGTTTCAAGAATACTAGAGGTTTTATAAAAGTTTATTTTGTTTTTACTTGTTTATTAAAGTTTATTTTGTTTCTACT
The DNA here is from genome assembly GCA_021605145.1 of Aegilops bicornis. Taxonomy (NCBI): domain Eukaryota; kingdom Viridiplantae; phylum Streptophyta; class Magnoliopsida; order Poales; family Poaceae; genus Aegilops; species Aegilops bicornis. The sequence goes on from CM038673.1 coordinate 48,637,156, forward strand.
TATTTATTTTCTTTCTTTTTTGCTTTATTTATTTTATTTTGTTTCTACTTACTGTTGCTATTTTTTATTATAGTTCATTTATTTTACTTTATTAAAGTTTATTTTGTTTCTACTTACTTATTTTATTTTGTTTCTACTTATTTATTTTCTTTTCTCTTTTTGCTTTTTTTATTTATTTTATGAAAATTCTTTTTGCTTTTAATGTTTTACAAACAAAAGCCCTCTCCCCTGGCTGGTTCATTGGTCCCGGTTTGTGTCCTAACCCGGTCCTAAAGACCTCCCTTTGGTCCCGGCTTAGGCCACCAACCGGTACCAATGGTGGTGGACCAAGAGCGAAGCCCATTGATCCCGGTTTGTGACACTAACCGGGACCAAAGGGCCCAGACGAACCGGGACCAATGGCCCCACAAGGCCCGGCAAGCCCCTGGCCTCACGAACCGGGACTAATGGGCTAACCAGGCCCGAACGTATACCCTGTTTTCTACTAGTGTAATAACAGACTCCAAACAATACTTCCTCCATTCACGAATATATGATATGTCGGATATTTCAGTATGGACTACATAAGGAATGAAATGGTAGAACAGACGCACTAAAATGTTTCTATATACATTTGTAACAGAAAAAATAGAACATCTTACAATAGTGAACAGATGTAGTATTATATAGCTCTTATTGCTTTCACATTACCAAAGAGGCAATTTCCACTGAGAATAACAATGGTGCCGACGAATAATTCTTCTTCAGTAGCATAAATGGAGGTAGGCGAGAGGTGAAACCCATAATATCTCCTGACCAACTCATGGTTCGGGCACATGGATAGTAAGTTTCCACGCACCCCTATCAATAGCATAAATGGAAAACACAAAATAAATATATGGCGTGAACACCTATCAAACATTCAGCTGAGCAAAGACTTGAAAATATATCAAGAAGTGAAGAAGGGCCATCTAGAATATGCAACATTCAGTCAATAGTAGTTACTTACTGTATACATAAATATTCTCAGTTGCAGATCATCTATGTTCTCTGCATGTTCTTATGTGCATCAAACGACATGTATAGGAAGGTAGTGTTCTAAAGAGATCAGAATGCCATACACCAAATGAGCTTAAAACAAGTATTCAAATCAAGCACAAACAACAAGCCATTACATACAATTAATTTTCAATTTAGAAAAAGAATCCATAGCAATTTCTAAATTTATAAAATCTGGCAATTTCATTTTCATGTATATAAATAGCTAGCAAATTAATAGCTCATAAAACCAACCATTATAAGTTAGAATCACTTAGAATTAATTTCTATACTGGGGCAAGTGAAATGGGCAATGCGGATGGTGTACTAAAGAAAGGCTATGCCATGAGTAATGTAGATAATGTTATAATAAGTATAGAAATGGTTATTCTATTTTTGCTAATAACTAGTAGAGAGAGAGAGAGAGAGAGAGAGAGAGAGAGAGAGAGAGAGAGAGAGAGAGAGACTGTGTGTTTGGGCAGCTTCTGGCAATATATGTCAATCTTAGTTTGCCAAGAGACATGACAATACATCAAGTGTCAACAACATCAATATATAGCCAATAAAAATGTGGTTCAATGACTAGATGGACTAACCTCGAGTACGAGCTTTCACTCTTTAGCTTTAATCCTTATAAAAAATCTACCTTCAATTTATTAATGATAGATAGACACCAAAAGGTGAGGAGGACTGGAAGAGAAAAATCCCAAGATCTGTCCAAAAGTCGATTGATTATATAGTTAGTCGAAGACCCCAACACTATCGGTCTTCCGTTGACAACATTGGTATATAGCCAATGACACTAGTAGAATACAGGGCTTTGGATCAGGCTGGGCCAACCCATTAGTCCCGGTTCAGCCCAGAACTGGGACCCATGGGGGCATAGGTCCCGGTTCATGAAGCCAGGGGGTAGGACGGGCCATCGTGGGGCATTGGTCCCGGTTCATCTGGCACCTTTGATCCCGGTTCGAGGCTCGAACCGGGACCAATGTGCCTCGCTCCTGGCCCACCACCTTTGGTCCCGGTTGCTGGCTTGAACCGGGACCAAAGGGTGTCCTTTAGTCCCGCTTCCAGCCACGAACCGGGACCAATGATATGCCTATATATCCCCCCTCGCCCGGCGAGCAGAGCACTCCACACTGCCCTATTTTTTCTGTCCAGCGAGGGGAGGGCTTTGTGGTGCTCTAGCTCACCTCCTATGCACATGAGGTGTTCGATGAAATGCCCGAGCCACACAACTTAAGCTTTCTCCTCTCCTAGCTCGACCTCCAAGCTCCATTTTCCTAAATATTTGTCTAGGTTTAGCGGTCCGTCACGTCCCGTCCCCGTCTTCACCGTCGTCGATCGCCCGCGCCAATGTCGTCGCCGGCACCACCGTGGTGAGCCTCTTGTTTTTATCTTCTTTCTGAAACCAAAAAAAATTCTTACTTGTATGTTTAGATAGATACTTGTATAATTTTCTTAATTTTATTATTGCTCCTTATTATATAGTGCGATGGTTTTGGTATGCGCCCCCGTCGGCACTCGTCCTGTCTATGATTCGGATGTGGTATTATCTTTTATAACTATTTGGTTCATTTATTATTTATGACAATTATGCCGGCAACCGTGACATAGATTTTATTTATATAGGAGGTATGTGAACCGGAAATTCCAACCGACCCTATTGTCGAGAGGTTAAATTTAGTTGAAGAAGAAAACAATTACTTGAAGGAAGAAATAAAAAAATTGAGGAAGAGAAGATGATATTAGAGTTGCATGTTGCGGATGTCGTCGATGATCACAAGATCAAGATGGACGCAATGCACTTTAAGATTAGAAAGATTAGAAAATATGCCATTCATACCGAGGCTTGGTATCATTATGTCGTTGAATCAATTGTTACCTTGGTTACGATTATGATCGCATTTGTTGTTGCACTGAAATGTGTTACATAGTTTCAATGTATGGTTTAATTAGATGCTCTGGAGAGCTATATGTTGTTCAATGAGAACTATGTATGTACTTTGGTTTTATGTGATGATGAACTTCTATTAATTTGGTCACTTATCTATTCATGATGTTCTGTAATGGTTTTTGACGCACTTAATTATATATAATGCACGCAGATGAACCGACAATGGATGTACAGTGACAGACACACCTCCGAGTACATTAAGGGCGTGCATAATTTTCTTGAAGTGGCTGAGGCAAACAAGAAGAATAGTTTTATGTGTTTTCCATGCCCTATATGTGGGAATATGAAGTCTTACTCTGACTCGAAAAACCTTCACACCCACCTGCTTTATAAGGATTTCATGCCACACTATAATGTTTGGACCAAGCACGGATAAATAGGGGTTATGATGGAAGACAGTGAAGAAGAAGAGGACGATGACAACTATGTGCCCCCTGAATACGGTGATGCTGCAACGGGGGAAGCTGTTGAAGATGAAGAGGAACCAGATGATGTGCCCGATGATGATCTGCGCCGGGTCATTGTTGATGCAAGGAGACAGTGCGGAAGTCAAAAGGAGAAACTGTAGTTCGATCGCATGTTAGAGGGTCACAAAAAAGGTTTGTACCCCAATTCCGAAAATGGCAACACAAAGCTCGATACGTACTGGAATTGCTGAAGTGGAAGGCAAAGAATAGTGTGCTTGACAAAGGATTTGAGAATCTACTGAAAATATTGAAGAAGAAGCTTCCAACGGAGGTGGACACATTCAAATACTGGCACGGGAAGCCTCTCGTCAAACCTGGTCATCCTCCTCTAACAATGATGATGCGAAGATTTCATGATTGGTACATGGACATCTGCAGCAAGTCTCGAAAGGATACTTTGACACTGAGAGTTAAAGAGGAGCACGACCTCTTTGGAATTGATCTGTTGTCTGTTCCATATGAGGATTTCTTCCAGTTTTTCAATCAAAAGGCCCTCAACAAAGTAATCATCACTTGCTACTGTCTGTAAGTACTACTACTGTAATTAAGTCACTATATATAGCTCAGCTCTTTCATTGCATGTATATATAATTATCCTCACTATATTATGAAGATTGAAGATCGCCGAATTGAAGAAAAGACAAATCGGTGATATTGGGTTCATTAACACAAATCTCATAGATGAATGGAATGTTAAACATGATGCCAAACAACCGAGGCCAACTTGCTACGATCGTTACTTCGAAATCAAAACAAAGATACAATACTCTTTTCTTACGAATTCAAGTGAGTGTTACTGTCTTGTGCATATTCGGTATCCCTTATTACTCGAGGTTGTAGTAATATAATTGATGAGTTATGCATGCGTGCGCAGCTTCCACTTTATTCTGCTAGAGATTAAGCTTGAGCAGGGACTAGTAACCGTCATAGACTCGAAACGAAAAAATCACGAGGAGTATGCGACCATGACTAAAATGCTCAAGAAGTAAGTTCAATCGATCATTATCGCACCATATCGGCAACTTTGTTCATTCCCTGATATCAAGTAATTATTTTCTTTGTCTGGCAGGGTTTGGAAAAAGTTCACCGCAGAAGCTCCGGGACTGCCGGCGGAGCTGTGATTTAAACACCCGAAAGTAAGTACTACTAGCTAGTTCCGCGCATCTTTCATTGATTCTATCTAGTTTCATAAATACCATTTAGCATGCTTTCTTATCAAGTTTGATTGACCTCTATTTCTTGTAAAGTGGTTGTGGCAGTAACCCGGGAATAATTAGTATGTATACTACATTTGCGAGTTCATCCGCCACACGACCTGTGAGCGGGGCTACTCTAAAAAACAATATGAAGTGCGTAAGCAATAATATTCATAATTTTATTTTATTACCATCATTTGTGTTGATTTTCATTCATATATATGTATTGACCCCCTTCTTCAAATTAGATGTTTCAGATGCGGGATGAACTCCTACCCTAAACCACAAGATCGCATACAAGCAATTCAAGAGGATTTAGCGGGATTATTTCTTGACAACATCATCGATAAAGACGGAGAATACCATGTGGAACTTGAGTTCAGATGTTAGGGGATTGTAAGAGATCTTATATTGTATATATGGAGCCAGTAGCATCGGATAGATACACGAAAACTTGTTGTTCTACCAATCTCTCAGAGAAGGAGAGGTCGATCACTTCTCTCTGTATATGTTCATTACGATCTTCTATACTTAATGGTTTCCTTCATTTGCTTACTAGCTAGCTAGCGTGTCGAGTCCTCTCTATACGTATAGTAAATAGCGTCGACCAAGCACGGAGATACGAGAGGACACTTCTCTCTATTAGCTAGCCAACACAATATATGAAACCCCTAAATTAACCCTACAAAACCCCCAAAAACCCCACCCCCCCCCCCCCCCCCCTCCTTCAAAAAAGAACAAAACCCCAAGCCCCTGAACTGCTGACGCGTGGATGCCTTTTGGTCCCGGTTGGTGCTACCAACCGGGACAAAAGGCCCTCTTGCCTGGGCAAGCCGCAGCGGCCACGTGGAGCCCCATCTGCCTCGGATCGTAGGCGAACCGGGACTAAAGGTACTGGGCTTTAGTACCGACCCTTTAGTCCCGGTTCGGGAACCAGAACAAATAGTCCTTTTTCTACTAGTGTGAGAAGGCGATTGAATGAAGAGATGGACTAATCTCAAATACGAGCATTCAGTTTTAGATTTAATCGCTACTAGGAAAAACACTACCAATAGCGTGGGTTTTTTGCATACCAGTAGCGTGGATTCCCGCGCTACTGCTACGACGCTACAACTAATTTTTAGCAGTAGCGCGCTTTTTACCCCACGCTACAGCTAAAAAGCTAGTAGTAGCGCGTGTGCACCCGCGCTACTACTAACCTAAAACCTAAGCTACTACTAACCTAACTACTAGTAGCCCTCACTTTTGACCCACGCTACTACAAAAATTTAGGAATTAAAAAAATAAAAATTAGATGTAGTACTCATGAATGGTAATACGTCCAGTGCAAACCAAACCAACTCATAGAACCATCTCAAAATTCCATTTAACATCAAACACACACAAACATCATTGTAAGGTGGGTACCTTCCCTAATGGCCACCAACCTAAACAGACCACCTCTCTAGATGTATCTACAAAGCTAGGAGTTCAGACGCCGCTGGACACGAATCCGCCCTCTCGCGGACGGTGGCGTCGAGGTCATCCACATCGGTGATCTCCGGCGTCGAAATCACCTGGATGATCATCTGTGCGACGTGGCCACCGGGCTTCACAGCGAAGTCCACCTCTGAGTGGTTGAAGAGCACAGCACCACCGGGCCGCGCTTGTCAGCGTCGATCACCTCTGCGCCCACGTCGGGAAAGTGAAAACTTGTTAGTACGCAAATTGCATCAGTTCAACGAAATAGTACTATTAACAGTGTGCTGCAAGAACAAGAAGCTCAATGTCAAACATCACTTTGGTTGTTAAAAATATCATTCATTCATCATATAACATTATTTTTGTCAAATCCTGTACACCAAATTCACATTTACAAAAACTCAACTTCTTATTTACAAGAAATCTAACTCGTTAACTCTTTTTTCAGTTCACAAGCAAAATTTATCAATCCTGTACAAGTGAAAAATAATCAGCAGTCAAACACAATGTCCTCACTTTCAGATCATGCTAGTAAAAAAAAATCCAAATCAAAGTATGATTTCATCCTATCTCGTGCTTTGGTGATGTGACCAATCCATCTTTAGATCAAGAAATTCCATTTTTATTTGGAACAGAATCACCGACAACCTAGACTTCTGACTTAAAAGTTAAGAAAATAGAGAATAACCAGAGCATTCTGCTAGCTGCCTCTATATGCAAGATTACAGATAAAAAGGGTTAAACTTCGTCAAGCGAATGTAACATGCACAACTAGTGGCAAAAGCTTACCAAATCCGTCTAGTGAAGCAAGAATAACTTCACCAGGCATTAACTTTAAGAACTTTTGGGCAGGTTTGGAGTTGACCACAGTGCTCGTAATAAATCCTGAGACCTCGAGAAAACCTGAGAGGATTGAGTTTGCTACTCTGTTGGACATTTTAGTGACCCTTCTGGCCCTGCAGAAGACAGAGGAGAAATGCATAAGCCAACTGCATAGATGAAAATATGCGGCCTCCGACTGAGAGACAATGTTGGCGGCCTCCGACTGAATAATATGTGGTCACACTCTGTTTTAACTGAGTAAGACAGAGGAGAAATGCAGAAGACAGAGGAGAAATGCATAAGATAGAGGAGAAAATGGACTGAGAGAGACAATGTTGGCGGCCTCCTACTGAATATATATGTTGTCACACTCTGTTTTAACTGAATATATATGTGGAAAAAACTGAAGCTTTACACTCTGTTCCTGTGTGTGAAAATATGCTCTATAGGTGAAAGAACATACATACTCAGATGATTGCTGAAGATGGTTGCTGCTTCTACTTTCTAACTCTGTGTAATGCAACTAATGAGCATCTACTCTCGTTATGAGAAAACATGGTTTCTGCTTCTACTTTATAATCCATGAATTTGGCGAGGGGGCAAGGAAAAGCTAAGATGATTGCTGAAGTAGTAATCGACTCCCTGCCTAGCACTAATGAAATCAGCGCTTCAACACTAGAATTCAGTACAGCAGGTTCTCAAAGTCAAATCTAAACGACATGTGTGCTGCTGATTCCCCACCGCAAATCCGCAGGATTATGGCAACACCAATCGTCTGGAACGAGAGATATGGCACAAGATTAAGCACGGCTCGTTAAATATGGCTGCACACAATATGAGAGAGAGAGGGGCGGAAGGGGAGTGGCTTACCAATGGGGTTGAAAAACATGCCCATGGGAAGCTGGCCCCGAGGAGGAGTACCACGACGAGCGTGAGGACGTACGCAGCCATCGCGACGACGGCGGTGGCGCGATAGGGTCTCGGCGGCGGAGGCGACGGTGACGGCGTTGAGCCTTTCACCTTGACCACGGCGGCCGCCGGTGGTGCCGGGTCGCGGTCGGGTTGGCGCAAGGCGCACGGGGCTTGGCCTTTCCTGCCGGCAATCAGGAAGTAGGGTGGTCTCTCGTGCCTGGGCGTGCTGGTGTGTGCTTGGAGCCGCGAGGGAGGCGGCGGAGGAAGCGGCGGCGGCACGGGGGTGGGTGAGTGGCGTGGGAGAGGAGGTGGAGGGAGGCCTGCGATGGAGGGATCTGGATCGGGTGGACGGTGGAGTGGGATCGATGGTTGGTGGGATGGGAGTATACCAGTAGCGCGGGCACCTCACCACGCTACAGCTATCCACGTAGTAGTAGCGCTGGTTTTATAATCCGCGCTACTACTATGGTCTGTTCGCGATGAATGATTGGAAATATTTACTAGTAGCATGTTTTTTTGGTCACGCGCTACCAGTAAATAGTAGTAGCGCTGGGCAATATAGCGCGCTACTAGTAAGTGTCTGCCTATAAGCTTTTCCCTAATAGTGAATACTTATTAAAACAACATCTAATATTAATAGTGGGAAGATAGTCACCAACAGGCGAGGAGTAGAAAAGGAAAAGCCCATCATCAATCCAAAAGTTTATAAGTTACATAATTAGTCCAAGACCCCATACTATCGGTCTTCGCCAAAAACACAATACAAATTGTAGTAAGCCATGTCTATAGTAGATGTGTTTCTACAACGCTTATATGTTGGTTATTCTAAATGGTAGTTGACAAAACATGTACTGTATCTAGCCGCGCAAACGCGCAGGTCGCACTGCTAGTTCCTCAAATTGCTATAGAGGCAATGGAGGTCCAGTGCAGGCACCACTGTTGGGAATTAATGTCTACCTTGTCTGCATTTACCTCTTAATATTATTAGTTTGTTTCCCCCCCCCCCCCCCCCCCCCAACATAGTATCTAAACGCTGGTAACAAGAAAAAAATAAATTTTGGCCAATGGTCATCCTTGGATCTCTTCTTTTACTTCAGTAGGGTTGCAAATCACAATCTATATTTGCAACAAAAAATACATCTTCATACTATTTAAAATAAAAAGGTAATTCCAATGGCGAGTTGGATCATGTCAGTTGAATGATCTCTAGATTTCTACTCCTTAGGATGTTACAGAGCCCATTTTATGCAGGACATATAGATGAATATGGTCATGTAAAATATTCTCCTAAGTGAGTCGGCCCGTCCCATTTGGTGTGGCTATGTATGCATTTTCCCAGATATAAAGATTGGGCTCCGCACCGCCACATGGGCACAGTCTACCGCACAGCTTAGATGAAAGATGGTTTAATAACGAACTCCCAAACATTGCCAGAATTTCTATCTCCTTACATATTGCCAGAGACTCATTTTTCTTCGAGAATAGCAAGAGATGAAGAGAGGAATAAGTTATCTTCAATGCCATAAATGGAGAACATATGATAAGTATATGCCTTGAACATATTAAGAAGTAAAGAAGGGAGTCTACAACATTCAGTCAGCAGTCCTTACTTACTGTATGCCTAAACGCACATCAAATATGCAGATCAAGATGATCTATTGTGCTGGTTCTTACGCGCAACCATGCATGGGAAACGTGGAAAACAACTAGCACAACTATACTAGGGCCCTGATACACCAGGCTGTAGATGCACATGATAAATAATTATCCGGATTTTTTTAGCAATTCAGAAAAAGGTCAAAAATGTTCAAAACTTTTTTAAACATGCTTTACCTACTGCCACACTTGTATAATAGTTTGTCAAAGGAAAACTACGGCAAAAAACATGAGCGAAAAACAAAATTTCTAGGATAATACAGAGTGAATAGTACCTCTAATACAGTGATGATTTTGTTTTCACCAACACTACCATGGCAGTCATTTCTCTGCCTATTATTTTATACAATTGTACGTTTGCGCAAATTTGTTGCCAAAAAAATTTCATGATTTTTCAACCATCTATGCAGTTACTATTTTGTTTTCAAAAATGGGTGCCTCCCCACCGGTTCCATTCATTCACCTCCTACTATACTACTACTATAGTACTACTGCTACTACATTTCCTGAGTTTTTTTATTTCCATGTTAACAACATTCTTCCCAATTTTTTTAAAAAAGCCGGCCCAGTATGACCAGTACTTGCAACACCAAAGCTCAAATAAAAACCAAGTGTACCAGCCAAACCGCCAACTCCATTAAGTGCAATCTGAGTGTCCACAATACAAAGGCCTGGCGGCGCAAAAGCCTTCACGTGGTTGTGAAATTCACGAACTGTCGCAGCTTTGCTAACACCAGAGCAGTTCCATAGCACCATTATTGCTCCCTCCAGTACTCTGCATGGAATCCCGCTGATGTTGTGCTAGCAGAGGTTTCGTAAATCCCCTTATTAGCAATACGACAAATATATAACTGGCGTTGTACTGAATATGAACCATCTAGCATTCCTTCATTGAATTGCACTATGCTCTTGGCCACGACTTTCTCCTTGCTTGCACGCCTTTGTCAAATAGCTATATCAATAGTGGGATTAGATGGTGATCGTATGCCAGCCGTACTACATCAACAACAGAGATTTAACAATGGGGTGTTGGTTCCCCAATTAAATCATGGCATTGCGGCTCACCCCTGACATCGTTAGTTTAGGAGAGAAGACAATTCGATGTATGATTGTTAAACTAGTAAGATGCATCAACGATCATTTAAATGCTACTAACAAGAAAACATAAGCTTTATCCTATGTTCATCCTTGGACCCCGTTCTTTCATGCTGATGGTCACAATCAGTGCAAAAAATATCCATGTTACATAAAATAAGAACGTAATTGGTAGATATATATGAACATGGGAAATATTCTCCTAGGTGAACCGGAGCATGTCCCACTTGTTATGGCTCAGTCTGCTCTGGCTACGTATTATGTTTAAAATAGCGTTCGCACTCATGTGCCTTCCTGAACCAGGGGAGTTCCCTTGCTCCTGCTGCGTACCATTAGCCGGCCTTGCGGTGGCAAAAGGATTAGGACGTCCCCCCATGCTAAGGTTCCCTGCGGTCTGGCGCATTAGGTTAGGGAGCTGGGCAATAATAGCTCCTCCGCATCCCAAGCACGCTGCCCTCCTAGGCGTGCAACACTAAGTAATCCAAGCCAACCCACATTACTAACTAATGGTGGATACTCATCTTTCTTAGAGGTACTAAATACAACTCCAGGAATGAGCAAAATGAAGGTTGCGTTAATGATAAAGATCTCTGGGGAAACCTCTAAAGAAAGATTGAACATGTTGTTCCAAGTTTCGATAACTTCTTCTACTTTCATTTCCTCCGTCTTCCAAATCCCAGAGTTAATTCAAAAGCCTAGGTGTTATTACTGAGCTGCTGCTCTTTTTTCTCTAATATCCTTCTCCGATCCTCCGACTACTCCTCCTTATCCTACTCACTCGAATTTTTGTTGGTCATTTTTTTAAGCCTCTTTGACAAAGTTAGTAAGAAGAAAAACCTCAATCTTCAGTACACTTCACACCCACACAATCTCAATTTGAAACTAACACCCCATTTCTAGATAGCGAGGGATCGCTCAGCAATGATACCGCGCCGGACGAAGTACCTATCCCCGGGAACCACACTTTTTTACTTGTTTCCTTTTTTTTCTATACGAAGTTCATACGATTTTTGTGTTCATGTTGGCGATTTCAGATGTGAATGACGCTGATCGTCTCCCCTTCCTACGGGTTCCCAAGTGACATATCAACCACGCCCCTTCCTTTTCTCCGATCATAAATAACCTGATATCTTTCTTTCTAATTCATCCACTTCTTTCTAATTCAAAAAAGAAACCGAGGGGGGGGGGGGTGTAAGGCAGGCTCTCAACTTACAAAGGGCACTCGCTGCTCGCATGCCTGCTCTTTCTATTATGATTTCTATGTCTATGAAAGCTCCTTTGACTCCAGCCCCATAAGCTATTCTTTCACCTGCACCAGCGTTTGGTCTTTGTCCAGGACAAAGATATCGCAATAGTGGAATAAGGAAGTGCAATTTGGTGGTCGAAGCAAAGGAAATATCAAGCCGAAGAGGATACCTGGGGCCATCTAAGACGACTGTAGTAAATAGCTTACACGACTGATCAGGCTCATCAACCTACGGAACCTCACACTATGTTGCTATGATTCTTTTATCACGAAAGCATGTCAGACGAAGGAATAAAATGCGTACAACACTAGCAAGAAGAGATTTGCCAAAGAATCCGATGCCTCACAGGATCCTGCAAAAGCGGAGTCCAAAAAAGCATGAGTCTGGTCGGCAGTTTCAGATTCAGATAGTTCACTTCAATCATCGTCTGACACCTTTCGGTGACATTCCTTTTGAAACTGGCGTTTCTTTTGTAAAAGAATTCGATGGCCCTGTGAAAAACTGAGTCAAGAAAGAGGTAATGGCCGGGTTAGAGGCGGAACAGACATTCAAAGCAATCGAACGATAGATCCAGCTTTGCAGGACAAGCATAACGAAAGTAAGCATTTGGCCAGACATTCAAATAAACCCTGTATCTAGAAATCCATCATCCCTGTCTGGGTGGTCTAAGCATCATATCTTTTTCTTTTCACTTCCGCTGCATCGTCCGGACATCGGAAATAGCTGCATTAGCAGCATCTCGCTACAACTCCCATGGCAACCCTAGCACCAACAGGAACAACTTAGTTCAAGCTAGCAACAACTAACAATTTCTACTTCCTCGAACAAGAGCTAGCTTTTAGTTCACGTTAGCTACATTCGTTTTAATAGAAAGATGGGAAAGGCTAGGTTAGCAGAAGACTATGCTTGTGCCACAAACTTATTGATTCGGAGAAGCATTTCTTCAACGAATCTTACTCAGTAAAGTATTCATAAGGGACCTGTATCTAAATATTCTGTTCTAACATTTCTATTTTGGTTGGAAGTTTCTCAAATGAAAGAGCACAACCCTTTCCATCACTTCTCTACATACTGGCATTCAGAGCTAGGAGGAGAGAAGAGAAGTCTCTCGGAAGAATCGTAAAAGCCTGGAGCTCAAATATTGCGTTCTACACTTTACTTTTGTTTTGTATCTCTGAAACAGGAGTGAAAAGAAATCAGCTCATCCACCGCTAACTAAACAGGGCGAAACTAGCTCTTCTTTGGTTTCCCTGGGTCCAAGTTGGGGCAAAACCTGCTCTTTTCCCGCAAAATGTCTATCATACTAGGTGGCGCGACACGCGACATAGGTAGTAAAGTAGTGATTTTGGGCCCAATTCATACTTCTTTGTTGATTGGAATTCTTATCCTAGCTCGGCCTACTCGCGAGATGTTAGCCTTCAGCATGATTACATAAAGCATGGCACTTCTGATCGATATGAATATTCCATTCCCTATTTCCTTGAGCGCTTTCACCATTAACCAATGGGTGCCAATACCATCCCCCCGGCTCTTTCTTCTTCTACTTCATATAATAGAACACAAGGATTGAACCTACTTTGCTTTAAGTCTTTAGTTTTTAACGCCGTCTACGGAGAGACAAGACGAGAGAGGAGAGAGGAAGCTGAACGACAAGAGCTGACGAAGTCCAATCAAGCTGAGGCCTGGAAAGAGTTAAGAAAAAACACTTTCTACCTGCATTCATGGGTGCTCAACGATAGATTCCACATCAAGATAGGCAAAACGGGATACAGCTCGTTTATTACCTCAAAGAAAACAAGAAACGGGTCTTTTCTAATCACGGAACACGAGAATAGCATGGATGGGAGAAGGGTTTACGGAATGGTACACGATGATTTTTCGGAGTCTATAGGGGAAGATTCCACCAGCCCCAATTGCTTTGGGTGAGAGATCGAACCTCCACTCATGTCTGGTTTCTGCTTTCTCCCTAGGGAAAGAAGATACGATACTTTTCGAAGAATGCAATCCCCGCATTCCGGCCCTGCTCTGCAAATCAACATCTGAAGATCTATGGGTCACCATAGTCTTCTGATCCACTAATAAGATTCCGCGCTCGAGATAATGTGATCTGAACGAAATGATAGATACATCCGAGCTGCCCAAGGATATGGTCTGGGTACCGATCTGCTAGGATCAGGGGGAGACTATGGTGAGCTTAGATATAATACGTAGGGCTTAGATATAACGGCTTGATAGTGAAATCCATTGTAATATCATAACTTTTATTTGTGTTGTCCAGCTTACGTCGTTAAACCGGCTGCAGTGTGCCAATTTACGGTGTTGTATTCAAGGAAGTGAAGTTTCTTCAGTGGCATAAATGGAAAACATATAATAAGTATATGCCGCTTAACATATCAAGCATTCAGCTGAGAAGTGAAGAAGGGTCATGCAAAGACTAGAGTCTTCAACATACATTCAGTACTAGTTGCTGTATACCTGAACACGCATCAAATATTCAGTTGTAGATCATCTCATCTCAATGCAAACAGGGGAGACATGAAAAATACCTCTGCCACTGATAGACGCAATTGTACTATACAATCAGAAATTTTGTGCACTACTGAAAATACGGCGGAAAATATAAAAATCTGAATAGAATTTACAGCAGAAAATCATACACGTATTCAAATACTAGGAAAGCAAGAAAAAATGAGAAGCATATAGAAATCAGACAACCTATATATGTAGCAAGTATCAGATAAATACTTCACAATTTCATAGATGAAATGAGTTCGAAAAATGCCTTCAAATTAAGCACATACAGCAAACAGGATACAGAAGTTTCAGTGACAACGATAACCACATCAATGATGTAGAAAGTATATACTACTAGAAAACCCATCAAACAATCAGCTGAGAAGTGAACAAGGGTCATCTATAAAGACTAGAGTCTTCAACATACAATCAGTACTAGTTGATATCTACACCTGAACAGACATCAAATATTCAGTTGCAGATCATCTCATCAAATATTTTGTTCATACTAATGCAAACAGGGGAAACTTGAAAAACACCTCTGCGCCGCAGACTGCAACAACTGAAAATACGGCAGAAAACATCAAAATCTGAAGTCGACTTTACACTAGAAATTCATACACATAATTTAAACAAGATATATAGCTGGTAGCAGTATAAATAGTTCACAATTTCATATAGATCGATGAAATGAGTTCCAAAACAGCCTCTGGATGTGGATTTTTCAGTTTCCCATAATATAAGAACCACATCGACGACTACAACAACAAAGAAACACTGACAAGGAGCAAACACAAACAACAAAGACTCTAATTAAACTGATCAAAATCTCTATGATTCCTCAAACTCAAACTGCTGGGTAATTAATTAATGGTGGTACCAAATCCACGGCGAGGTGTCTGAGGGGGGTGACCATGGCAGGCAGCGCTGGATCTCAAATTCTGTACACTACTGCCTGCCGACAGAAGCAATCATAGAATACAATTGGAAATTCTGTACACTACTGAAGATACTATTTCAGCACCTAAATGGATCTCAAATCCTCAAGTTGAATTTACGCCATTTAATCTTAAACATAATTGAAGTACTATAGGAGGCAAAAAAATGAGAGGCATATCTAGAAATAAAACAAATATGTATAGGCAGGTAGAAGTCTAATGAGATCACAGTTTCATACATGAAATGAGTTCAAAAACAGTCTTCAAATCAAGTACAAACAACAAGCTGGACATGGAACTTTCAGTTTCCCATCTAACCTTATTACAATAACAACTACTACTACTGCTACTACTATTTCAATTCCTGAGTTTTTATTATTTCCATGTTAACATCACTTTCAAACAAAAAAAAAAACAAATCCCAACAGTACGGCCACTACTTGCAACACCAAAGCTCGAACCAAAACCAAGTGTACCAGCTGCCAAACCCTATTCTCGGTTCTTTGCGATCTGAATTTGCAAAATACAAAGGGTCAACGGCGCAAAAGCTTTTGCGAGATCGCAAAGTTCCTGAGCTGTCACAGTGTCACCGATACCATAACAGTTCTTGCATAGCGTCCTCTTGTATTCAAGGAAGTGAGGTTTCTTCAGTGGCACAAATGGAAAACATTCCTGACAAGTGAAGAAGGATCATCTATAAAAAGACTAAAGTCTTCAACATATCAGTAGTTCAGTACTAGTTGATCCCTACACCTGAACACACATGAAATATTCAGTTGCAGTCATACAGATCTCTGTAAAACAGGGGAGAACCTCTCTGCCACTGACTGATGCACTGATACGATACAATCAGAAATTGTCTGCCGTACTTGAAATAGTGCGGAAAATATCACACCAGAAAATCATACACATAATTCAAACAACATATATAGGTAGCTGGTAGCAGTCCAAATAGTCGACAATTTCATATAGATGAAATGTGTTCGAAAACAGCCAGCAAATTAAGTGACGAAAACAACAAATACAACAAATACAGACCTGGAGCACACAACAAACTGGATATGCAGTTTCCCATAGAACCACAACAAAGAAACAGTGACCAGGAGCAAACACAGTTACACAAACAACAAACACGTACTCCCGAAATCTCAATGGTGCCTCAAAGTGAACCTGGTGCTGGGTAGCTTTATTAATTAATGATGGTACCAAATGCACGGCGAGGTGTCCGAGGGTGGAGCCGATGGCAGGCAGCGCTGGATCTTACCGGGGATTGAGTAACCCCACCCGCCGGCATCAGCACAAGGATACTCGTTCTGCTGGTGCGGACCACCAGGGTAGACGTCGTCGAGGAAGTAGATGTAGCCTGGGTTGCCGGCGTGTCCCGTGTCGAAGGCCTTGGAGCAGGCCCGGCCGACGAAGAGCAGCTGCCGGGTCATCTTGTAAACGCGCCAGGAAGCCGGCCGGCCCTCCTGTGGCTTCTGTAACCTGAAGACTTGGAACCGGGACGTGCGGCCTGTCGCCGGCGAGATGAATCTCCTCACCATCAGCAGATCGGCGCCAGAGGCGGAGGGCAGGAGGTAGCGGGACACGATCTCGCCGTGTGCCATGTCCGTCCGGGGAGCACCGACCCCGTAGGCAAGATGTAGAATGGTTTGCCTAGATGTCGAAAGTTCGGCCTTGTAGCAGAAGAGGTCGTCATCAGAGTCGACGGCCCAGAACCATCCGTCGTGGTAAGTCAGGTCTTGGGCGTTGGGCCGGGCGGCCCGGGCCGTCGTCGCTGCCGGCAGCGACGTCCAGCACTCCATGCCCGGCCGGCAGAAGGCCATGGTTGTCCTGGTGGACGTTATGGCAGCGACCACGCAGGCACCAGATGACGGGGTGGCAGACATGGCGGCTGCGCGGATCATCATGGGGCACCTGATGTCGCCGGAGTTGATGGGGATGCATACGTGATCCGGGAGCGCGACGCGCTCGCCCGTGCCGAGGTTGAGCAGGGCGTGGCTGCGCCCGTGCGGGGATGCGACCACGAACCAGCCGCCTGGAGCCGAGCCGCAGAAACGCTCTGCGCGGCCCTCGGCGGAGAGGTACGGGCGCGGATCGGCGAAGCGACCGAAGATCCGGTAGCTCTCGGTCCGGGCGGTGGACGGCCTGACGAGGTATGGCAGGGGGGACGGGTTCTGCAGCGCGACCTGGCGCCAGTGCTTGCTGACGGCGGACGCCCTAACGCGGTCGGCGATGCACGTTAGCAGGAGGATGATGCGGCGGAGAAGGTCTTCATGGAGGCTGGACCATGGTCGCGCTCGCGCCGCCGCCATGGCAAGACCGCGATTCAAAGGGGTAGGATGTTTGGACAATTGGACTGGAAAAGAGGGGGGGTGAGAGTGAAGGGGATCGATCCCTAGCTTCGGTTTTAAGGCTATGCCTGCGAGTCTGCGCTAACCCAAGTGAGAACTGTGCCCTAGCAGTTTTGTCCCTGGAAATCTTTTTAATTGTACACAAGTTTTTTATGTGCCTATTTTCCAATGCTCGAGCCAGAAGCGCGCCGCATAAATTTATTTCGGTCATTTAGGGGTAGGCCCAAAGCTAGCCCTATATCTCTTTTTGCATGACCACATACATCTTCCTTATGCCCTTGATATACAGATTTTCACCACTCCAAACTCCGTGTTGTAATTTCTACTTATTCTAAGATTTTTTTTTCTAGCAAATTCAAAGGCACTGAAACTAGAGAAGAATACTAGAAATACTCCGCTATAGATCCTGGTGAATTAAAATTTCATCATATTAATTATGTTTTCTATCAACTCATAGGTTTACCTCTAACCTCACATGACGCAACACACAATTATTGTCGATGGACATTTAAAGCTGCAACACCTAGCTAGTAGATTTGGTGTTCATGAAAGCATCAAAATTAATCGGAACAAAGGTGGAGATATGGAGGAACATTAGCTTACATGTTTGCTTGGTATGTTTCTTTTTAGAGAATTTGGTCCACCATTATAATAGCATGGGACGGGAGGGGAAGAATTAGAAAATAATTTTTTTGGATGGAACATCTTGACCCTCATCATAATGTACGTGGTAAATCGTTAATCAAATGCACTAAGAAAACAAGGCAATAGTTAACGTAGGCTCCTGGCCGGGGTATTGGAGAGTTTAGATGAGGGGCCATGGACTTTTAGTAAGGAATTGTTAGTCATGCGGGAGTTGGATGTGAGCAAATTCTTAGAAGATATGGAGTTCAAGCATATATCTATATGGCTCGTGTACGAAACTTACCGATAGCTATGATGAATGTGGAGCGGGGAGAGTGGTGGATATGAGGTGGAGGAGGACTTGATGGTTCATGTGGGGGGAAGATGGCACCACATTTCGATAAGTGCTCAGGGTGTGAACACAAATTGATACCACTAAACCACTAAGAAGATGCATGTTGGTTGATGAAGAGAATGAGAAGGAACCAAGGATAAAATAAAAGAAGAAGGGGGCAATACTGAGGAGGAGGAATAGAGGTAGTGCCATTTGAGTATGAAGTCATGTCAGATTTTTGTTATAGTTGTGAGGTGATCAGCAACCATGAGAGGCAACATACACTATAAAGCTGAAACCGGGGGAGGACAGAGAGTATAGTAGTGATATGAGGTTCGTACCACTAGTCAATGGTGTGTGATAAATGTAGAAATGATTCCCCGAGAAGTACTCATTGATTCAAAAAGAGGATGACGGTGCAGAAAACCGTTGGTAGCCTTGGTAGGTGGAGGCACCAGTGCAGAAAAGCCTAGTACCATCTTTACCGTCACAGATGGGAGACCCCGGTAGCGCCGTAAACAGCATGTTCACAGTGGTGTTGGCCCTAGACGTCGGTAAAGAGTAAGGTACTAGCGGTGACTATAGTCATGGGACATTGCAATTTGATTACGAATATGCAGCGTGTCTTTTCTCATCGACCCCACTGATATGTTTTCCTGGATAAAAAATGAATTTGTTAATTTGTATTTCCTTCATTTATATATAAATGAATACATATGGAGCATACAGATCAGATTATCAAACATGTAAATAGTGGTTGTCTGTGCTATAACTATTCATATATAGTGGAGACCACTTGAATTTTTGTTCTCTCCGCTATAATTCTTAAACTTAGATAATTACAAACGGGTAGTACATCCACTATTACTATAAATATAGATTGTATGTTGATACATATGAAGTTCGTGCGTATAGATGTTTTCCACTCCTCCATGCTTTTTTAGCTCATAGTGAATATACTTGTCACCCTCTTGTGTCATTGCAGTGCAAGAACATTTAATAGTTGTTCTCTCCACTGAAAACAAAAGTGATGGTTTAGATTGAAATTACGTTGTGACAAGTTAAGCCATATCATTTGTGTATAAGTGACACTCCTAAATTGAACTCTCTAGAATTAGTTTGCACAAAACTCCATCTTTATTGAATTACTCAACAAAGATATGGCAAAAAGATACATTAAATAACCGGAAGCCAACACACTAGACCTGCAAAGTCAACAATGGGGGATGCTATCATAATGCCCCACCAGCTAGATCCGGAGTCATCACTAAGCCATGCATGGCTTATCGGGAGCACACATCTTGTCCAGCATACCCTAAGCACGCACCCCATGCACATGCTCTAGAAGCCACCGTCACCATGCCAACCCACCATCAAGGCCGAGATCCGCATGATCCTTGCTAGGACAGATGTCGACGTCGCCATGGCACCAAACACCACGACCACACTGTGCTCGTTCATTAACACACGTCCGCCAAAGAGACTCCACTGCGCCATATGCCACTGAGACCCGCCGTTGTCGACGTAGTAGATGCCATGCCGCACCACCTCCTCGAGCACCACCATAACACTGGTTAACAAGCCAGTACCAACTCCCTTATGTTACCCCCAATGGGGAGAACGTTGCTAGTCGCCGCCAACGTCCGACCAAGAATAGATCCAGGGTTTCCCTCGGAGTGATTTGGGGGGATCGCAAACTGCATCGCTGATGCCTTCAACAAGGTTATGACGCCCATGGGTTCCATCGTTGATGGATCCAACCACCGCCAGAGCATTCTGGTAGTCCCACAAACCCACCTTGATCCGGAACGGCTTGTCCAGCTAGCAGTTGCTACCTCTTGAGCACTGTGTTCGATTTCCTTGAAGAGGAAAGGGTGATGCAGCACAGTAGCGTAAGTATTTCCCTCAGTTTTTGAGAACCAAGGTATCAATCCAGTAGGAGGCTACGCGCGTGTAACATCCCAATTTTTCTAAATTAGGATGTTAATAGATCATTCACATGCATATCATATTTTTATTGCATTATTTGCTTTTTCAGAATATTTGAATCATTATGCAACAAAAGGCAATTTATTTGGAGTGGAGATAACATGAATTCTCCCCTGTTTTAAGAATGTTCATAATGTGCAGAATATTATTTCCAGTTCATATGATATGTTCTGGTACTTTTTGTGATGTTCAAAATATTTTATTTGTTTGTTTTATTGCTGTTTGAGTGGCCTATTGCATCAAAATTATTTTAGAAATTGCATTAGTATTGGTACTAGTGTTCCTGTAGTTATAGCTATAGGGCTATTTTTACTGTGTGTCTAGGTATTTTTATTTAGATTTTATACTATGTATTTTATTTTATTTATTTTGTTTTACTGCTGTTGTTTCTGTTTAAAAAAAAAGAGAAAGGCAGCGGCCCAGCCAGCCAGCCGGCCCATCGCCGCGGCCCAGCCAGCCAGCGCAGCAACAGCACACCCCGCAGCCCACCTTTCCAGCGAAGCGGTACGCGCCGCACAGCCGCACCTAACCCGCATCGCTCGCCCGCGCCCGATCCACCTCGCCCCAGCCGCTGACCAGCGGGCCCCGCTCCCCATCCCCTTCCTCCGGTCGGACGAACACGCGCGCAGCCGCACCGCTCGCACACCCGAGCGCGAGCCGGATCGATCTCGCCCCCTAGTCGACCTCGTGCTCTCCTAGGACTCCACAGACGTAAGGGTTTGCCCCGCACCCCCGAAACCACTTTCCGATCCTTTCCGTCGTCCGCACGCCTCTGTTGGGCGAATTGGATCTCGCCGGGAGCTCCGAGTTCGCCGCCGTTTCGCCGGTCGTTTCCACCGCCGTAAGAGACCGCAGAGCCGCGCTGCCTACACCCCTCGAACCCCCACTCAACGAAGGACTCTTTTCACACCTCGAAGTACCCTACAGAGCACCAGAACGCTGCCGCCACCGACGTCCGTCGCCCGGAGCACACCGCCGTTCCCGTCGCCGTTGCTGCCCGCAGAGGACGCCCCGCCGCCGTTGAGCTCCACCACCGCCTCCGCCGCTCGACGCCGCCTCCGCCCGTAGCCTTACCTTCGCCAGAGCACCGCCGGAGAAGCACCGCCGCCAACGCCTGAGACCGCCGTCGTTTTACTCTGTCTTCGGGTGAGCACACGCACCCAGCCAATTCCGCACTGCCACGTGGCAGTTTGCTACAGGGCACGCACAGGAGTCGCTCTGAGGACCAGGGGTTTACATTGTTTTCTGTTTCCTTTTGTTTTCTTTTTCAGATTTCAGCTAAAACTTCAACTAGCTATATCTTTTTAACCTATATGTCCAATTTAGATAATTCTTTTTCCTACGCACTCACAAAAATCAGCACATTATCATAGTACCAACTTTGCACATGTTTGCACTGTTCAAATTTGAATTCGTTTGAATTTGAATCAAATCTTCGGAGGCCGTAACTTCCCAACCGTTTAACAAAATTTAGTGATTCTTTTTGCATTGCGACCGTAGTGCAATTTAGGTGATGTTAAGATTCTGTTGTTGAGTTTTAAAAATGATTTGCTTGCTGTTGGTTTTGTTTTGGTTCTTTTCGTGTTCCGTGTTTGATTTGTTGAATTGTGTGAAACGTGTAGATTGTCCGAGTGCGACGCGAGCTATTGTCGAGTGTGACTTTCTGAACCAGAACCAAGGCAAGTTACATGTTGATCATCCTTTACCTATTGTTTTCTATGCATTGTAGTATATATCACACTATAACTTTATGCATTATAGGATTATTATATTTTGAGCTATGCTGTTGAGCTATCTTCCCGTCTTTTGCAAATCGTGGTAGTTGTAGTTTGCTATGCTTTGTAGACGGGGGTGGTTCGTGTATTCATTGAGTTTATGTGAGGATTATATATATAACTAAAATGAGTAGTAATTAAGGCTTTAATTCACCTCTGAGCGGAAGTGGTATTGCTTGGTGTTGAGGGAAGGCATCATGGGGTCTTGCACCTTTTCTAAGGCCATGCGCTCATGAGAATGCACCCTAAGTGGAATGCCGCCCAGGTTCAAAAAGATCAGACAAACTTAGTGACTAGTAGCTTCCATGTGCGGCCACTGGCTATATGGGCTCTGGCTTAGTTGATCAGTTGTTGGAACCCTTGCCCACACTGTGTCGACAGATGTAGCATATGTAGGTGGGATGTGGCCGTCAGGTGGTTAAGGGAACCTCTTCTGAAAGACTTTGTCTCAATCTTCGGATTGGGTCCAGTGGGTAAAGCGTACAAAACTCTGCAGAGTATTAAAACTAATCATGATTAGCCGTGCCCCCGGTTATGGGTAAATCTGAGCCACTATGCCATTATAGTTGTTGGATGATCTTGACAGATGTGACACTTAATAATATTTGTGGGCAACTTAATAAAGGGTAGGTTGGAGTTGATTTTTGCCAACTCAACCTTGTGTATATAATTGTAGTAATAAAAGAACTAAATAAAAATTTGACTATTAGGTAGTTATGAGGATAAAATCAGCTTTCTGCAAAAATAAACCCTCGAGCCTTCCTTTGTTGTACTATGCATATACATGTAGGTCTGCTATATTATTACTCCTGTGTAACTTGCCAATACATTCCAAGTATTGACCTATATGGCTGCAACGTCTCATGTTGCAGGATA
Organism: Aegilops bicornis; assembly: GCA_021605145.1. Classification (NCBI taxonomy): domain Eukaryota; kingdom Viridiplantae; phylum Streptophyta; class Magnoliopsida; order Poales; family Poaceae; genus Aegilops; species Aegilops bicornis. The sequence goes on from CM038673.1 coordinate 48,660,390, forward strand.
TTCAGACGAAGAGTAAGGTACCGTTAGGGTCGCGAGTCTGCACTCAGCATCGCCAGTGGGCTATGATGGGACTCATCGTTATTTTCTGCTACTTTCCGCTGTTTGATTGAATAAAGCTAGCCATGTGCTATGCAGATTGTTTTATTTATATACTCTGGATCATACGTTGTAATAAATGATGCACTTGCTATTCCGGTATTCATCTATACAAAGGTTCGCTAGCGAGTTCGATCCGAGGACTAGCACGGTAAGCACGTAGACTCAAATCCTTCGAGGTTTGGTCGTTACAGATGGTATCAGAGCAGTGTGTTGACTGTAGGACGTGACCCTAGAAAATGGATTAGAAAAGCCATAGGACTGAAAATTATTTTATAAACTAGCTATACTTCTTACTGTTTATTAGTTAACCCCCTCAAGTATCTTGAACAGTTAAGTAGGAACTAGTGCTGAGACCACCATTCATGTTTGTTTTATATTGCAACGTTATCGTGTTAGCGTATCTGATTATGCCCACTTTCGTGGTATGAAGATTTAAGATTGTTTGCTTGATTGGTAGTTGTTTGTTAAATTGCTTAGTGTCGAAATTATTCGACTATATATATAAAATTATCATATTGTTTATTGTTTGTTGTTTGTTTGTTTGTTAGTGTTATTCGTTGTTGTGTTTTGTTGGCTTGATCATATTATGCATATGGGTAGAATATATTTATATATACATAGCGTTTGGCCCTATTATATCTATAACTCATCTATGCTTGCCCACCAGATGCCGTTGAGCCGTGATAATAGGCGTAATGCTGCAGGAGGAGACAACAATGGCAATGATGTACCGCCATACATGCAACAGTTGCTTCAGGGACAAGCTCAGTTGATCCAGTTGCTTGTCCAGAACCAGAACAACAACAATAACAACAACAATCCGCCGCCACCGCCACCAGTGGATATGCTTACCAGGTTCTTGAGGTTGAATCCTCAGAGGTTCTCCAGTTCCCCTGAACCTATTGTGGCTGATGATTGGCTCCGTGCAGTCAATAGGAACCTGGAGACGGTTGGATGCACAGATGCAGAGGGTGAGGTTTGCCTCACATTTGTTGGAGGGTCCTGCTGCAGCTTGGTGGGACAATTACTTGGTCACCTATCCCATTGCTACTATCACATGGCCTCAGTTTCAGGATGCTTTCCGTGCTGCACATGTGTCTGCTGGTGCTATGAGTCTGAAAAAGAAGGAGTTTCGCAGTTTGCGCCAGGGAGGTCGCACAGTTAATGCGTATGTGGAGGAATTTAATAATCTTGCACGTTATGCTCCTAATGATGTTAACACGATGCAGCTAGGCAGGAGAAATTCTTGGAGGGCCTTAATGATGAGTTGAGCCTTGATTGTGATGGCCACTTTTAGGAATTGTCAGGACCTGATTGATAAGGCTATTGTGCTGGAGGGAAAGCAACAGGTCATAGAGAATCGCAAGAGGAAGTACAACAACAATAACAGGTATAATTCAGGACCACAGCAGAAGCCACGCATTTCATATCATGGTAATGGAGGTAATGGACATAATCATCATGGAGGTAATGATCATAATCATCATGGAGGGAATGGCCACAACCATAATGGCCACCATCATCATAATGGGCACAAGAGTAACAATGGCAATGGCAAAGGTAATGGTAATGGTAATGGCAATGGAGGGAACAATAACCAGAACCACCAGGTTACACGTGCGCCAAGGGATTTGAGTCAAGTGCAGTGCTTCAGGTGTAAGGCTATGGGGCACTATGCCACAGATTGCCCGGGGGCGAAGAACTCGGGATCCAACAAGCCAAACCCCTTCCAAAAGGGTCATGTCAACCATGTTAACATGGAGGAGGTTTACAATGAACCTGATGCAGTGATTGGTAAGTTCTTGATTAACTCAGTACCCGCGCTTGTTCTTTTTGATACTGGTGCATCGCATTCATTTATTTCGAGGGTATTTGTTGATAAACATGGATTGCCAACCAAAACACTTAGCATGCCTATTAGAATGAGTTCCCCAGGAGCTGAGATGATAGCAGGTGTTGGTTGTCATCAGTTGACCTTGTCTATTGGGAAGCATGAGTTTCCTGCAGATTTGATTATATTGAAGTCACAAGGTCTGGATATTATTTTTGGTATGGATTGGTTGCAGTTATATAAATGCCGTATTGATTGTGCCAGTCGATCTATTACTCTCAATGCACCAGGAGGGAAGAGGATCAAATATGTATGTAAGTATAAGCGTGATCAGGTACAGGTGAACTCTCTTAAGGGGGGTAGCCTGGAAGAGGTGCCAGTCGTGAGGGATTATCCAGATGTGTTTCGGAGGAGTTGCTGGGTATGCCACCAGATAGAGATATTGAGTTTCTCATTGATTTAATACCGAGCCTTTGGACCTATTGCAAAGAGACCGTATAGAATGCCTCCTCAAGAGTTGGAGGAATTGAAGAAGCGAGATAAGAGAATTGCAGGCACAAGGATTTATTCGCCCAAGTTCATCACCTTGGGGAGCTCCAGTTTTGTTTGTGGAGAAGAAGGATGGGACCTTGAGGACGTGTGTTGATTATCGTTCTCTGAATGAGGTAACCATTAAGAATAAGTATCCTTTGCCTATGAAAAATGATCTGTTTGACCAGTTGGAGGAGCTCTTGTGTTTTCTAAGATTGATCTTCGCTCGTTATCATCAATTGAAGATTCGTGAGCAAGATATTCCAAAGACTGCTTTTACTACGAGGTATGGGTTGTATGAATATACTGTTATGTCATTTGGATTGACTAATGCTCCTGCATACTTCATGAATATGATGAACAAGGTGTTTATGGAGTTCTTGGATAAATTTTTGGTTGTTTTCATTGATGACATATTGGTATTCTCCAAGAATAAGCAAGAGCAAGAGGTGCACCTGCGTTTGGTATTGGAGAAATTGAGGGAACATCAGTTGTATGCCAAGTTCAGCAAATGTGAGTTTTGGCTGGATGAGGTAGCTTTCCTTGGACATGTTGTGTCAGGTAATGGAGTTGCAGTTGATCCATCTAAGGTTGCTGCAGTTACAGAGTGGGAGACACCCACGACAGTTGGGGAGATTCGCAGCTTTTTGGGCCTTGCAGGTTATTACAGGAGGTTTATTGAGAACTTTTTGAAAATTGCAAAGCCTATGACTGAATTGTTGAAGAAGGAGAAGAAGTTTGTTTGGATTGATGAATGTGAAGCCAGCTTTCAGGAATTGAAGCAGCGTTTGGTTACAGCACCAGTTTTAACTCTACCGGATATACATAAGGACTTCCAGGTATATTGTGATGCTTCTCGTCAAGGACTTGGGAGTGTTTTGATGCAGGAAGGTAAAGTTGTTTCATATGCTTCACGTCAGCTTAAGAATCATGAGCTTAATTATCCTACACATGATTTGGAGTTAGCCTCAGTTGTGCATCCATTGAAAACTTGGAGGCCATACCATATTGGTAATCATTGTGATATATTTACTGATCATAAGAGCTTGAAGTATATTTTTACTCAGAAGGATTTGAACCTCGAGCAGAGGAGATGGTTGGAGCTTATTAAGGATTATGATTTGAATGTGCGTATCATCCCTGGTAAGGCTAATGTTGTTGCTGATGCATTGAGTCGTAGGAGCCATGCTAATGCAATTAATGTTGATAATATGCCACCCTAGTTATGTGAACAGTTCAGGAATCTCAGGTTGGAGATGGTTCCTAAGGGATATTTGGCAACACTTGAGGTAAAGCCTACTTTGCTTGACAGGATCAGGGAAGCTCAAAAGGGTGATAAGGAGATTGCTGAGATAAAAGAGAATATGGCTAAAGGTAAGGCGTAAGGTTTCCATGAGGATGAACATGGAGCCATATGGTTTGAGAAGCGTGTTGTGTACCTCAAGATGCAGATATCGTGAAGTTGATTCTTCAAGAGGCGCATGATTCACCTTATTCTATTCACCTGTAATACTAAGATGTATTTGGATTTGAGGGAAAGATTTTGGTGGCCTAGCCTGAAGAGGGAAATTGCTGGGTATATTGCAACATGTGATGTGTGCCAGAGAGTTAAAGCATAACATCAGAGACCAGCAGGTTTGTTATTGCCATTGCCTATCCCTGATTGGAAGTGGGACGAGATTGGTATGGATTTCATTATAGGTCTACCCAGGACACGGTCAGGTTATGATTCTATTTGTGTAGTTGTTGATCGTTTGACTAAAGTTGCTCACTTCATCCCGGTAAAGACTACTTATACCAGTGCTCAGCTAGCAAAGATTTATACGTCTAAAATTGTTTGTCTGCATGGAGTTCCAAGGAAGGTAGTGTCTGATAGAGGTACTCAGTTCACATCCAAATTTTGGCGTCAGTTGCATGAATCCTTGGGCACCAGGCTGGAGTTCAGTACAGCTTTCCATCCATAGACAGATGGGCAGACAGAGAGGGTAAACAAGATTTTGGAGGATATGTTGAGAGCTTGTTCTTTGGACAATGGGTCCAGTTGGGATGATAATTTACCTTATGCAGAGTTCTCGTATAATAACAGTTATCAGGCTAGTCTGAAGATGGCACCATTTGAGGTATTGTATGGTAGAAAGTGCAGGACACTGTTGATGTGGGATGAGGTTGGAGAGCGTCAATTCTTTGGACCAGACTTGATCAGAGATGCTGAGGAGAAGGTCAAATTGATTCGTGACAGGCTGAAGATAGCACAGTCCAGGCAGAAGAGTTATGAAGATGCAAAACGTAAGAGGTGACATATGAGGTAGGAGACCGTGCATATCTTAGAGTTTCACCACTTCGTGGAATTAAGAGGTTTGGAATTAAGGGTAAGTTAGCACCACGTTTTGTGGGACCTTACAAGATGTTGGAGCGTAGAGGAGAGGTAGCTTATCAGCTGGAGTTGCCAGAATCCTTGTCAGGAGTTCACGATGTGTTTCATGTATCTCAGTTAAAGAAGTGCCATGCAGAGATGATGGATGTTCCATTGAGGGACACCGTGCCACTTGAGGCAATTCAGTTGGAGAGTGATTTGACTTATGAGGAGAAGCCTATTAAGATTCTCGAGACAGCGAGAGAGTTACTCGCACCAAGACAATCAAGTTATGCAAGGTTCAGTGGGATCATCATACAGAGGAGGAAGCTACCTGGGAACGAGGGGAAGATCTCAGGCAGGATCACCCACACCTATTTGCTAGCCAGCCCGAATCTCGAGGGCGAGATTCATCTTAAGGGGGGTAGGTTTGTAACATCCAAATTTTCCTAAATTAGGATGTTAATAGATCATTCACATGCATATCATATTTTTATTGCATTATTTGCTTTTTCAGAATATTTGAATCATTATGCAACAAAAGGCAATTTATTTGGAGTGGAGATAACATGACTTCTCCCCTGTTTTAAGAATGTTCATAATGTGCAGAATATTATTTCCAGTTCATATGATATGTTCTGGTAATTTTTGTGATCTTCAAAATATTTTATTTGTTTGTTTTATTGCTGTTTGAGTGGCCTATTGCATCAAAATTATTTTACAAAATTGCATTAGTATTGGTACTAGTGTTCTTGTAGTTATAGCTATAGGGCTATTTTTACTGTGTGTCTAGGTATTTTTATTTAGATTTTATACTATGTATTTTATTTTATTTATTTTGTTTTACTACTGTTGTTTCTGTTTAAAAAAAAAGAGAAAGGCAGCGGCCCAGCCAGCCACCGCCCATCGCCGCTGCCCAGCCAGCCAATAAGCAGAACAAGACACCCTCGCCCACCTTTCCAAATAAGCGGTACGCTACCAACAGCCAAGACTCTAACCCGTGACGTCGCCGCTCAAGACCCGATCCACCTCGCACTAGCCGCTGACCAGCGGGCCCCGCTCCCCATCCCCTTCCTCCGGTCGGACGAACACGCGCGCAGCCGCACCGCTCGCACACCCGAGCGCGAGCCGGATCGATCTCGCCCCCTAGTCGACCTCGTGCTCTCCTAGGACTCCCTGGACGCGTAAGGGTTTGCCCCGCACCCCCGAAGCCTCTTTCCGATCCTTTCCGTCGTCCGCACGCCTCTGTTGGGCGAATTGGATCTCGCCGGGAGCTCCGAGTTCGCCGCCGTTTCGCCGGTCGTTTCCACCGCCGTAAGAGACCGTTGAGCCGCGCTGCCTGCACCCCTCGAACCCCCACTCGACGAAGGACTCTTTTCACACCTCGAAGTACCCTACAGAGCACCAGAACGCTGCCGCCACCGACGTCCGTCGCCGCCGGAGCACACCGCCGTTCCCGTCGCCGTTGCTGCCCGCAGAGGACGCCCCGCCGCCGTTGAGCTCCACCACCGCCTCCGCCGCTCGACGCCGCCTCCGCCCGTAGCCTTACCTTCGCCGGAGCACCGCCGGAGAAGCGCCGCCGCCAACGCCCGAGACCGCCGTCGTTTTCCTCTGTCTTCGGGTGAGCACACGCACCCAGCCAATTCCGCACTGCCACGTGGCAGTTTGCTACAGGGCACGCACAGGAGTCGCTACAGGACCAGGGGGTTTCTGTTGTTTTTCTGTTTCCTTTTTGTTTTCTTTTTCAGATTTCAGCTAAAACTTCAACTAGCTATATCTTTTAACCTATATGTCCAATTTAGATAATTCTTTTTCCTACGCACTCACAAAAATCAGCACATTATCATAGTACCAACTTTGCACATGTTTGCACTGTTCAAATTTGAATTCGTTTGAATTTGAATCAAATCTTCCGGAGGCCGTAACTTCCCAACTGTTTAACAAAATTTAGTGATTCTTTTTGCATTGCGACCGTAGTGCAATTTAGGTGATGTTAAGATTCTGTTGTTGAGTTTTAAAAATGATTTGCTTGCTGTTGGTTTTGTTTTGGTTCTTTTCGTGTTCCGGTGTTTGATTTGTTGAATTGTGTGAAACGTGTAGATTGTCCGGAGTGCGACGCAAGCTATTGTCAGGAGTGTGACTTTCTGAACCAGAACCAAGGCAAGTTACATGTTGATCATCCTTTACCTATTGTTTTCTATGCATTGTAGTATCTATCACACTATAACTTTATGCATTATAGGATTGTTATATTTTGAGCTATGCTATTGAGCTATCTTCCCGTCTTTTGCAAATCGTGGTAGTTGTAGTTTGCTATGCTTTGTAGACGGGGGTGGTTCGTGTATTCATTGAGTTTATGTGAGGATTATATATATAACTAAAATGAGTAGTAATCAAGGATTTAATTCACCTCTGGGCGGAAGTGGTATTGCTTGGTGTTGAGGGAAGGCATCATGGGGTCTTGCACCTTTTCTAAGACCATGCGCTCATGAGAGTGCACCCTAAGTGGAATGCCGCCCAGGTTCAAAAAGATCATACAGACTTAGTGACTAGTAGCTTCCATGTGCGGCCACGCTATATGGGCTCGCTTAGTTGATCAGTTGTTGGAACCCTTGCCCGCATAAAGGTCGACGGATGTAGCATATGTAGGTGGGATGTGGCCGTCAGGTGGTTAAGGGAACCTCTTCTGAAAGACTTTGTCTCAATCTTCGGATTGGGTCCAGTGGGTAAAGCGTACAAAACTCTGCAGAGTATTAAAACTAATCATGATTAGTCGTGCCCCCGGTTATGGGTAAATCTGAGCCACTATGCCATTATAGTTGTTGGATGATCTTGACAGATGTGACACTTAATAATATTTGTGGGCAACTTAATAAAGGGTAGGTTGGAGTTGATTTTTGCCAACTCAACCTTGTGTATATAATTGTAGTAATAAAAGAACTAAATAAAAAAATTGACTATTAGGTAGTTATGAGGATAAAATCAGCTTTCTGCAAAAATAAACCCTCGAGCCTTCCTTTGTTGTACTATGCATATACATGTAGGTCTGCTATATTATTACTCCTGTGTAACTTGCCAATACATTCCAAGTATTGACCTATATGGCTGCAACGTCTCATGTTGCAGGATATTCGGACGAAGAGTAAGGTACCGTTAGGGTCGCGAGTCTGCACTCAGCATCGCCAGTGGGCTATGATGGGACTCATCGTTATTTTCTGCTACTTTCCGCTGTTTGATTGAATAAAGCTAGCCAAGTGCTATGCAGATTGTTTTATTTTATATACTCTGGATCATACGTTGTAATAAATGATGCACTTGCTATTCTGGTATTCATCTATACTGTGTGTGCTAGCGAGTTCGATCCTGGGACTAGCACGGTAAGCACAGAGACTCAAATCCTTCGAGGTTTGGTTGTTACAGAGAGTCCCTCGCACCTGCACAATACAAATAACTCCTCGCAACCAATGCGGTAAGGGGTTGTCAGTCCCTTCAGGGTCACTTACGAGAGTGAGATCTGATATATATGATAGGATAATATTTTTGGTATTTTTGTGATAAAGATGCAAAGTAAAATAAAAGCAAAGGAAATAACTAAGTATTGGAAGATTAATATGATGAAGATATACCCGGGGGCCATAGGTTTCACTAGTGGCTTCTCTCATGAGCATAAGTATTTTACGGTGGGTGAACGAATTACTGTTGAGCAATTGACAGAATTGAGCATAGTTATGAGAATATCTAGGTATGATCATGTATATAGGCATCACGTCCGAGACAAGTAGACCGACTCCTGCCTGCATATACTACTATTACTCCACTCTTCGACCGCTATCCAGCATGCATCTAGAGTATTAAGTTCATGAAAACAGAGTAACGCCTTAAGCAAGATGACATGATGTAGAGGGATAAATTCATGCAATATGATAAAAACCCCATCTTGTTATCCTCGATGGCAACAATATAATACGTGCCTTGCTGCCCCTCATCACACCGGGAAAGGGCACCACAAGATTGAACCCAAAGCTAAGCACTTCTCCCATTGCAAGAAAAACCAATCTAGTAGGCCATACCAAAGTGATTCTTCGAAGAGACTTGCAAAGATAACCAATACTACATAAAAGAATTCAGAGAATATTCTAATATTGTTCATAGATAATCTTGATCATAAACCCACAATTCATCGGTATCAACAAACACACCGCAAAAAGAAGATTACATCGAATAGATCTCCACGAGAGATGGGGAGAACATTGTATTGAGATCCAAAAAGAGAGAAGAAGCCATCTAGCTACTAACTATGGACCCGAAGGTCTGAGGTAAACTACTCACACTTCATCAGAGAGGCTATGGTGTTGATGTAGAAGCCCTCCGTGATGGGTGCCTCCTCCGGCGGAGCTCCCGAACAGGCCCCAAGATGGGATCTCGTGGGTACAGAAGGTTGCGGTGGTGGAATTAGGTTTTTGGCTCCGTATCTGATCGTTTGGGGGTACATAGGTATATATAGGAGGAAGGAGTACGTCCACTACTAGGGAAAAGCATATACACAGAATTTTAGCAGCAGCATGGCTCAAAAAAGAGCGCTGCTGCTAATTAGTAGTAGTGCGTGTGCGGGAAACTCGCTACATATTAGTTTTTAGCAGTAGCGCGGTCGGCGAAAACCGCGCTGCTACAGATATCGGCCGGCGGTGTCCACCTAACTCCATTTAGCAAGAGCGGTGGTGAACTGCCGCCATCTGCTACGGATGTAGCAGTAGCGCGCTTTTTCTGAGGTCACTGCTGCTAAATTTCAAATTGTCACACTTTTTTGTCCCTGTTAGCAGTAGCGCCGTCGACCAAAGTGTGCTGCTGCTAACTCCTTAGTAGCAGCGCAGTTTAGCTCCCGCACTACTGCTAACCCGCACCGACCCACCACCTTTTCCCCACCCGTCCCTCCCCTCCCTCTCCTCTCTTCCCTTTCCCCTACCTCCCCCACATGCTCCCACTCTCACTCTTCTTCTTCCTCAACACTTCTCCCCCATTACTCTCTCTTCATTACTACTACCTAACTACACCACCTCCATTAATGCATCTCCTTTCTCTTTTTCCTTTCCCCTCCACTAGTTGAAGTTGTCTCCTCCCAAATTAGGTAGCTAGGTAGATGTAGGATTTAGTTAAGTGACCTATTTGCCCCCTAACTAGATCTATCTTTGTCAAGAAGAGCTTTGTGCACTTTTGATCTCCCTACAACATCATCTCCACCGTGTGCTCGATCTCGAGATACAGGTGATGAAAATTTCATGCTTTTGCAAAATGGAAATATGTTTATGTGTGTGTGATATGCTTGTGAAAATTGTGTGTGTAGCATGAGTTGACGCCAAATTGTGCTTTTGAGTTGCCTATGTTTTGCCGAAATGTCGATTTATTTCCGTTTCGGCAAATTCCGGGCAAACTCTAGATCCATATATGTCATATTTTTAGGGAAGGTCATGCCAAATTTTTGTATGACTTTGATGCATGAATGCATTTTTATAATCAATTTGTTTATTATTACCGTGCAGAGTTGACGATGGTCAGTGGAACGATGGTGGACAGGTGGTTGCGGTCGGCGGTGCAGGACATGAAAGAAAATAATAGGACAGAGGTTTTATGTCCGTGTCGAAAATGCAAAGGAATAGTTTGGCTCAACCCCCATGACGATGGTCGTGTCGGGCGCACCTGCTCATGACTGGTTTCATGGATGGCTATACTCGGTGGATAATTGAAGATGAGGATGACGATGTTGAGGATGCCGACGGGGAAGGCAATGATGACACGGGGCAAGACGAAGAGATGATCGATAATGGCGGCGGGGAAGAGGCCGGACATGGCGGCGGAGAAGGGGCCGGACATGGCGGAGGAGAAGGGGACGGACATGGCGGCGGAGAGAACGACATGGACTCCACGCAGCAGAGTTTGTCGGTACTAAGTTCAATCATGCGGGACCCTCATGTTCAAGCATTGCTTCATGAGGAGGCAATCTTGAGAGAGCTGCTTCTAGAGAGGAGGCTAAGCTGGAGCAACGGGTGGTAGACTCGAACACTCCATTGTATGATGGTTGCAATCCTGAGGTGACCCGCTTGAGTTTCACGCTCCAACTCCTGAAGACGAAGGCTAAAAACAAATGGACCGACACTAGCCTCGATGAGCATCTCAAGTACCTAAAGGATGTTCTTCCCGCGGGTAATCTTTGTCCTACTAGTGTTGATGAGGCCAAGAAGATCGCGTGCCCTCTTGATCTGCCACACGTTAGATACCATGCATGCATCAACGATTGCATAATTTATCGGAAGGAGCACGCGGAAAAAACAAGCTGTCCGGTGTGCAATGCTTCTCGATACAAGAAGGCCGGGAAGAAATGTCCCCGAGAAAGTTGTATGGTACTTACCGATCACTCCCGCCTCAGGTATTTTGTAGATCCCAAGGAAGCAAAGCTAATGCTACCGCACGCGGAGAGGAAGAAGCCCGACGATGGAGATGATCCGAAGCTGAGACACGTGAAGGATGGAAGCCAGTGGAGAGCGTTGAACAGCTTCTATCGGTATTTTGAATGTGATGCAAGGAACATCGTGCTCGGCGCGTGTACCGATGGCATGAATCCGTTTGGCAACCAGAACACCAACCATAGCACATGGCCCGTGTTTGTATGGATGTACAACCTCCCCCCTGGTTGTGCATGAAATCGAAGTACATTCACATGAGCATGCTTATTCAAGGGCCGAAACAACCAGGAAATAATATTAATTTGTATCTGGGGCTACTTCAAGAGGAGTTAGACACGTTATGAAAAACACCGGCCAAGACATGAGACGCCAGCAAAGGCGAGTATTTCAACATGAGAGCCGCGCTGATCACGACAGTGCAGGACTATCTCGGTTACGGATATGTGGTAGACCAGGTGTGCCATGGTTATTGCGGATGCACGCGGTGCATGGATGATACGACGTCTCAGCAGCTAACGTCAAGGAAAGACGGCGAGTCTGGGAAAATCGTGTACATGGGGCATCGAAGATGGCTTGAACAGGACGACCCGTGGAGAAACCGTGGAGATCTATTCAATGGTCACGCTGAGCATCGAGGGCCTCCACGTAAGCGGAGCGGTGCCGAAATCGATGAGCTGTTGAAAAACTGGAAGGAGTGCCCCGCGCCGGGAAAGACGATGAGAAAGGCGCCGGAGCCGCTGCTAAAGGTATGGAAGACGAGGTCTGTGTTCTGGGACTTGGAGTACTGGCACAAACTCGATACACCTCATTGCCTTGATCAAATGCATATCTGTAAGAATGTCCTTGAGAGCTTGCTCGCAACACTGATGAACATGCCGGATAAGACCAAGGATGGGCCAAAGGCAAGAAAAGACTTGCAAGATTTGAAAATCAGGGATGATCTGCACATGCCGCCCGTAAAATGTCGACGACGAGACAGAGACGGAGATGCAGGCACGGGAGAAGAAGGGCAAGAAAATAAAGAAAGAGGATTATTGCCCCTTCTTGCTTCACCTTAAGTCAGCTGAGATCAATCAATTCTTTAAGTGCCTTACCGAGTCAAAGTTAGTTCCGATTCTTTGTGGCAAGATAAGCGTATATCTAGACAAGGATAAGAAAAGGTTCAGCGGGATGAAGTCTCATGACTGTCATGTGATGATGACGCAGATACTACCTGTTGCCCTTAGAGGGATAATGGACAAGCACGTCCGTGACACGCTTATTGGTCTCTGCAACTTTTTCGACGTCATCTCTCGAAAGTCGATCAGTGTGAAGCAGCTCCGAAGGCTACAGGAAGAGATCGTTGTGATACTGAATGAGCTTGAGATGTACTTCCTGCCCGCGTTCTTTGACGTGATGGTGCATCTGTGTGTCCATATTGTGGATGACATAATAGACATGGGACCGTTTCCTGCACAACATGATGCCGTTTGAGAGGATGAATGGGATCATCAAAGGATTTGTTCGTAACATGTCCCGTCCGGATGGAAGCAACGTCCAGGGCTATTTGGCACAAGAGTGCATCTCTTTCTGTGAGAATTTTCTATATGGCGCAGACCAGCCACCTGGTGTTAGTGTTGGTTTGCCCGTTAACAAGCACGATGGGAGGCTCGAAGGAGATGGTCACTGCAACGGTCGCAGGGAACTGCACGTGGCATACTCAGATCGACGCAGCGACTTTGACAAAGCAAACTTGGTAGTGCTACAACACCTAGACGAGGTAGATCCTTTCGTGGCACTACACAAAGAAATTATCGCAAAGAAGTATCGTGACCGGGGGGTATGCAGGATGGACGCCGATGTTACTAGAGAGCACAACTCCACTTTCCTGCATTGGTTCAAAGAGCATATTATTACTAATCCCCTGGAGGAGGGCTCTAAGGACGGATTGCTCATATACGCCTTAGCACCTGGCCCCTCGCCCAACCTCGTAACCTATCAGGCATATGATATCAACGGATACACGTTCTACACGGAGGCCAAAGAAGGGTCGAGGAGATCTGGGAGCTTGACTACTCTGGACTGCACAACACGACAATGTTCCGTGTCAGATGGGCTAAGAATGTCGAAAGATAAAGCCGGATTTTCACTACCATGACTATACCCGACGCCAAGAGCGCTACCGTGAACGTTATCGCAAAAAACGAGCCATGGGTACACGCTAATCACGTGATACAATGCTTCTTCATAACTGACTCGCGCAACCCCAGCCGTGTTGTCGTGAGGAGAGGCAAAAGGAACATCATTGGAATGGATGGAGTCGCCAACGAGGAAGACTATGATCAGTACGGCAACCCAATGAGGGAAGATGACGATGATGATGAAGTATACGTCAAAAGAAGAATCAATACTACATTACCTAAGAAAAATCGTACTCCATGGAAAAGGCAAAGTCACAATGAGGGGCTCAATTATTCTTCGACGAACAAGAAGGGAAAGAAGCTGACTCAAAAACGAAAACGTCAGCACTGAGGAAACGTATGTTATCGGTCAAATGATGTAATATTATATATATATATATATATATATATATATATATATATATATATGTTCCTATTTTGTATACACACTTAGCCATTATTATGCATGGGTCCAATGATGTGTAATATATATGTTCCTATTTTGCATACATATTTAACCGTCAAATGATGCAATATATATCGCCCTCCCTTCGTTCTCTGCCCTCGGGAAATAAAAGTGGGATAAAATAAAGGAAAATAAAAAGGAAAACTGGCAGTAGCGAAGTTAGTAGTAGCGCATTTCGTGTAAAGCGCCATAGCTACTCAAGGTAGTTGCAGCGTGTTTTGCCCAAATGTGGTACTGGTACGTCCACTTTACCCAAAATTCTCATTCGCCCTGCTTCATCCCACCTTCCCCCAAATCCCCACTCTCTTCCCGTCGCTTTTGGACCAGCCCGGCGCTTGCCCCGACTTCTGGCGCCCGGCGCTAGCTTCGACCAGCGCTTCGCCCCGACCAGCCCTACTTCGCCCCGACCCGACCCAGCCTCGCCTCGACCCAGCCCTCGCCGACCCCGGCGCTCGCCCCGACCCGTTGGCCCTCGCCTCCTCCTCTCCCCTCCCGGCCGTCGTCGGGCCTGCCTCCTCGCCCTGAACCCTCTGTAAACCCCCCTCTCTCTGCTAGGGTTCTTGGTTAACTTACTTAGGTTTTAGTTAGGCAGTATGTTAATTAGGTTATCTATTTAGTTATGAATTTAGCTAGGTTTCAAAATTAGCTGAATTTATATGCAAATTTGAACTGGACATGTGATATGTGCATATGTCATGTTTTGGACATGTCATGTTTGGAAAATGATCCGAGTTGCCTATGTTACGCCGGAATGTTGATTCATTTCCGTTCGGTGAATTTCAAAGCGCCGATATGTCCATTTTTAGCAAAGGTCATGCCGAAATTTCCCGTGAATAAAGGCATGATTTGTGCTACATAGTTGGCATATCGAGTGCTGGCACATAGATTTCTTTTTATGTCATTTCTCATTTATTCATACTTTTAGAAATAAATAAATGAGGACACTTAATCATAGGAAACATGTCGAACAACGAAGAAACTGGGCCTTCTGACCAAGATGCGATTTAGATGGATTATGAGGGTGAACAAGAGTACCTCGACTATTTGAATGCTAAGCAAGGTTTGCAGGTCGGCCTCGATGATTGTACTGATGCCGACATCGACACCGAAGGCGCCGGCACCGATGGCGGCACCGAGACCGGCGGGGAAGGTACCGGCCCCGATGCCGCTACCGAAAAGAGGAAGCATAAGAAGAAGAGGATACGAAAACCTAACAAACTAGGGATTGGACGACTTTTGATCACAAAGATGGCACATGGCAAGTTTGAGCCGTTAGAGCCGGAAGAACCTCGCAAGTGCTATGGGAACCAAGTAGGATGCATCCTACGGGAATGCGCGAGCATCAACGACGATGACTAAAGGAGTAAAGAACATTTGACGCAGTTGCTCCTAACGAAGTTCCCCGACTGGGATGATAACATAGAACAACCGTGGGATGATCCGAAGATGAAAAAGATTAACAATCACGCCATGGGCATGTTCAGCAATGATTTGGCCTCCTGGAAAGGGAGGGTGAAACGAGCTATTGAGGTTGATGAACCCCTGTCCAAGATTCTGGAGGAAAATTCGACACTTACGGAAGAGGAGTTTGAAAAGTTCAAGGACACTTGCGCTACCGAGGCAGCCAAGGCTAAGGTTGCGAAATTCAAGAGCCTTCAAAGAAAGGAACACGGGAAGCATCGCCTCGGAAGCCGTGGCTACCTCGGTAAAAGGCCCATATGGGATAAGGAGGACGGAACGTGAAGCCGCTGGTCTCCTGCACCCCTTCGAAGTTCACCAACCCCTTGGAGTGTGACTTCATCAGGCCCGCTACAAGTGGGACAAGGAGAAAAAGGTTTTTTACAAGGACAAGATCATGAGGAAATTGATTAGACTACTGGAGAAGCAACACCAGCTTGCAGCCGAAAGCCCTACTTCTCCGATGCGACCCAAGTGGGACACCCCTCTCAACCGGGCCTTGAACGAACTTAAGGGACTCCCTTTGGACCAGCGGCATAATATGGTCGTGTGCACGGCGCCGAGACGACACCACGTGGAAGGTGTTTTACAACGAGGGCCCGAATCCAAGAAGCGAAGAATGAAGTTTAGTCAGCGGACATCGACGCCAAGGTGAAGCTTGCGGTCGAGAAAATGCAGCCGAGGACGCCTTGAAAAAAGCAGCCGAGGACAAATATGAGTTGCTACAGCAGGCAGTCAATGCAGCTGTAACTGCCTGCAGAAATGATATGGCTACTAACTTGGTTCCAGTTATCATCAACGGGGCGAAGGAAAATCCAGACAAGACGGTACATGATTTCCCGTTGCCCAGTTTCACCGGGAGCAACTCCATGAATAACAACACCATCACACCATCACTTGCTCACGCAACCGGGCCTCCTCTCGCAGCCGCTCCCGCTCATAGCAGCCCGTCCTCAGTCTCAGGCGCGCTAGGTGGGCCTTCGTCTTTGGCTCAGCTCGACGTCGTCACGGTAATTACATGTCGCACCAACATATATATATAATATTCCATTTTTGTTGCCTTTCGGTTGTTTTGCCACAGACATATGTGTTTGCAGGCAAAAGAAACCCCGTGCACCATACTCTACTTGATCAAAGGCCAGAAGGTGGACGTGGGAAAGGGGATTATAATGGACGCACGTTCCACAACCAGCCGATCCCCGCTGGGTACTTCAGGGTTATCTTGACCAGTGTGAAATCGGGGCATGAGGATTTGCCTCCTCCAGTACAGCATGTGGGAGCGGACGACGAGACCCCGCCGCGGATTGGAAGCTGCAAGAATTGGGTGCTCCTATGGCCGAAGAATCTTATTAAATGCAGGAGCCGGCCGAGAGCACACCAATAACTACCACACGTCAACAAGCATGTGCGGGTACCACCACCCCGCCTACGCAATTACCAGCTCCTGTAGTGCTGGGTGAGAGCGGCGGACGACATGATGAAGGGGGTGCAATAGTACTGGCTGATGTAATTTCTCTCAGAGAATGTAGAATGGATGATGAGACGGAGGTCGACCCTATGGATTTCCTCAATACAAACGCATATGACTGTGACATAGATATGATGAGTCAACCATATGACAAATCGGGCTATCAGCTTGCTAATGAGGATATGGATGATATGCCCGGGCAAGGTCGTAGCAGGGATTGCAAAAAGTCTCTCTTCATGAAATCCTCACAGGACACGCCTGAAGATGCTGCCTCAACACAGGCTCAACTAGCCGGGCGCGAGGGTCGTACAGTACTTAGCCCAGGAATAATGGGGCAGGGGTTAAGGAAGGGTCTGGAAGGTGTGCCCAATAAAAAGGAGAGGAAGAGATCGGGGAAGGTAACTGCCTTCAAACAAGCCAGAGCACATAGCAGCCAGACGATGAATTCTGAAGAGCGTGTACCCATGAAAGGTGCGGTCATGTTCCATCCCACGGGCGAGCCGATGCTACCGCCGAAACCGCTGGAGGCACTATCAGGGGATCTCAGGAGACTACACGACCATGTGCTGTCGACTGAGAAAAGCCTACTAGCCTCAAAGGATCCAGGATATCCGACATACGCGGCTCATGTGCCTGAGGGGAAGTGCTACGTCGACACACGGCCCGCGGAGGTGTTCTTCCTGCGGTTTGACTATATCTTTGAGATGTTTCAAACAAGGCGGCTCGATTTTACTATCGTCCGCCTTTTTGCGCTACATATGAGCTCCATCATGATGAGTGAAGAAATCTCGCAAATCTGTGTGGCGGATCCGTACTACATGCACAAGTCTTTCTTGAGTCTCGGCGACTTTGAGCGTGAAACTGCTAGGGAGTACCTCCAAAACTTCATGGTAAAGAATAAGGACCGGGAAATTGTCCTCGTGCCTTATCATCCAAAGTAAGTCAGTTCCGGACAACCCTTTCGTACATTTCAATCATTCCTTCTCTCTCATATGGGGAATAATTTGAGGTGTCTTTTCCCATCAGCAACGCGCCCGACGTCATTATAATACTTTACCCGGAAGTCTCCCAAGCCGAGTATTTTGACACTTCCAGAGACTACGAGAAAAAGACTACACCCACATAATGAATATTCTAGATGATGCTCTCCAAGGCTTCAGCTTTAGAGGTGGCCACGTGCAGATCAAGAAACAAAGGAACAAGAAGATGGGTTTCGCGCATAAAACTAACTTCTCCTGCATCCATGTCCCAAAACCAAGCAAGAAGGATGGATTCTACATCGTCCATCTCATGATTCAGTTCAACACGGATCACCAAAAGCTTCGCATGAACAGCAGAAATGATGATCATATCCACAAGTGGCTAGAATCTCATGGAGAAGCGGATTATAAACTTAGAGATGACTTCTTTCACATCCAAAGCGTCATTGCGACGATCATCATGAAAGAAGTCGTCGATGAGAAGGGGATGTTCCACCACGGCCCTATATCGCGAGCTGATGTCCGAACTCGCATAGGCATGCAACGTCTAGACCTCACGCCGTTCAAGAAGCTAGGGTTCATCCTCGATGATATGGAAGGATGGAACTTCTACTGATTTATCATGCCGATGATGATGATATGTGTTGGTTGAACTTGTATACTTTTTGTAGCGATGAAACTTTGTGATGTCCACGGTCCCTGTCGAACTTGCGTAACGCTACTTTGTTAGTTTGCGTACGATAACGTGCGTACCTCTAGTTAATTAATTTGCGTACTGTATGTTGCATCTAGTTGCTAACCTTCTCTTTTTCGGTGTTGCTCTAGTATATTTTGTTGCATATATATGATTGTGTATCCTCTTCATGAACATGCATCTCTAACGTAACAGGTACCGGTAATTGCCTTTGGCTCCTAGGTGCATATGCACCCGTTGTCGAAATACACATTTCAAAAAGTTGAAAAATTCGGAACAAAAATCCCGCGTATATATCCGGATATTTTATGTGCATGCACAAGGTTTCAGTGAAAAATGACGTTTTTTTGGCTTGTGTAAAAAAGACAATTTCTGATGCTTCATTCTAACTATTCACGAGGCATTTCTTTATCTTTTTTACACAAGCCACAAAAAACGTCATTTTTCACCGAAACCTTGTGAACGCACATAAAATGTCCGGATATACACGTGGAATTTTTGTTCCGAATTTTTCAATTTTTCAAAATGTGTATTTCGACAATAGGTGCATATGCACCTAGGAGCCAAAACGCCGCTCTCAACAGGTACCTAATTTCTTGATGGCGAGATGGAATTGCTATGTCGTGTACAAAGGGAAGGTTCCGGGGGTGTACAACGAGTGGCATGAGTGTCAGGCGCAAGCGAATGGGTTCACGGGCGCCAGCCATAAAGGCTTCAAAAGCAGAAAAGAAGGAGAAGCTAGTTACTTGAGGTTCACGCTAGCGCGAGAGAGGAATCGTAACCGCCACCTCATGTACTGCATAGTTCCGCTCTCACTCATAGTGATAGCTCTTCTTGCGTATACCTTTGTTTAGATGGATGACGTTGTTGTAGTTGCAAGTATTCGAGACTTGCATGTATCGCTATTTTCGAGATGATGACAAGATACCACTGTGTTGGATGATGATTATGATGAGACTATGTGTATTTACATGCTATGATTACATTTGTGGTCTCGCAGGCATTTGTATGTGTATCATGATAACATTTCTATATGCTAAAGATTCTTCTATAAAGCCTGTTCAAATACAAAAAAATTAGGCCAAAAAAAACTACTTAAATTAGCAGTAGCGAGTGTATAAAAGTTAGCAGCAGCGCCGCGATAGCAGTAGCGAGTCCGTGCAAAGCGCGCTAGAGCTACTAGCAGTAGCGAGCTTCCGCTAACAGCGCTGCTGCTACACTTGTGTAGCAGTAGCGCCGGTGAGCACGCGCTACTGCTATGTGTTAGCTGTAGCGCCTTATTAGTAGCGCCTGTCCCCACGCTACTGATACATCTAAAACCCGCGCTGCTGCTAGCCTTTTCCCTAGTAGTGGTCGGTGGAGCAACATGGGGCCCACGAGGGGGGAGGGCGCGCCTCCCTACCTCGTGGCTTCCTCCTTCGTTTCTTGATGTAGGGTCCAAGTCTTCTGGATCATGTTCGGTGAGAAAATCATGTTCGGTGAGCAATTTTGGGCTAAACCTCCGGTTAATAGGTTAGTCCCAAAAATAATATAAAAATGGATAATAAAGCTTAATAATGTTCAAAACAGTAGATAATATAGCATGGAGCAATCAAAAATTATAGATACGTCAAAGACATATCAGCAGTCCATCTGGTATTCGCTCTAGCGCAAGGAGCCATGCCTCCAAATGCCCGCAACTGAATCCTTGCTGGACACCCCAACACAGGGAGACGTAGCGCGCCGTAGTACCACAGAACCTAAGAGGGAAGCCGTTGAGGGGGGATCGCCGTCCTTGCCAAAGGCCATCACGAGAAAAGGACAGGGCATCCGCAGCGAGATTCCGGTGCAGCCGCGCGCTAGAGACGCAACCAAGGATGGCCTTGCCGCTGCCATCATCCATCGCCAAGGCTTTGCCCAGTGGCGCTCCGACGGCAGCTACAGTTAGGAGCGGGTTACGATTTGATGATGGTACAATTCCGTCAAATCCACTGGCGGATGACTCGGTAATGGACAACATATAATAAATATATGGCGCGAACACCCATCAAACATTCAGCTGAGGAAAGACTTGGAATCATATCACGTGGTGATGAAGGGACATCCAGAATATTGAACATTCAATAAATAGTAGTTACTTACTGTATTCATCAAAATACTCGGTTGCAATTCATCTTGGTTTTGTGCTAGTTCTAATGTGCATTCATGCATGCGAAACATCCAAAATGCCTCTGCCACTGATATATGCAATCATAGAGTAAATCAGAAATTGTGTGCAATACTGGAGATACTATTTCAGCACCTAAATGGATCTCAAATTCTAAAGTAGAATTTACGGCATTTATAGTACTCCCTCCTTCCATCTATATATGGCCTAATGCGTTTTTGAAGACCGCCTTTGACTATTGACAAGATTAATAGTACATGAGATGTATAACATGATAATTATATCAATGGAAGCTTCTTTCACATACGAATTTCACGGTGTGCTTTGTGTAAGTTGCATGTCATATATAACTGCTCTTACATTTGGTCAAAGTTAGCCTTGAAAAGCGCATTAGGCCCTATATAAACGGAAGGAGGGAGTAACTTAAACATAACTAGAATACTGGGAGACAGAAAATATTGAAACATATTGAAATGAAACAACATGTATAGGAAAGTAGTGCTCTAAAGAGATCAGAATTTCATATATCAAACGTGGTTTAAAAACAGTCTTCAAATCAAGCACAAATAACAAGCCATTGAGCTGGTGAACGCCAAGATCTCAAACACCTCCTGCTATGGATTGAGAGTGTGGTTCGTGAATTAATCCATGAAAGAGATGCAAAAATTTAAAAAGTTGCTCATGGTGTGCTGGGTAAGTCATGGCTTAGCTAAGCTAATCAATGAGGATGGTAGGACAGATGTGTGGCTCCAGTGGCAGATCTAGTGGGGGTGCCATGGCACCTTCTCTAATAGTGCAATCTTATTTTTTTATGTATAATAGACATGAATCGTACAAGAATTTAATGCTATTTGAGGATTATTTGCACTGTTTGGCACCCCTAGTGCAACGACTCTAGGCCCGTCAGTGTGTGGCTAAGGAATTGTCCCCAGAAGATTGCCAAGCCAATGAAATTGACTGTACTTATATCTCTGGTTAATATGTATTTATTTTTGGCAAATAATTATTTATTACATTAGTAAATGAATATATCAGCTTCTACGTGTCTCCAAAGTCCACACTTTAACTTTATTATAATCCTGTCTATAGTGGGCTTGTCCAAGAGCTTCTTAGTGGATTATAAGGTTGATGCATGTACTTAGTCTTGACATACGTTCTCCTATTGATGGTGTGCAACTCTTGTTTTTCTTCTTTGCAGGGTATCCGGATTCTAAATGGGTAACCAGATTGGTCGTTGCACGGTGAGCGTCCATGGCGGTCATTATGGGTGACTGACTGATTGTATTGGGGTTTCATTTGTGTTTTTTTCTAAATAACAAAACATCATTGTTTTTTAGAACATTGTACTCTTACTACTCTGAGAGGATACTATTATTATTTGTCAATGAGAAGGAGTAAATTGTGTGCTACTGTTTATAGAAAAATCGTTGTTGTAGTTTCAGCAGAATAAGCCTAGGCATGCTTAATATCACTAAAAGTTTTTTAAGGTTTTGTGTCCACCACAATCTTTATTGTTCCCCAGGTATGATATAGTCTACTGTAGGCACACTTAGCTTAGGAGAGAAAAAAGTGAGAAACGCAATCATAGTTCAATGGTACACGTAAAACACTAGAAACTATTGGAAGCCACAGTAACAAAAGAGTTTTTTGTTAATAACAAAAACAGAAATTTATATTCCCCACCTAAATAGTACAAAAGTATACATTAAAAGCGATAGAAAAATGTTGGAAAGCGATAGAAAACTATTGGAAAACCAGGAAAAAAACAGTAATGAAACACGAATATTTATCATGTAGCTTAATAGTCCAATGGTACATAAATACAGTAGAGCACTAATAAAAAACACAAGAATAAAAGGTTGAATTTTTTTCTCTCTTTTGGCTTCTTGGTACATTCAAACATAGAAACTATAATTTGGCCAGTTCTAACATATTATAATCTTTATACCCATACATTTGATTGCCCTCAAACTTCTTTGACATTGGTAGTGATTCTGGCGTGGCTAAGAACGATTTATGTTGTAAATGCAGTATAAGCTTCGGCTCTAAATAATTTGGAGTTCTAATTAAACAGTTCAACTACAAATGATTACTTCTTCATTGAACCTATGAATTTGGGGGGTGTTGCAGCACATTTATAGTTAGGAGAGTGGTTCTTCTACACCCACTCTCGGTGCACCCACGGTGCACCCACGCAAGAAAACATATCAAAATATTTTGAAAAAAATCTGAAACTTCGTGGAAATGATCATCAACAAATGTTATGGGGTCTTGCAAAATTTGGTGGTCAAATAACATTCGAGGAGCTCTCTATAAAAAAGAAAAAATCAGTGAAAATTAGTCAAAATGTACGTGCACTGTTTGAGCAGATTTTGCAATTTTGTCTTTTTTGTAGAGCGCTTCTCGAATGTTATTTGACCACCAAACTTTGCAAGCCCTCATAACATTTGTTGATGATCATTTCCACGAAGTTTCAGATTTTTTCTAAATGTTTTGATATGTTTTCTTGCGTGGGTGCACCGAAAGTGGGTGCAGCCAGCATGGTATGGCATTTTGTATATGTGGTATCTTTGTACTTATTTTATGGTCAACAAAAACTTAACTAGAATAGATGACTAAACAACGTCATTTTTTCTTGTTCAATTCTTGGCTATAATTAAGCAAATTTTCTTCCTTTTAAAAACCGAACTCCCAAACTTTTTAGTTCATACCATTGGAAAATGAAATCATGTTTTTTCTAGACTATGTGTACTCCTAGATGATAATTTGATTCACATTATAACTGGATCAACATGATCTTTTCTTCAGGCACCTCTTCAGTCCTTCTTAATGTTGTCCCAGGCAAAGTTTTCTTTTGCAAAAGAGTAGTAAGGCGGGGGACCCTCTCCCCTCTCTTATTTGTTCTTGTTGCTGATCTACTCGAGTCCATCCTAAGCGAGGCAATGTAGAATAAGCTAATTGACACCCCCATTGCAAATCAGGCATGCCCCCAACTCCCAGTCATACAATATGCTGATGATACTATTCTTGTACTTCCCGCAAACCTTGTTCAGATTGCCCATATCAAAAACCTCCTCATGCATATTTTACTGCTTTTACTAGGCTCAAATTCAACTACGACAAATCCATCTTAGTCCCAATCAATGTGCCTGAATCCCAATTACCCAGTCTGATCTCCTTATTGGGTTGCAAGAAAGGAAGTTTTCCATTCACCTACTTAGGTCTCCCCATTAGCACCTCAAGACCAAAAATTGAAGACTTTAACCAAATTATGCAGAGGATTGAAAGAAGGCTCACTGGATGTTCAACATTACTTTCTTATGTTGGCAGGCTTCTTCTCATCAAACCTGTCTTCGCTGCACTTGCAATTTTCTTCATGAGTAGACTGACGCTGCCAGCTGGTGTTGTTGTTCAGCCTGACAAATACCTAAGAAATTTTTTATGGAGGAAATTTGGAATTAAAGACAAGGGCACAACTTTAATTGCTTGGAGTAAAGTTTGCAAGCCAAAACTGCAATGGGGACTTGGTATCCTTGATATTGGAACTCACAACAAAGCACTGCTCGTGAAAAACCTTTTAAGTTCCTTAACAGGGAGAAGATCCCCTGGGTTAATCTTATTTGGGAAAAATACTATCAAGATAGCCCACCTAGCAATACTTTGGAAGGGTCTTTCTGGTGGAAGCTCATCTTGCACTCCTGAGCAAACTACTCTTTTCATGCAAGTTCATGCAACACAGATTATGCAAGATTATCTATGGGCAAACTACTCTTTTCTGAAAAGATAAATGGGATGGAGAGCCACTACAACACAGATTCCTCGAGTTGCATTCATATGCCATTCATAATACAGTATACGTTCAAAAGTGTCATGCTTCCCATGATTGGTCTGATCACTTTCATTTGCCACTATCAACTGAAGCTTTCAATCAATTTAACCAGCTGGGAAATATTGTTCCTCAACTCAATTCATCTGGAAAGGATCAATGGGGCTGTAATGGGCAAGCAACCACTTACTCTTCCGTGCAGATGTATAGTAAATTGATGGAAAATGGAAAGGAACACCCAATCTTCAAACTCATTTGGAAGAGCAAGAGCAGGTTTAAACACAAGATATTTTAATGGATGGCCGCTCATGAAAGAATCAATACTAGAGCCCTTCTAAAGAGAAAAGGAATGCACCTGGAAAATCCCTTCTGCCCTAGTTGCAACCAGGATGATGTGTTATGCATCTTCTTTGGGATTGTAATTTTGCCCAGGATTGCTGGCACTCATTGCTACGTGGAAAGAAGAGAGGAACATTTGCTTATGAGGAATTGATGCAAACAACATAGCAACTACTACGAAAATTTTCTACAAAAATTGCAATTTTGGGTTGCTGGAATATTTGGATTCAAAGAAATGGCCGAGTCTTCAGAGCATAGCAGCCAAGCCTTCAAGGATGGAGATACTTCCTCCAAAAAGATCTAAATTTGCTGCAGTTCAAAATAAAGGAGAAGCATGTACCAGCCTTCAAACAGTGGATAGATAATAATTTGTAATTCCATGGATTGTTGCCCTAGAGCAAGTATAGGCTGGTCTAGTAGGCAGCTCAGGCCTTTTAAATGCTTGTTTTCTTTTTTCTCTTTTCTCCTTTCTCCTTGTAACTTACTAGTTTTAATTTATAAAGTACCATAGAACTATTGTTTCACTATTTTCAGGTAAAAAAAACATTATAAAATACCGCCCGCATCTCGGCGACCCTCAAACCGCCCGCATCCTCCGGACCGCATTGTCTGGACGTGTCGTGTCGTCCAACATAGCTATGTATTGGTCCGCATGGCGGTCTGGCGTACTTTCTCCCGCAAACCCGAGACAAACGTTGCGGGGGGGGGGGGGGGGGGGGGGGGGGCGTCCGGACCGCTGCCACACCCACTTATGACCACCCTGGCCAACCCAAACCCCCCACCAACCCCTCACGCGCTTTCCTTCCGATGCATGCACCGCTTATTGCGCCGCATTCATGCCAACACAGAGCACTAGAGGTAGGAATTGATGCTGCGATGTGAAGGAGGGAGGACGACACTACCGACGCGACCTCTCAGGAAGCACCGCCAAAATACGGATGCAGCTTCTCAAGGAACCAACTCCGGCCATTGCGCCACATTGAAGCGGCTGACCGGTCCTTCGCATGTCCTGCCCGCGGCTGTATAAGCCGCGCTCCGGTGCCGTCCACATCACAATCTATCCGCTCTTCCTCCTCCCCCCCCTCTCCCGCAAATCTCCCTCCACAACTCCAGCAATGCGCAAGTCATGGGTCTCGGCGCCGACAGGTGGCGGTTCCAGGACGGGCTCCGACGGATCTTGGCGACGGGCTCCGACGGATCTTGGCGACACCGCCCTCGAACTCCGGGGCCGTCGTCCTCATTGGCGAGCGGCTCCTCGATGAAGGCGGATATCGTCATCTCCTCCGAGGCCAGTTGTACGCCGCCACAGATGCGGAGTACGAGGAGGGGATGGAGTTGATGCTTCTTTGCTCTGTGCCCCACATGAACGGCCCGGCTTTGCCATCGGGGATGCTCCTCCCCGTGGAGCCGGAGCCAGGATCTCCTCCGCGCTCTTCGTCGTGCAACCGCGTCGTCCAAATTGGGTGCCACGTGAAGGAAGAGCACCTCTCACCGCCGCCCCGACGCGTCAAGGAGGATCGATTTCGTCCGCCGCCCCGGCGCGTCAAAGAGTAGCGCCGCGCGCCGCCCCCCTGCAAAATGCGATTGCGGCGATGGCGGGCAGTCGCATTCTCCACTACCTCGGCGGTGGCGGGACGGCGACAGCTGTTTGTCGTCCCAAAGTGCCATGACGGTGCAGGAGTACGCCGACAGGGAGCAGCGCCGGCTGGATAGGCGCAACGGGCGTGCCGGTCCAAGCTCACGGACTCTGACGTCCCGTCGCCACACATCGCGATGGACCCGGAACTGGCGTATGCCAGGGCCATGGACCGCTCCGTGACGATGTCGGAAACGACCAAGCACCGTGTCCGCCGCCTCGACGGGGATATGGCCAAGTACGGCGAGGAATGGTCTCTCAGCGAGTTTGCCGCCGCCAACGCTGCGCCTCCTCCAAGTATTGCCGCCCTCTCCCACAGCCTACGTCCTCGGTAGCCGCGGCCGCACTGCGCACGGCCATGAAGAAGAGGAGAGGATCATCCGCGAGTGTCAGATGGCTGCCGGGAAGCCCTGCCGCCACCTTCCGTCGCCCGAAGCCCAACAACGACGACTCAGACGCTGGCCAGATAGGGTGACGATAACGAACGAGGAGCCACCGCCCAGTCCGACATGGCCTATGAGGTCACCGTCAAGTCTGGCGTAGTTTAGTGTTTTTATTTTAAGGGTTTTAGTTCACTGGACAAAATATCGTTCGGTTTTATTTACAAATTGTCCTAATTTAAATGAAATTTTCTGTGTTTACCGGTTGGTTCCAATTGTTGTTGAATTCTATGTGGGAAGCGTTGGATGGCGGCATCCCGCGTCCGTGTCCGCGGACTGGTCCAGTCCTGTCCGCAGATGGATGTGGGAGAAAATTTACGGGTTGCCGTTAGAGACGCCCTAATGCCTTTTCGGTTGTACAAATAATGGTCTGTCTAAAGGAGAAGCTTCTTGTATATCATTTTCCCTCCAAACCAAATCCTTGTCTCTCCGCTTGCTTATCTTTTGTCCGAACTAGCTCTCTCTCGCAAACATGGCTATAGCTAGTCATGTATTTGTGCAAGTTGCCGACCAGCTATCAATGTGACCTCGTATAATGGCTGATCAGTCGCATGACTACATATAGTTTCCCTTGGCAGCAACACGCCGCCTAATCTGCATAGGATAGTGAACCTTCTAACCCTTCCTTTCCTTCAGTCGCACCATGCATGATCTTGGTGATGACGCTACTATTTTACACGCCTTTTATCAAACAGCTCTGTGACAGTAATGACTAATGCCACTAAACCCGA
Organism: Aegilops bicornis; assembly: GCA_021605145.1. Classification (NCBI taxonomy): domain Eukaryota; kingdom Viridiplantae; phylum Streptophyta; class Magnoliopsida; order Poales; family Poaceae; genus Aegilops; species Aegilops bicornis. The sequence continues at coordinate 48,688,005 of CM038673.1, forward strand.
CTAGATGGTGTTGGTGAGCCAGGAACAGAGAAGCAATGGGATGTTGGTTAACCTAATAAGATGCATCAACGATCACGTAACATGCATGATGTGTGCTTATTTTGATTCCAGTACTTTTCTAAATGAATATTGCTCAAATTGTTCTTTCACAGGATATTCCTAAAATTGCTAAAGAGGCAATGGAGGTGAATTGCAGGCACCACTGTCGTGTGATAACAGTTTTAAATGGAATTAATGTCTACCGTATCCGCATTTACCTCTTAATTGCGTGAGTTTTTTACTACGCCCAAACATAGTATCTAAATGCCGCTAACAAGAAAATCATACATTTTAGCTCATGGTCATCCTTGGAGCTCTTCTTTTACTTCGGTAGGTTGCAAATCACAATCTATATTTGCAACAACAAAATACATTTCTGTAATATATAAAATAAAAAGGTAATTCCAATGATGAATTGGATCATGTCAGCTGAATGATCTCTAGATTTCTACTACATGGGATCTTATAGAGCCCATTTTATATATGGAGGGCACATAGATGAATATGATCTTGTAAAATATTCTCCTAAGTGAGTCGGCATGTCCTATTTGGTGTGGCTATGTGTGCATATTCCCAGCTATAAAGATTCGACGCCACACCCATGTGAGCACAGTCAACATACCACATAGCTTAGATGAAAGACGGTTTAATAATGAACTCCAATATAATGTCAGATTTTCTGTGTCCTTTCATATTGCCAGAGAGACATTTTTCCCCGAGAATAGTAAGAGATGAAGAGAGGAATAAGTTCTCTTCAATGGCATAAATGGAGAACATACAATAAATATATGCCGTGAACAAGCATCAAACATTCAGCTGAGAAATTAGTTGGAAGCGTATTAAGAAGTAAACAAGGGAGTCTACAACATTCAGTCAGCAGTCATTACTTACTGTATGCCTAAACACACATAAAATATTCAGAGGCAGATCATCTATTGTGCTGGTTCTTACTTGCAACCATGCATGAGAAACATGGAAAACACCTCTGGCGCCGACAGATGCAATCATGGAATACAATTGAAATTGTGTTCACTACTGAAGATACTATTTCAGCACGTAAATAGATCTCAAATTCTCAAGTAGAATTTATGGCATAAAATCTTAAACCAAACAACAACCATAGGCGTGCAGCAGTATAAAGAGATCATAATTCGTACATACAACGACCACAATAACAACTACTAGTACTACGATACTAGGAAAAATACCTTGATACACCTAGTTGTTGGTGAACCTGATAAACAATTATCCTGATTTCTTTAGCAATTGAGAAAAGTAAAAAATGCTCGAAATTTTTTAAACATACTTGATCTACTGCCGTACTCGTATATTCGACAAAGAAAAACTCCCGCAAAAAATATGAGCGATAAAAAAAATCCCGAACAATATAGAGTGAATAGTACCTCTAATATACTGCTGATTTTGTTTTTGCGGCAACAATAGAACGAAAGTCATTTCTTTGCAAATTGTGTGTTGCAATTGTAACGTTTGAGCAAGTTTTTTGCGAATTTTTTTAATGATTTTTTGGCCATTTATGCAGTTACCATTTTCTTCAAAAATGGGTGCACCTCCCTGCCAGTTCCATTCGTTCCCCTCCTACTATACTACCACTATAGTACTACTGCTACTAAATTTCCTGAGTTTTTTCATTTCCATGTTAACATCATACTTCCCAAAAAAATCTTACAAAGCCAGACCACTATGACCACTACTTGCAACACCAAAGCTCGAATCAAAACGAAGTATACCGGCCAAACCGCCCACTCGATTGAGTGCAATCTGAGTTTCCACAATATAAAGGCCCGACAGCGCAAAAGCCTTCATGTGATCACGAAATTCATGAACGGTTACGGTGTGGCCAATACCAGGACAGTTAGTACATAGCACCATTATTGCTCCCAGTGGTACTCCGAGCGGGATCCCTCCGATTTCGTGATAACAAAGGTGTTGTAAATCTACTGAGCAGCCACACGACAAATATATAACTGGGTTTGTAGTGAATATGTACCGTCTAGGCTTCCTTCACTGAATTGCACTATGCTCTTGGCCACGACTTTCTCTTTGCTAGCACGACTTAGTCGAGTAGCTATAGCAATACTGGAATTAGATGGTGTTGGTATGCCAGCCGCAGTACATCAGCAACAGAGATTTAACAACGGGGTGTTGGTTCCCCATCCTCGATTGTAGGATTTGAAGATAGGATGCAAAATTAAATCATGGCATTGAGGCTCACCCCATAACATCGTTAGCTTAGGAGAGAAGACAAGTCGATGAATGATTATTAAACTAGTAAGATGCATCAACAATCATTTAAGTGCTACTAAAAAGAAAACATAAACTTTAGCACACATTCAGCCTTGAACCCCTTCTTTCATTTTGATGGTCTTGTGGATCACAATCAATTAAAAAAATACATTTACATGTTATATAAAATAAAAAGTTAATTGGTTCTATATGAACATGGGAAATATTCTCCTAAGTGAACCAGAGCCTGTCCCATTTGGTCTGGCTCAGTCTGCTCTGGCTATGTATATATGCTCTTCCAAGATACAATTTACGGCGCCACGAGGGCATAGTAAACATACCAAGTGTATAGCTTCGATGTATCAGCTTGATAATGAACTGCAATGTAATATCATAACTTTTATCTGCAGTGTGCCCAGTGCCCATTTACGATCTTGTATTCAAGGAAGTGAGGTTTCTTCAGTGGAATAAATGGAAAACATATAACAAGTATATGCCCCTAAAACACATCAAACATTCAGCTCAGAAGTGAAGAAGGGTCATGCAGAGAATAGATAATTTAACATATATTCAGTACTAGTTGCTGTATAGCCAAACAAACATCAAATATTCAGTTGCAGATCATCTCATCTCAATGCTAAAACGGGAGACATGAAAAACACCTCTGCCACTGCCGAGATGCAATGATACGATATGATCAGAAATTGTGTGCGCTACTGAAAGTACGACGGAACATATCAAAATCTGAATTAGAGAATTTACAGCAGAAAATCATATGCACATAATTCAAATACTAGGAAGCCAGAAAAAAACATATAGAAATAAAAAAAACCTATATATAGGTAGCTAGTAGCAGTCTAAATACTTCACAATTTCATAGATGAAATGAGTTCGAAAAAGCCTTCAAATTAAGCACATTCAACAAACAAGATATTGTACTTCCAGTTTCAAGGACAACCACATCGATGATGTGATAGGTATAGGCGGCTGAAACACATCAAACAATCAGCTGAGAAGTGAATGAAGAAGGGTCATCTAATAAAGATAAGAGTCTTCAACATACAATCAGTAATAGTTCACCTGACCGGCTGGACATCAAATATTCAGTTCTAGATCATCTCATCAACGTGTAATGCAAACAGGGGATACATGAAATGTTGGCGCAATAAGCCATGTCCCCGCTGTGGTGACCGACATCGGGCGCGCCAGGTCCGGTCCGTGGCGGCGTCGAGCCTGTGTCTTGGTATGGTCTGACCATTGTACAGGCATAGTCCGACTTGTGTATAGCGTGTGTGTGTGCGTGCTGTGTGGCGCGGGTTGTGCGTGTGTGCGCGCACTTGATGCGTGAGTTAGTTCACGATAGAGCGGGGGTGACCACGGCGTTCTGTTGGAGCCCGGCCGTATTGATCACGTCTATGTGCGACGGGGGCATGAGCCAGGAGTGTGGAGCGCATCATCGTGTGGGCGCGCCTGCGTATAAATTTCCACCCGATGTACTGTTGTATGAGTGGATTCGAGTTCGTGCTCGAGGAAGAAGCCGTTTGTGCGGCGGATGTTCGTGTGCCGGAACCACTATGTCCTCTGTCTCCCTCCTTCTTTCGTCTTCCTCGGTTCGAGCCAGTGAGAGAGGAAGAGAAACCAGAGGGAGCTAGGGCAAGCTAGGGTCGAGTGTCGGACCCATCAATTGGCATCAGAGCTACCAGGTTCAGGGCCGTGGCGCACGCAGCGGACATGGATGCATTGGCTGCGGCAAGTGTGTAGCGACGGCGACGCCCGGCGAGTCCGCGGCTGTGCGTCGTGATGTCGTGAGCGACAAGCACGGCGGTCGGAGGCGAGGACATCGCGGAGGACCTGCGTGGTGGCACAAAGATTGCGGTGGCTCGGCGCGACGACCGTGGAGGCACAGTGGCGCGGCGCGACGGCGCACGAGACTGCGGACTGCTGCAGCGACAACGAGCGGCGGCTCTTGCCGGAGGCGCGCGGCGATGTCATAGCTTAGGGGGTGATTGTTGGCGCAATAAGCCATGTCTCCGCAATGGTGACCAGCGTCGGGCGTGCCAGGTACGGTCCGTGGCCGCCTCGAGCCTGTGTCTGGGTATGGTCTAAACATTGTACAGGCATAGTCTTGCTCGTGTATGGCCTGTGTGCGTGCGTGCATGTGTAGTGTGGGGTGCGCTTGTGTGCGCGCACTTGATGCATGGGTTAGTTAGCGATAGTAGTGGGGGTGATCGCGGAGTTTTGTTGGAGCCCAGCCACATTGATCGCGTGCGCGACGGGGGCGTGAGCCAGGGCGTGCGGAGCGCGCAGGCGTGGAGGAGTGAGGAGCGCAGCATCGTGTGGGCGCGCCTGCGTACAAAACTCCACCCTATGTACTGTTGTATGAGTGGATTCGAGTCCGTGCTCGAGGAAGAAGTCGTTCGTGCGGTGGGCGTTCGTGCGCCAGAACCACCGTGTCCTGTGTGACTGTGTCTCCCTCCTTCTTTCTTCTTCCTCGGTTCGAGCCAGTGAGAGAAAGAGCAACCAGAGGGAGCTAGGGCAAGCTAGGGTCGATGTTAGCATAATCTTGATCGTTAGGAGTCAAACTATTAGTTGTGGCTACATGTAATCAAGGTGGCCGGTGATTAGAGTTAGTGTCCTGGTTCGAGTCAACCTGTGATTGGTAGTGTCCAGCTTAGACAGTACGTACTAGCTTGTCAGAGTATCGAGTCCTAGTCCTAGTAGTACTAGGACGTCAAGTCCGTGTTAGAGTTAGGTTGGCACGTGAGGTTTGGGTCGGCTGGTCCTGGTCCTGCGTATATATATACGTAGCAGGTCCAGCGGTTTGTATCAAGTCGTGAGTCAAGAAAAAGAGAAAATAAAAAGAGGGAAAAGAGAGGCACGACACGTGCCTTTGGCAAAAGTTTTCGTGTGCGCGTCTCTGTCGTGATTTGATGTGATCGATCCTGTGGGCAGAGTTCCAACAATTGGTATCTAGAGCAAGGTCGATTTGAAGCTGCGCTTACCCCGGGGTGGCGACCTACTAGCGCCTCGGGGTGGACGATGTTGTCGCTGGGTGCTGCAGTGACGAGGAGGATCATGCGATCGCTGCTCGATGGAGCGACAAGGAGGGAGACGACAAGCTGTCGTCGGTAAGGCGGTGGAAGGAGATCGTTGATGGGAGCAGTGGTGCCGAGGTGCGGTGCCGGGAAATCATCAAGATCGTCATCCAGGGGAGTCTAGAGAGTCAAGGAGTTGTGGAGTTTACATGGTCAGTCGTCGTTGCGTCGATGAGTCGTCATCGTGTCCAAGTGCTCGCCTTGGTATGGATTCGCTGCAGTTGAAGCGGTGTGCATGGTGTTCCGTGAGTCATGTCCACGTCCTCGTGGAGCGTCCTGGTTGTGGCCAGTGTGGATTCGGTGTGATGCCGAAGGCGGACGGTGGTAGGCGAAACCATCGTAAAGCGAGGAGGTGTGCGAGCAATGGAGAGTGGATCTATTGCAAGCAAGTACAAGGAGTATGGTGCGGACCGAGTGTAAGGCAGCGGCCAAGCAATGGCGGTGGCACAACATGGCAGCAAAGGAGAGGTGCTGCATGTTTTCAGGCGGGTCATACTTAGTGTACAGATATGACAGTTGAAGATCAAGCTCGGCGTGTAGTGAGACAGTGACCAGTTAAGTTGACCGACGTGAAGACTGATGATGCGTCCAGTCTTGCATGTTGCACGCGTAGATGCGACCGTGTGGGCTGGTAGTCTGGATCATGCGTCGGAGTTTGGATCGTCAAGTTGTGGATCTACGGCGAGTCAAGACAAGAACGAGTATGAGGAAGATGACAAGTCAAGATTAGGGGGAGATTGTTAGCATAATCTTGATCGTTAGGAGTCAAAATATTAGTTGTGGCTACATGTAATCAAGGTGGCCGGTGATTAGAGTTAGTGTCCTGGTTCGAGTCAACCTGTGATTGGTAGTGTCCAGCTTAGACAGTACGTACTAGCTTGTCAGAGTATCGAGTCCTAGTCCTAGTAGTACTAGGACGTCAAGTCCGTGTTAGAGTTAGGTTGGCACGTGAGGTTTGGGTCGGCTGGTCCTGGTCCTGCGTATATATATACGTAGCAGGTCCAGCGGTTTGTATCAAGTCGTGAGTTAAGAAAAAGAGAAAATAAAAAGAGGGAAAAGAGAGGCACGACACGTGCCTTTGGCAAAAGTTTTCGTGTGCGCGTCTCTGTCGTGATTTGATGTGATCGATCCTGTGGGCAGAGTTCCAACAGTCGAGCGGACCCATCATGAAAAACAACTCTACCACTGACAGATGCAATCAGAAATTGTGTGCACTACTGAAAATACGTCGGAAAACATCAAAATGTGAAGTAGAATTTACACCAGAAACTCATACACATAAACATATATAGCTGGTATAGCAGTCTAAATAGTTGAAAATTTCATATAGAAGAATTGAGTTCGAAAACAGCCTGCAAATTAACTGACGACAACGACGACATACAACAAATACTGACCTGGAGCATACAACCAACTGAACCACAACGACGACGACACAACTACAACAACAAATAAAGACTGACGAGGAGCAAACACAAACAACAAAGACTCTAGTTAACTGATGGAAATCTCTATGATGTGACGCCTCAAACTGAACCTGCTGCTTGGTCGCACAATTTTAATGGTGGTACCAAACGCACGGCGAGGTGTCTGAGGGGGCCGACCATGGCAGGCAGCGCTGGATCTCGTTGGGGACTGAGTAACGCCACCCGCCGGCGTCGGCGCAGGGATACTCGTTCTGCTGGGCGACACTGTGCGGACCACCAGTGTAGACGTCGTCGAGGAAGTAGATATAGCCCGGGCTGCGGGCGTGCCCCGTGTAGAAGGCCTTGGAGCAGGCCCGGCCGACGAAGAGCACCTGCCCGCGGATCTGGTACAGGCGCCAGAAAGCCGGCAGTCCCTCCTGCAGCCTGAAGACCTGGAACCGGCAGGTGCCGCCTCTCGCCGGCGCGATGAACCTTTTCACCATCAGCAAATCGGCGCCGGAAGCGGAGGGCAGGAGGTAGTGGGAGACGATCTCCCCGGGTGCCCTCCGACGACCATGGACATGGAGATTGTAGGCGTGATGTCGAATGGTAAGCGAAGAGGCGCCATCTCCAGCAGGGGCGATATCCGGCTTGTAGCAGACGAGGTCATCATCTGATTCCACGGCGCAGAACCATCCGTCGTGGTAAGTGATGTCTTCGGCATTGCGCACAACCGGTCCTACCGCCGGCGCTGACAGCCAGCATTCCATGCCCGGCCGCCAGAACGCCAGGTTGGTCTGGCTGGAAGTGATGGCGGCGACGAAGCAGGCGCCAGACGGCGGCGCCACGGACATGACGGCTGCGCGGATCATCATGGGGCACGTGATGACGCCGAACTCGAGCGGGATGCGCACCCTCTCCGGCAGGGCGACGCGCTCGCCAGTGCGGAGATTCAGGAGCGCGTGGCCGCACCAGGGCTGGGATGAAATCACGAACCAGCCGCCCGGAGCAGACCCGCAGAAACGCGGCCCGCGGCCCTCGTCAGAGAGGGACGGGTGCGGATCGACGAAGCCGCCGAAGATCCGGCAGGTCTCGGTCCGGGCCGTGGATGGCCTGAGGAGGCGTGGCAGCGGGGGCGGATTCTGCAGCGAGACTCGCCGCCAATGCTTGTTCACGGCGGACGCCCTTACGCGGTCCACGAGGCACGACAAGATGAGGAAGATGCGGGCGAGAACATGTTGGTGGAGGTCCGCCGCCGCCGCCATGGCAGGGACCGGGATTCTAGGGTAGGAAAGCTGCTCGTTTGGTCAGAAAGTGAGGTGGGGGTGAGAGTGCAGGGGATCCGCCCCGTAGGTTCAGATTTAAACGCACGCCTGCGATAATCCCGAGAGAAAATTGTACCCTAGCAGTTTGGTCCCTGGAAATCACTTTTATTTCACACACGTTTTTGCTGTGCCTATTTTACTTCCAAACGAAGAATGTGAAGTTAGCATCCAAACACTCTACAAAAGGTTTTTTTAGCTCGGAAGCCCAACACAACTCTCTTGATTGTTTTTTTTACCACATTTTTATAGAAGGCAGAAAACTTGTATAAAACAACAGTATAGCCGGAACTCCACACCCATCGCGACAATTGCAAACACAACCGCAAAGGATTTATCCTAAACCAACCATGTAGCTGCGTCACAACTAACACCGGACTCTTGAACCACAACAACTCCAATTGAAATTTCCTTGTGAACGCACTACCCTCCATTGGATGCCTAGGAGGAGACGACAAGTGGATAGCGGGACTCCGTCGGTATCGAGAAAGCTGTCATCTTAGATTCGCCGGCGGCTGCATACATAGCGCCCACGAAGATCAAGTAGAACAGGAGCAAGCACCAGAGAACCACAAGCGGAACTCAAGCCACTTATCCACGTGCGATGCTCTCAACAGAGTAACGACGCCACACCGCCTGCATCGCCGGTCCTGGAATGGACCATGGCTTTCTCCTAGAGATCATAACACATCAAGAAGGGGAGATGCCGACACACCTCGGCGACGCCTCCAAGGAGGGAAACGACACCCACGGGCTCCATCGCCGCCAGCTCCGACCGAACACGAGCAACATTTTCCTCCGAACCATCGTGCACCTCCCACCTCTATCAGCAGATTGGGCCAAACTGTCGTGGACACACCTCCGCTGCCGCAACAACTCGCCATCATAATCAAATCGTCACGAAACACCAACCCCTCAAATGGTGAGAACATGCCAACCACCATCCAGCACCTGCACACGGTCAAAGAAAACACCTCTCCGGCTCCAAACCGTCCTCGAAGCTCCAACACCGTCAAGAACCACCGGCACACATGGGCGTGAGCTGGCCACACCACCACTTGGCAGCCTGCTTGCCGCTCCTACGGCCCATGCCCATCGGGCAGGAACCGGCACACCATGCCTGCATTGCGATGATCCCGAGAAAAAAAATTGTACCCTATCAGTTTGGTCCCTGGCAATCCCTTTTATCGCACACACGTTTTTGCTGTGCCTATTTTTCTTCCAAACGCTCTGCAAAAGGTCCTTTTGCTATCCCTGAAAAAATATGGCAGAAATAACTACATATTGTGGTTATTCTGTATACATACATAAATTAGTTGGGCGCGCCTATATAATGTGCAGCAATTATAAAGCACTCGGAAGCCCAACACAGCTCTCTTGGAACAAGTCGGTTATTTCCCTCGCTCGAGCCAAGTCCGTTCTAAAGTCGGGCATTAGACCAGAGTTTCGTGAGCCGGAAAAGATCGATAAAGCTTAAAACTTGCTCGTTTGCAGGAGCCAGGAGGAGGCGGTGGTATGACTCCGTCCGTTCAACGAGCATTTCATGCGCAACAAGCATTTATTTTGGTCATTTAGGGAAAGCCCCAAGCCCTAGATGCAGTTCTACATGACCACATTTTTCTTACTACCTTGATAGATTTTGAACACTGCCATCTTAATGGTTGTAATTTCTATTTATCCTAGTATTACTTCTGGAAAATTCAAAGGCGTTCAAATCAGAGAAGAATACTATGAGTAATCTTGTCTCTAGCTAGATCCTTGTGAGTTAAAGTTTTCATCATATTATGTTTTCTGTCAACTTCTATGTTTGCGCTTATTCTCACATGACGCAACGGATAATTGTTGATGGACACCTAAAGTTGCAACACCTAGCTAGCTAGTAGAGTTGGTGTTCATGAAAGCTACAAAATTAATCAGAACAAACGTGCAGATATGGAGGAACATAAGCTTCGATGTTAGTTTGGGAAAAAAGTGTCCTTGCTTCTCAGTATCAAAAACAACAAATATCTGGCACCATGTATACTACTAGCCCCGTCCCTCCGCTCAGGGTGACTAGGACGGCACCAAAACCCTACCGCGCGCCGACACCTCCCTTGCTAGCTTCCCCCTCGCTGCCACCAGAGAAAGTCTCATGGCAAGCATGTGCGGCCGATGAAAACAGTGGCGGCGAGGATCTGCTGCTCCGCCTCCATGCGGAGATCCATGGACGCCGAGGCAGCGGCCTCGAAAGGAGTGGCGGCGCTGGCTCACCGATGAGCAGTGGTCGTGGGTGCTGCTCCACCCCGCTCGGTCGCGCAGGTGGCGTGGTGGCGGCGGTCATAGGTGGTTGGTCTTCTCGTGTGGCCGCCCCCCCCCCCCCCCCCGACGGATGGCGCCAGATCTGCAGGTCATCCCACTTCCCCCTCATTGCGCTCTCAACCCCATTGTTGCTACTCCATAGCGGCCTCTGGTCATCAGATCTAGTGCGTTTGGGGTGCGGGAGTGGCGGCAGTTTGGGAGAATCCTTGGCCGGTGTGGGCCGGACACGGCAGTGGCGACATCAACTGGTGACGTGCCCCTCCTTGGAGGCTCCGTCGAGGTACTACCCCCCTTCCCTCGGGTGAAAACCTCATCCTTCTGGATGGGGCAGCAGCGGCATTCTTCGTCGTCGCCTTCCTACAGATGCCGCTCTCGTGGTTCGAGAGCTGCAAGGGCACTATGGTTTGGGGATTGGGGGATCAATGGTCGCATGGTGCGATTTGTCGCATTGGTGTTGTGCTTCGGCAGGTGATAGACGATCCCACGGCTTCTTTGTCATGCCGATCTAATTACCGATGGTTCGGCGACCTTTTATTAGGGCCCGGAGTGGGTCGGGTCCCATCCTCTATCTTCAGATGCACATAGACTTCGTGGTGCACGTGGTGCTACTCTTTGTGGGCTTGTCTTTGATCTCATTGCACTGGATGTGTCTCTTCATTCCTCGGCGCCTACGTTCCTTACGGCTTCATCCCCTATGTGTGTGGCTCTCTAAAATGAGCTCGACTCTGTAGGGTGCGGGGTTGAGTGTCTCCCATGGTAGTTCATGGTTGTCATCCAATCTGGCTCTAGGGTGAGTTTCCCCATCTTCCGGCGGTACTGCGCCCTTAGAGCTAGGACGAGGGGCAGGTGTCCCCTTCGGAGATGGTTTCCGGTTGGCTGTTGTAGCTCACATCTCCTGGTGTAGATGAGGGCATGCTCCCTCCCTATGTCGAGTCTCATCTTCTCTGTGCTTCCACTCCAACTATGGTGCTCATCCTGCGGTAGGGGGCATCATCGACATCAAGCGGGGATTTTGTATTCTACTGTGTTGTAGTGCTTGGTGTAGTTCATGCTTGTAAGTTGTCTAGTAGCACTTTGTATCTGCCGTTTTATTTCTCTTGTAAGGTGTTGTCCGATGTAATTCCTGGCTGGTAGATGGCTTTGTTAATTCAAAGTCAGGCTCTCCCTCGAGCCTTCGTTCAAAAAAATTAGCACCATGAGATAGAGGAAACTTGTTTACCATGAGTTTGATACATATGAGGAAAGAATTTCATCAATTGATACGGCAATTCAAGTCAAAATTATTTCCATCAAATTCCAGGGCATTGAAGCCAGCGAAGAGTTACTCTTCCCTCTAGAACCCTACATGTTAAAACTTCATCATTATATGTTATGTATCAACTTTTAGGTTTTTCACCCTCATATATCACATGATGCAACTTGTAAATGACCATAGACACTTAAGAACTGAAACACCTAGCTAATTGATGGTGTGCTCATGAAATTATTAAAATTAATAAGCTAAAAATATGGAGATATAGAGGAACATAAAATTTAGATTTTATCTTCAATAAGAGTGCGCCTAATGGTCAATATCATCACAAAAAACATCTTGCACCTTGAACTAGAGGAAACTTGTTTATGAGGAGTTTGAAACTAGTTCACCACTTGATATAACAATTTGCTTTTCTATCATTGTCAGGACCAGTGCCAATTTTTTTAGGAGAAGCTAGCAAAGTAATATATACAGGAACAAGGCATCAGAAGAGATTAGCTACTACTCCCTCCGTTCCATAATATAAGAACGTTTTTGACACTACACTAGTATCAAAAATGTTGTTATATTATGGAACGGAGGGAGTATTTGCAAAAAAAAAAAAAAGATTAGCCACTGTCATCAACCACAATCCACAAGCCTCCTAAAGGCAAGCTTACACTACCTTATGTTCACGAGGGACCTTCTAATCGCCATATCCAGCATGACATGGTTATGAGTACACATTCCATTGTTGCTCTCTAAATAGATATTCCAACAACCATAACCAAGGAGGCCATCGCAACCAAGGCAATCATGCAGAAGCTAGCTGCAAGGTGCAGAAAATTTAAAGTGTCATTTTTCTCTAAGTAATCTTCATTGACGCCAAACTACCTTGCAAACACTGATAGAAGGACATAAGAGGTTAGAACAAACACCTGGAGCATGTAAGTTTACTCAAATGTAGCAACCTTCTACGAAAATATGTGAAAGAAAGAAGATGTTGAAGTGAATTGCATACGAAGTGTATGTACAGTTTGGTTACAATGTATTTTTGACAATTTACATGCAGCATAAAAAACAGCCTATATAGGGGATCATGGTATTTTTGTCATGTACATATTGTTCTCAATTTTCTTATCGATGAATTTGACCTTTATTATTGTAAAAGAGCATATCAAAAGACATCACATTTCTCATTTCAGTGTTGTAAGGATTAAAAAAAAGGGCATGTACATGTTTTAAATATAAGTGTGCAAATTTTACGCAGGAAACAAGTGGTATATCTCCCATGAGTTATAGATATTTGAGCATCACTCACTAATTGTTTGGTTGGAGGTAACTAATAAAAAGAATATGAATTAATTGGTTGTGATATATAAAGCCACATATTTGGTTGGGGGTAACGAGAATTTACTAGAGATTTGGTATGTTTTTTTAGGGATTTTGGTATGGGAGTTAAGAGTCTAGCTCCCACCATTTTAATAACATGGGAAGGGTTGGGACTTATAATGAATTGTATTAGATAGAACATCTTGACCCTCATCATAAAGCTAGCTAATAAAACTAGGAATACTCTTCCCTCTAGATCCTTCTGGGTTAAAATTTTGTTATTACATGTTCTGTATCAACTTCTCGGCTTGCACTCTCATATCACATGATGCAACTCGTAAATGCACATAGACACCTAAGGGTTGAAATATCTAGCTGGATTTTGTATTCACGAAATTATGAAACTGGTAAGATAAAAATATGAAGATATACATGAACAGAATAATTACATCATATCTTCATTACAGAGTATGCCTAATGGTCAGTATCATCACAAGAAAAACCTTGCACCCAGAACTAGAGGAAACTTGTTTACTAGGAGTTTGAAAGAAGTTCACCTATCTATAGAACAATTTGTTTTTGTATCATTGGCGGTAACAGTGCCCACTTTTTGGAAGAAGGAAGCCTAGTACATGCTACAAATATTTATAGGAACTAGGCATCAGAAGAGATTAGCAGTGTCATCATTCACGAGCCTCCTAAAGGCAAGCCTACATTGCCTTATACCCACAAGGGACCTTCTAATCACAATATGCACTGTGAAACAATTATTATTCCCATTATTACGTTCTAAACAGATATTCCAACAGCTTTAAGCAATAAGGTCATCACAACAAAGGCGATGATGCAGAAGCTAGCTGCAGCGTGTTGAAAATTAAAGTGCTATGTTAACTACTAGATCAAGTAGAAGCTTACTCAAATTGCAGCAGCCTTCTTTGAAAAACCTATGAAGGAAAGGCGAAGTTCAGGTTAATTGTGTATAAAGTGTATGTACAGTTTGGATACAATGAATATTTTTGCCAACTTACTAGCAGCATGGAAATATTTTCTGTAAAGGGGTCGAAGATATTTATTGTCATGTACATATAATTCTCAATTTTCTTATAGTTGAATTTTGCATTTAGTATTGAAAAATAATATATATCAAAGGACATCACATTTATCATTTCAATACTTTGATATTCAAATCCTTATTCATGTGGTTCATTAGAAGGAAATACCTCTAGAAATTCTATAAGGATCAGAAAAGGACAAGCATATGTTTCAAAGGAAAGTGGGCAAAATATACAAAGGAATCAAGTGGTTTATCTCCCATGAGTTAGAGAGATAGGAGCATCACGACCTAATTGTTTGTTTGGAGGTAATTAATTAGAAAAATTGTTTGTTTAGAGATATTGGAGCTTCACGAACTAATTGTTTGGTTATAGAGCACTCGAAAGGCCAACACAGCTCTCTTGAAACAAGTGGGCCATTTCTAGTGATCGGACCAACAATGCGCCAGAAGCGTTTATTCTAGCCATTTAAGGGTAAGTCTCAAGCTCTAGATCCACTTCTACGTGACCACATCTTTCTTAGCGAAACTCCAACGCGCCAACCCAAACCGACACGGATTTTGTCCGCTTTTTATCCATTTGGGTCACCAGGAGGGTAGGCGTCCGCACCCTGACCGCCCTTTCCTGGGCAACCAACCCAACAAGGCAACCCATTTGGTCCGCCGCGTCCACTTTTTTGTTTGAATTTTCATTCATGATCAAATAACAACTGATTCGAATTGCACATTATCAAAAAAAAAAATCAATCCCTCCTGAATATGGTTGAACAGTGGTCTCGCCATGTGGAAGTGTCGTCAAAAAAGCTTGGCAATGAATGGTGGGTCTGTGAGATCAAAATAATCGTCATAGAGTAGGACATGGTCGTGTTCTCTATTACGATTCAACCCATGAGCATGGCTTGGGATGGATCCCCCCTAAGCAACGGTCGCTGCCTTGAAATGTGCTCCTTGACGATGACAGTAGCAACCACCACAACATCATCATCGTCGGACAATGATGAACCTATGGTGTTATTATAAAAAAATCACTCGAGCTATCCGACATGATCCTTTAGAGCTATGAATCCATACCTCACTAGACAGCAGTGGGCGAGGATGAGCGTTGACCTGGCCATACAAACAACCGTACGCCTTGTGGTCCACGATAGAAACGGGCGTGGACGAGTCGCGACAGTGAGTGGTTCCTTGCTTGGCCTGTTTAGGCAGTAGGGCTATAAAACCTCGCGTTCTATGATGGTGACTGTTGAGTTAGTGGTGGTATGCTAAGAGCTGCCGGAGACCCTGGGTGGGCGGTCCTTGTACTACTCCGTCGGCGGCAAAAGGCAGGCACAACGCCAGCAGAGTGGGCGGCGGTGCTGCTGTCGGCAGATGCAGCAGCAGGGGTTGGGGCCATGGCGAAGAGGCCAGAAGCTGGGTGGTGGCAGCAGCAATGGTGAAGAGGCCGGGGTGTTGGGGGAGGGGGGAGAATGGAATGTGTACCACCGACACGCGGGCCAGGGGAGGACAAATGGAGGACGCCGTGGGCGTCCCCTGCATGTTAACGAGGATGCAAATCCAACTCAAATTTGGGTTGGATATGGGTCCAAGCGACAACAAAATGGACGCCAGACCGTTCACATTGGCACGTTGGGCTGTGTTCTTTCCGTGCGGACCCAAGCGGACACAGGCGAACAAAATGTGTCGGCGCGTTGTAGTTGCCCTTACTACCTGGATAGATTTTGACCACTGCAAACTCCATGGTTGTCATTTCTACTTATGGTAGGATTACTTCTGGAAATTTGAGAGGCATTGAAATCGGAGAAGAATAATTGAATACTACTCTATCTAGATCCTTGTGATTTAATATAATCTTCATATTATGCTTTCTATCAATTTCTAGGTTTGCCTCTAATTTGACATGACAGAACACACAATTACTGATGGACACCTAAAGTTGCAACACCTAGCTAGTAGATTTAGTGTGCATGAAAGCATCAAAATTAGTCAGAACAAAGGTGGAGATGTGGAGGAACATAAGCTTCGATGTTAGCTTGGGTAAAAATTGTGTTTGCTTATCAGTATCGGCAACAACAAAAATCTAGCACCATGAACTAGAGGAAACTTGATTATCATGTGTTTGACATATATCAGGAAAGAAGTTCGTCAGCTGATACAGCATTTCAAGTTGAAATTTATTTCCGGCAAATTCCAGGGCATTGAAGCTATTGAAGAAACCTAAGAATACTCTTCTCTCTAGGTCCTTGTGATTTAAAATTTCATCATTACACTCTGTATCAACTGTAGGTTTGCACCCTCATATCACACGAGGCGACTTATAAATACTCATAGACACCAAAGAGTTGAAATACCTAGCTAATTGATTTTATGTTCACAAAATTATCAAAACTGATATATAAGATAAAAGATGGAGATATAGAGGAAAAGAGAAATTACATGTTATCTTTTGTAAAGAGTATGCCTAATGGTCAGTATCATCACAAAAAAAATCTTGTGGCCTGAACTACAGGAAACTTGTTTACGAGGAGTTTGAAAGAAGTTCACAGTTGGTAGAACAATTTTTTTATATCATTGGTGGGACCGGCGCCCATTTTATTAGAAGCGGAAAGCAAAGTGCAGGCTTCAAATATTTACAGGAACAAGGCATCAGAAGAGACTAGCCATTTTCGTCAATCACAAGCCTCCTAAAGGAAAGCTTACACTGCCTTATATCCACAAGGGACCTTCTAATCACCATATGCGTTGTGAAATAATTATTATACAGATCCCATTGTTGCGCCCTAAACAGAAGTTTCAACAACTACACGCAATGAGGTCATCACAGCCAAGGTTATGATGCAGCAGCTAGCTGCAAGGTGCAGAAACTTAAAGAGTGTCATGTTTTCTTGGTAATCTTCATGAGTGCAAGACTAACCTACTAACACCGACAGAAGGACATAAGAAGTTAGAACCTGGAGCAGGTAGAAGCTTACCCAAATTGCAGCAACCTTCTTTGAGAAAACTGTGACAGAAAGTAGAAGTTTGCGTATAAAGTGCATGTACAGTTTGGATACAACTTTAAATATTGTTGACAACTTACTTGCAGAATAAAAAATAAAGTTTATGGAGGGGATGATGATATTTTAGTCTTGCACATATAGTTCTCAATTTTTTATAAACGAATTTGACCTTTATTTATTGAAAAGGAATATATCAAAAGACATGACATTTCTCATTTCAATACATAGATATCTATAATCCTAGATTATTCATCTGATTCATTAGGAGGAAATGCCTCTAGAAATTCTGAAAGGATCAGAAAAAGGACAAGTACATGTTCTAAATAAAAGAGGGCAAAATGTACAGAGGAATCAAGTGGTATATCTCCCATGAGTTAGATTTATTGTTACATCACTAACTACTTGTTTGGTTGGAAGAAATGTGAACTTACTAAAGATTTGGTAATTTTTTTAGGGAATTATGTATGGGAGTTAATAGTCTAGCTTCCACCTTTTTAATAACATGGGATGGGATGGTAATTAGAAAGGAATTGTTTTATACGGAACATCTACATCCCCATCATAACTTATGTGGTAAGTCCCTCATCTCAATTGCCACTAACAAAACAAGGCAACAGATGTAGGGTCCTGGCGCTAGGTTTTCCCTAGCGACGCAGGTTTCGTCTGGCGGCGACTTCGTTGCCGGCGATGATTTGGTGATCTCTTGCCACTTTTTTCCCTCGCCCATCACTCCAAGACCGTCTTTGCAATTCCTGCCCACGCCCTCTCCGACTCTGGGTTCTAGGTTATTTTCTAAGTGAACCTCAAAACCCTAGTTCCCCTTAAAACCCTAAAATATGTTTTCCTATAGAGCCCTTCAGGTCCATAAGCATTTCATGTTTCCCTATATTGCGTGAAATCATATGCCACACATCCCTAGCCGTCCTGGTTTTGTGTTTGTCCTAGATTAGTTCATGACACAGGGGGTTGAGAAGATGGCCTTGTCGACTGCTGGGAAGAAGCATATTGATATCTGGAGGAGGAACGAAGTTCTGTTGAAGGAGAATTATACATACACACTATGAAAGTTAATGTCCAATAAGTTGGCGTCAGCTGACATCGTAGCGCACACAGTGGAAATGGTTTGGTTCCCCATCAAAGGGATGCAATGCAGGCAAGAACATGTTCCTATTCACATGGGCAGGTGCCAGGCTATTGAAGGCTTTAGACGAGGGGCCATGGACTCTTAACTAGTAAATGTTAGTCACGCATGAGTTGGATGTGAGCAAATATTTAGAAGATATGGAGTTCAAGCATATATCTGTATGGATAAGTCTACGGAACTTACCGATTGTTACGATGAATGTGGAGCGCGGAAAGTGATTGATCTTAGGTGGGGGAGGCCTTGATGATTGATGTGGACGAAGTCCTTAGCGTGCGAAAACAGATCGATGTCACGGAACCACTGAGAAGATGCATGTCTGAGGATGAAGAGGATGATAAGCAACCAAGAATAGAATATAAGGAGAAGGACAAGAATAATGAGGAGGAGGGACAGGTAGTGTCGTTTGAGTATGAAGTCTTGCCGTATTTTTGTTATAGTTGGCGTCATTGGCCACCATGAGAGGCAACATACTATAAAGCTGAAGTCGGTGGAGGACAAGGAGTATAATAGTGCTATGCGGTCCATACCACCAAAGTCAGTAGAGTTGGATAAAGGTGGAAATGATTCCTTCAAAGATACTAGTAGGATTAAAAGAAGGGCAGTAGGCTAGCACTACAAGAAATATGTCAACTTGTGACCACCACTATTGGTCACTGAAAGGTCACTGTTTTCAATTTGTGACCTTTTTGTGACAAAAAACATAAGGTCAAAAGCTGAGGGTCGTTAACTGACTATAGCGACCTTCTCTGTGAGAAGGTCGTAGACGTTTACGACCAAAATATTCCTACTGTGGCGTTTTGGTCACTAGCAACCTCCCCAGGCCACGTAGGCATCCAGCGTGGCAAGCTGATGTGGCATAAGATTCAGCCCGGTCCAATTCAGTTTTCTACATGGGCCTAGCCCAACAATTCGGCCTTTTTAATGTATTTTTTTCTTGTTAATTTTCGCTAGCTACATGGGCTTGGGCCATTAATTCGCCCTTTTTTGCTTTCTGAGGTGCATCCTTTTCACATTCTACATATTTTTTATTTTCGGGTTTTCTTTTTTTTGTTACATTCAAATTTCAGATTATCATAGTCAATCGGATGCACATTGTCAGAGTCTTCACTAGGTCCCAGACATCAGGTTTTAATTTTTCACAACTTGTAACTCAATGATATACCAATCAGAGAACACATTTTAAATATATACAAATAACAACCAAATCACCGATGTATCAATCAAGTTTATTACATTCCACCAATCACAATATAACCATACAATATTACACCAATCACAATATAGCCCTCTCTGAGATAAAACACTCAACAAGTACAGGCACATCTCCAACACCTTAGCGCCTTCAACCTGCAAAACATCACATCCAGCCACATATTAACGATCAAATCAATTCACCCCTTGACGCCCTGGTAGGTGACGACGATGTGGTAGTGGTGGAAGCCGCCGCCGAGGCCGATGGCGCCTGCGGTGTCCTCGTCGTCATCGAAGGCGATGACGACGGACGGGTCAGCGTCGAAGCAGGTGCGCTGCAGGCCACATCATCATATTTGAGCATTAATATTTCCGTATTACTACACAGGAACTACAGCACTAGGAGTACACAGCAACTAGTAGCAGAACACCAATATCATCAGCAACATGAGTATAACAAGCATCTTGCTTTACTGGGATAAAGTGACACAGCAGAATTACTAGGATACAGTGACACAACAGCAATAAGATAACATATTATGTGCTACAGGCTGACATTTCCAAAGTGGCACGTTTGATATGCTAAGGACTTGTTGATCTAATCCAGGTTTTGTTTTACAAATTAGTCTTGCTGTAAATTCAGCTAGTGTTCAAGTTATAAACAGTTTCTTTTTACTTGCCATCTTTGTTTCTTCTCCGTGACATAGCACACATGAGTATATCCTGCTGTGCCTATGCATTGCAAGAGCCAAACCAATACTAAATATTATTGCAAACCTAACATACTTGAACAACTTGGTCAGGGCAAGAATAGACCTGATGAGCTCTGAAGTTGAACGAATGGTGAACGAGCCCAGCCATGGCCACCTTCTTGGTCTTGTCCAAAAACAGAATAATCCATGATTAGATGATTGAAATAGCTAAAGAAACAAGAACACAGAGCGTGAAGTGTATGGTTAAGAGGAGAAGGGGGCATACTGGGCTGACCTCGTTGGCGTGCTTCTTGCCGCGCACGAGTCCATGGCGCGGGGGCGGGGTAAGGCTCCTCGATGCTGGCGCTGGAGGCAACGCTGCTGCCCTGCTCGCCGGCATAGCCGCTGCTGCTGGGGCTGGGCTCTGCACTAAGCTGGGAGTAAACAAAACAACGTCAACAAATGCATCCAGGGAGTATAGATGCAGATTTGTACCAGCTGACATGATGCATACAACTAATCTACAAATGGCTAGCTGTTATGATAAGCTAATCTGCAACAACTAATCTATGCCATATCTATGCCATATCTTTACAACCAACCATTCATTCCAGCAATATATTACAACCATGTCAAGCAAGCAAACATTTTACTTCTGAAGATAGGAAACCCGGATCAAGACTCTTCATCGTGACCACAAGCTTGACTTGGGTATGCATACTGCAAAAACAAAGGGCATTTGATTAGGCGAAGGAAAATAGCAGTTTAAATCAGCTAATTATATTTTGTAGCACATAATTCAGTTAACAAAATCACATCTGAACTCTGACGCTCTGTCTCTGGCAATTAACTCCAGTTTCCATCCTATCTCAAGCATCATTCAAAAATATTTTTTAACGAACACAATTGTTATAAATACCTCTTACAATGGATTCCAAAAACCTGTATCCATATTGTTCGATCCCGTGAGAACTGGCTACGATTGACAACATAAAAAAATGAAACATGCAGGACATGTATACACGCACACGCATGCATACATAAATGTGTAATCGTAATCAACTATCCTATACCACTGGATAGTCCAGCCCCTGCCCGCTTCTTAAAAACTGGTTATATCAAGTGCTAAGTTGTCTAGAAACTGTGGATTAAGATGAACAAGACAAAAGACTATCTACCCCAAAGATTAGCACCAGGTCCAGAAAACAGCACCCCAAAGAAAGCAGAAAACAAGATACACCACGGAAATGTATATGTTTCTAGAAAGGCAGAACAAAGTTAGATATGTGGACAGTCATCTCTGAAAAGAGATTGTACATGGTACATAAACAATAAAACAGGGGTGCAAATTAACAGAGTTGAACTAGTTGTAGAAATTCGGACCATACAAAGTTACAAACTAACGAACAAAGCAAACAGACTGAATTCGGCATGAGAATTAGTGGTTCTGGGCACTAGCTGACCTCCTCATCATCAGCTTGGGGTTGGGAGACAGGGGGGCTTGGGAGGGGGTGTTACCGAGTGAGGTGCACTGCATGATGACGACGACCTCCTCCCGCGAGACGCCGGCGGCCGTCGCCAGGTCCCCCACCGCGTGGAGCGGCAGGGCCAGCTCGTCCGTCACCGCGAGCGCCGCCACGGCCGTGGACACCATGGACCCGGACCTGATCGAATCGCCTGCAACCCTGCGTGAGGAAGAAAATGGCGCGCGTTAGGGAAGGGAAGGGAAAGGAGGAAGAGCAGATCGGAGAGGGGGTGGGGGTGACCTTGATGGCAGAGCGAGTTCATGGCCGGCGCCTGGCCTCTCCTTCCTGATTTGAGGAGGGGAGGGAGACGGGTCATGGCGTCTGGGGCATGCGTCTGCACCGTGATCCCCATGGGATCTACACGAGGCCGCCGCCGCCCTTCCCCGCCGCGGGGCCGGGTGCGGGTCACCTCCCACGAAAGGAGACAGAGATGGAGCCGGACTGGACATGGATGGGACTCGGACGCACGGCGGAGGTGGTTGCCGAGGCGGGCACGGAGACGGGGTGGGTCACCGGGATTCGTGGCGTGGTGGAGGCGCCGTGAGTAGGGGAGGAGGAGAGGGCGAGGGAAGGAGGGCGCCGCCGCCGGCGACGGGAAGCGAGAGAGAGAGAGGGAGGCGGCGTCGATCTGGATCGGGGAGAGAGAGAGGGAGGCGGCGTCGATCTGGATCGGGGAGAGAGAGAGAGGGAGGCGGCGGGCGGGTGGAAGGGAGGAGAGGTGAGTGAGGTAGGGTTTGGTGCGGTGGGAGTGGTGGGGGGCGTTATGAAGGAGGCCGGGGACGGGAAGGAGGTGGCAGCAATGGCGGCGAGGGAGGAGATAGGCGGCGGCGGGTGGGTTCTCGGGGAGAGGGGGAGAGAGATCTAGATGGAGTGAGGGCTGCTAGGGTTTGGGTTGGGGGAGAGAGACCTGAGAGGTGAGTGAGAGCCCTTGGATCCGTGGGATCTGGACGGTTCAGATCGGCTACATTGGAGTGATCTGTGGGAAGAGCCCTGATTGGTTCAGAAATTTTATGATTGAAAATAGTTTTTAAGTACTAAAACTAGGAGGTTTTGTGAAGCAGCTATCAAAAATATTTTCCAAAATGGCACAACTAGTTTTATCACTCAATTTAGACCATATTTTATGGATGATCACAAATTTGCATGCATTTTTTATCTTTCTAGCTATTTTTAATCATTTTTGGAGTGCCCGAAATGAAGTTTTTTTGAAGGAACTACCAAATAATTGTTGTAAAAATGGATCAAATCAATTTTATAAAATACTAGGCCATGTTTAATGCACAGTTGACCAAATGGTTGGGTGTCAAAAGCTTTGATCCACCTCTCGTGAAAAGGACAAATTTCTGCTTGGCTCACCGAGGCGGGTCAAATTTAAACTGCAGCTGCCTCATAGTTTGCTATTTATTTTTCCAAAAATCATTTCTAGGTACATAAGTATCTATTTGATCAGAGAAACATCAAAAATTTCCAAGATTCAACCATCGGGTAGGAACGGTCAAGCCCGCTGCTTTGACCGCATTTTGAAACGGGCATAAAAAATAAAAAATAAAAAATTGGGAAACCTTCGCATTGTGTCATTATATGTGGCCAAGTTCCCGTGAAAAATAACAAACTTGTAATACGGTAATTATTTTAAAAAGTGTTCTCGTAAATGAGCTATCATGCGTGAAGATTCATGGCTTTCAAGCCAAATGATCAATCTTATGGCCACATTCATGGCATAGTTTGTTCAAATGATCTCATATTGTGCACAAGGGTACATCTTGGAATTGCAAACAATGTTGCCTAAGGAAGTTTTCATTTTTTTGCACGGAAAATTCATTTTTCATTTTCCGAGTGCCCAAAAGGAGGTTTTTTTGTGAAGGAACTACCAAAAATTGTTGCAAAAATGGACCAAATCAATTTCATAAAATACTAGGCCATTTTTAATGCACAATTGAAAAAGTGGTAGGGTGCAAAAAGTTTTGATCCACCTCTCGTGAAAAAGACAAATTTCCGCCGATTCAGTTGGAAGCGGGTCAAATTTGAACTGCAGATGCCTCATAATTTGCTATTTATTTTTTCCAAAAATCATTTCTAGGTACATAAGTATCTATTTAATCAGAGAAACATCAAAAAATTTCCAAGATTCAACCACTAGGTAGGAACGGTCAAGCCCGCCGTTTTGACCGCATTCTGAAACGGGCATAAAAAATTAAAAAAAAATTAAAAAATTGGGAAACCTTCGCATTGTGTCATTATATGTGGCCAAGTTCCTAGGAAAAATAACAAACTTGTAATACAGTAATTATTTTAAAAAAATGTTCTCAGAAATGAGCTATCATGCGTGAAGATTCATGGCTTTCAAGCCAAATGATCAATCTTATGGCCACATTTATGGCATAGTTTGTTCAAATGATCTCATATTGTGCACATGGGTACATCTTGGAATTCCAAACAATGTTGCCTAAGGAAGTTTTCATTTTTTTGCACGAAAAATTCATTTTTCATTTTCCGAGTGCCCAAAAGGAGGTTTTTTTGTGAAGGAACTACCAAAAATTGTTGCAAAAATGGACCAAATCAATTTCATAAAATACTATGCCATTTTTAATGCACAATTGAAAAAGTGGTAGGGTGCAAAAAGTTTTGATCCACCTCTCGTGAAAAAGACAAATTTCCGCCGATTCAGTTGGAGGCAGGTTAAATTTGAACTGCAACTGCCTCATAATTTGCTATTTATTTTTTCCAAAAATCATTTCTAGGTACATAAGTATCTATTTCATCAGAGAAACATCAAAAAATTTCCAAGATTCAACCACTGGGTAGGAACGGTCAAGCCCGCCGTTTTGACCGCATTTTGAAACGGGCATAAAAAATAAAAAAAATAAAAAATTGGGAAACCTTCGCATTGTGTCATTATATGTGGCCAAGTTCCCAGGAAAAATAACAAACTTGTAATATGGTAATTATTTTAAAAAAATGTTCTCAGAAATGAGCTATCATGCGAGAAGATTCATGGCTTTCAAGCCAAATGATCAATTTATGGCCACATTCATGGCATAGTTTGTTCAAATGATCTCATATTGTGCACAAGGGTACATCTTGGAATTCCAAACAATGTTGCCTAAGGAAGTTTTCATTTTTTTTGCACGGAAAATTCATTTTTCATTTTCCGAGTGCCCAATAGGTGGTTTTTTTGTGAAGGAACTACCAAATAATTGTTGTAAAAATGGATCAAGTCAATTTTATAAAATACTAGGCCATATATAATGCACAATTGACAAAATGGTTGGGTGTTAAAAGCTTTGATCCACCTCTCATGAAAAGGACAAATTTCTGCCGGTTCAGATGGAGGCGGGTCAAATTTGAACTGCAGCTGCCTCATAGTTTGCTATTTATTTTTTCCAAAAATCATTTCTAGGTAAATAAGTATCTATTTAATCAGAGAAGCATCAACAAATTTCCAAGATTCAACCACTAGGTAGGAACAGTCAAGCCCGCCGTTTTGACCGCATTTTGAAACGGGCATAAAAAATTCAAAAAAGAATCAAAAAATTGGGAAACCTTCGCATTGTGTCATTATATGTGGCCAAGTTCCCAGAAAAATAACAAACTTGTAATACGGTAATTTTTAAAAAATGTTCTTTAAATGAGCTATCATGCGTGAAGATTCATGGCTTTCAAGCCAAATGATCAATCTTATGGCCACATTCATGGCATAGTTTGTTCAAATGATCTCATATTGTGCACAAGGGTATATCTTGGAATTCCAAACGATGTTGCCTAAGGAAGTTTTCATTTTTTTTGCACGGAAAATTCATTTTTCATTTTCCGAGTGCCCAAAAGGTGGTTTTTTTGTGAAGGAACTACCAAATAATTGTTGTAAAAATGGATCAAATAAATTTTATAAAATACTAGGCCATATATAATGCACAATTGACAAAATGGTTGGGTGTCAAAAGCTTTGATCCACCTCTCATGAAAAGGACAAATTTCTGCCGGTTCAGATGGAGGCGGGTCAAATTTGAACTGCAGCTGCCTGATAGTTTGCCATTTATTTTTTCCAAAAATGATTTCTAGGTAAATAAGTATCTATTTAATCAGAGAAACATCAAAAAATTTCCAAGATTCATCCACTAGGTAGGAACGGTCAAGCCCGCCGTTTTGACCGCATTTTGAAACGGGCATAAAAAATTCAAAAGAATCAAAAATTGGGAAACCTTCGCATTGTGTCATTATATGTGGCCAAGTTCCCAAGAAAAATAACAAACTTGTAATACGGTAATTATTTTAAAAAAATGTTCTTAGAAATGAGCTATCATGCGTGAAGATTCATGGCTTCCAAGCCAAATGATCAATCTTATGGCCACATTCATGGCATAGTTTGTTCAAATGATCTCATATTGTGCACAAGGGTACATCTTGGAATTCCAAACAATGTTGCCTAAGGAATTTTTCATTTTTTTGCACGGAAAATTCATTTTTCATTTTCCGAAAGTGCCCAAAAGGTGGGTTTTTGTGAAGGAACTACCAAATAATTGTTGCAAAAATGGACCAAATCAATTTTTTAAAATACTAGGCCATATATAATGCACAATTGACAAAATGGTTGGTTGTCAAATTTTTTGATCCACCTCTGGTGAAAAAGACAAATTGCCGTCGATTCAGGTGGAAGCGGGTCAAATTTGAACTGCAGCTGCCTCATAGTTTGCTCTTTATTTTTTCCAAAAATCATTTCTAGGTAAATAAGTATCTATTTAATCAGAGAAACATCAAAAAATTTCCAAGATTCATCCACTAGGTAGGAACGGTCAAGCCCGCCGTTTTGACCGCATTTTGAAACGGGCATAAAAAATTCAAAAAAGAATCAAAAAATTGGGAAACCTTCGCATTGTGTCATTATATGTGGCCAAGTTCCCAAGAAAAATAACAAACTTGTAATACGGTAATTATTTTAAAAAAATGTTCTTAGAAATGAGCTATCATGCGTGAAGATTCATGGCTTCCAAGCCAAATGATCAATCTTATGGCCACATTCATGGCATAGTTTGTTCAAATGATCTCATATTGTGCACAAGGGTACATCTTGGAATTCCAAACAATGTTGCCTAAGGAATTTTTCATTTTTTTTGCACGGAAAATTCATTTTTCATTTTCCGAGTGCCCAAAAGGTGGGTTTTTTGTGAAGGAACTACCAAATAATTGTTGCAAAAATGGACCAAATCAATTTTTTAAAATACTAGGCCATATATAATGCACAATTGACAAAATGGTTGGTTGTCAAATTTTTTGATCCACCTCTGGTGAAAAAGACAAATTGCCGTCGATTCTGTGGAAGCGGGTCAAATTTGAACTGCAATGCCTCATAGTTTGCTCTTTATTTTTCCAAAAATCATTTCTAGGTAAATAAGTATCTATTTAATCAGAAATACATGGTTTGATGGCGAGACATCGAGGTTTGGACGGTGGCCGAGGGCCCCAACTCTAGAGCTGCCAGAAGCTCGATGCCGCCAAGGTGGTCACCGCGTGACCGTGGCATTGTCATGTGTTCTGGGCGGCCTAGGCATGTCTAGTGGGTTGGGCACTCCCCAGGTAGGTGCTAGGAAGAAAATCACAACATAAGATTTTCACGAGGAGACCGATCGATGCTCAAACATGAATAAGCAGCCAAGTGTTTGATTTGTAGTACGGGAAATGCACATGGCTGATGGGCGTGAGTTTTAATGAGGATGATCAGTTACTAAGAAGACCGTCTTCACAAATTTTCACCTCAAAAGGAGGAGCCTAGGTGGTACTTGCTTTACAAAGTACCACACTGGACATAAATACGAATGTTGAAGCTGGGCTCAAAATAATGGATTGAGCTAGCATTTGGTGGAGGATGGTTATTTGGGCATAGGAAAGCATCAGAGAAAATGGATACCATTTGGACATGCCAAAGTGGTACTTCCTTCACAAAGTGCTGCTCTGTTCAGAATAGGAAAATGAATATTTTTGAATTATTTTTGAAATAGGCAAGGAAGGTTTTTACATATTTGACGAAGATATGACCCAAAGAATTTATGAGATTTTTTTGGGAATTTTGGGAATAATAAATATAGGTTGCTTCACAACCTAGGGCAAAACCGCCACAGGACATGACACATAGGCAAAACTGATGAGATGGAGCCTAGTCATCACAACCCACCACAATCTACAAGGCTATGACCATCTATATTGGTCATTAACAACTAGAAATAAGGCAGCGGACTAGCACTGTTTGCTTTGTGACCTTTTCGTAACGAAATTACGACCTTTCTGACCAAAATGGTCGCAATGGTTTAGGGTTTGGAGCCCCTCGAACAGCTTTTGACCAATTGGTCTGAAATGGTCATAGATCTATGACCAATTCTTCCAGGGTCACTGACAAAAGGTCACTAGTTGACATATTTCTTGTAGTGTAGGAAGTGATGCCCTATGGAGAAAATAATGAGGAGGGGAAAGAGAATCGGGAGGATGAAAAGGAGGTCTTTAAGTCCTTCGAATGGATTGACGATCGATAATGATTCGGTTTACTAGCAACTGAACAGAAGAATGATGCTACTTGAAAAACAAACTTGGAACAAGAATGAAGGAGAATTGCCTGAGTTTAGGGAATGGCCCGGCAATCCATGTCATCTAGATGTCCACAAGAGGGAGGACCCTGATGTCCTTTTTCTATCCGATAGGAAGATGGAGGGGAAGCGGTTGGAATGTTTGGGACAAATACTTGGTCTCACAAATATAGTGGAAAAGGAATGTGCTAACCAGAGTGGAGGGCTGGCTCTTTTCTGGTAGAGTCCGGTAAACCTGGAGCAGGTTTAAATAAATATCACTTTGAAGTATGAATTATAGTGATGGGTAGCTTTAGGTGGTGAATTACTGGTATTTATAGGTAGCCAAAGATGAACGAAATGGACGCAATGTGGAGATTGTTGAGGATAATTTGGCATCACTATGATTTGCCTTGAATTTGTATCAGTGATTTCAATTATGTCTTGTGTGCGTGGGAGAAATAAGGTGTGGTGGCTCGACCCTCCGAGCACATGGATACGTTTAAGCAAGCGTTGGAGGTATGTGGGTTGCATGATCTGGGCTTTGGCTAGGGTTTTTTTATGTGTAGAAAACATATTCCTGATCCGAGTTATGGCTACGGAGAATTGGTGTTAGCGGATTCTTTCTTTAGGGTGAATGGAGATCGAAGCAAGTCAAACCATACTGTCGGGAGGATGACCCCGGGTAGGCACCGGAGCCCAAAGCGTTTTTTCAAACATCGGGGCGGCTCACACCGCTTAATCCGGCTAGCCGGCTCCCCGGTGCGGGCCGACTGGGCGCGGCACCACGGCCGGGTTGGCTGACCGCATGCCAGCTGGTTGCGGGTCAGCGGCCATCCCATCCATCCATACGACGAGACAACTCTCCCATGTCGGCAGCGCATGGCTACAATGCGGTCGTATCCGCTGACCATGGCGACCGTCAGCGCGGCTCGCCACTGTAGACACACGACGCCAACCACTCCATGACGCGGGAGGTTACAAGCGACAGTGTCATGCTGCCGGCGGAGCCCACAGCTGGCGGAGCCCACATCTAACTCCAGACGATGACAACAGGGCCCCGCCCCCACTTATATTTACCATTGTAACCCTGGGGGCCGGTCTATAAGACCCCCCAGGAGCCCTCCATGCAGGAGAGTGAAGCCTTAGTAGAAAACACGCGCGCGCGCGCACACACACACACACACACACACACTCATACGGACGGGAGGCAAGATGGAGAGCTAGCTCCTTGTTCCTTGTCCACCAAACAGCTCCAGGAGCACCATTATAGCCCTTGTGCTTGTCATACCATATTCGGCAGGTCTAGGGGTGTTACCTCCCCCGAAGGGCCCCAAACATGGGTACATCTTGAGTCTCTCTCCCACCCATGCCGATCTCGCCTTTGGAACCCACCGGCATCCTCACGGTGCCCCCCACTTTTAGTCATCTCATGGCATTTGTTGTGATTTCACCATGACAGTTGGCACCCACCGTGAGGCTGCTCATGGCGTCACCGGAGTCAAGTTCCCGACGAGACCCTTCACCAGCTCCGCGAGCACATTGTGCACAGCTTGGTCTCATGCACCGACGTGAACACCACCGGTCACGCAGGCTGCTCCGCCATCCCCTTCGACGTGCTACGCGTCTTCGTCACGCTCATCCCCGACGAGTGCACTAGCGAGGTACATAGCTTCACCGACTCACCCGTCCCCATTGGTTGCATCGTCTCCATGGATGTCGTGGACCTCTGCACTCGCGTGGAGGTGCTAATAACCGGCTCTAGCTTTGGCTCCTCACGCGGTAAGGAGAAAGCCGCCGCGTCCTGATACGTCTCCAACGTATCTATAATTTTTGATTGTTCCATGCTATCATATTACCTGTTTTGGATGTTTAATGGGATTTACTATACACTTTTATATTATTTAGGGACTAACGTATTAACTGGAGGCCCAGCCCAAATTGCTGTTTTTTTGCCTATTTCAGTGTTTCGCAGAAAAGGAATATCAAACGGAGTCCAAACGGAATAAAACCTTGGGGAGAGTTATTTTTGGAACAAACGCAATACAGGAGACTTGGACTGGACGTCAAGAAAGAAACGAGGCGGCCACGAGGCAGGAGGGCGCGCCCAGAGGGTAGGCGTTCCCCCCACCCTCGTGGGCCCCTCGTGGCTCCCTTGACCGACTTCCTTCGCCTATATATATCCATATACCCTGAAAACATCCAAGAGCACCACGAAACCCTATTTCCACCACCGCAACCTTCTATACCCGTGAGATCCCATCTTGGGGCCTTTTCCGGCGCTCCGCCGGAGGGGGAATCGATCAGGGAGGGCTTCTACATCATCACCACAGCCTCTCTGATGAAGTGTGAGTAGTTTACCTAAGACCTTCGGGTCCATAGTTATTAGCTAGATGGCTTCTTCTCTCTCTTTAGATCTCAATACAAAGTTCTCCTCGATCTTCTTGGAGATCTATTCGATGTAATTCTTTTTGCGGTGTGTTTGTCGAGATTCGATGAATTGTGGTTTATGATCAAGATTATCTAGGAACAATATTTGAATCTCCTCTGAATTCTTTTATGTATGATTGGTTATCTTTGCAAGTCTCTTCGAATTATCAGTTTGGTTTGGCCTACTAGATTGATCTTTCTTGCAACGAGAGAAGTGCTTAGCTTTGGGTTCAATCTTGCGGTGCCCTTTCCCGATGTGATGAGGGGCAGCAAGGCACGTATTGTATTGTTGACATCGAGTATAAAAAGATGGGGTTTATATCATATGGCTTGAGTTTATCCCTCTACATCATGTCATCTTGCCTAATGCGTTACTCTGTTCTTATGAACTTAATACTCTAGATGCATGCTGGATAGCGGTCGATGTGTGGAGTAATAGTAGTAGATGCAGAATCGTTTCGATCTACTTCCCGCGGACGTGATGCCTATATACATGATCATGCCTAGATATTCTCATAACTATGCATGTTTCTATCAATTGCTCGACAGTAATTTGTTCACCCATCGTAATACTTATGCTATCTTGAGAGAAGCCACTAGTGAAACCTATGGCCCCCGGGTCTATTTCCCATCATATAAGTTTTCGATCTATTTTATTTTGCAATCTTTACTTTCCAATCTATATCATAAAAATACCAAAAATATTTATCTTATTATCTCTATCAGATCTCACTTTTGCAAGTGGTCATGAAGGGATTGACAACCCCTTTATCGCGTTGGTTGCGAGGTTCTTATTTGTTTGTGCAGGTACGAGGGATTTGCGTGTAGGCTCCTACTGGATTGATACCTTGGTTCTCAAAACTGAGGGAAATTCTTACGCTACTTTGCTGCATCACCCTTTCCTCTTCAAGGGAAAACCAACGCATGCTCAAGAGGTAGCAAGATGGATTTCTGGCACCGTTGTCGGGGAGGTCTACGCACGAGTCAAGACATACCAAGTACCCATCGCAAACTCTTATCCCTGGCATTACATTATTTGCCTTTTGCCTCTCGTTTTCCTCTCCCCCACTTCACCCTTGCCATTTTATTCGCCCTCTCTTTCCCGTTCACCTCTTTTTCGCTTGCTTCTTGTGGTACTTGCTGCCACTATGTCTGAAACTGGGGAGGTTATTGTTGATAAGGACAATAGTAATAACATGGGAAACTTTGATGCTTTTGATGATCTTGCTGAAGAACCAACTATCTTACATACTAAAATGTTTCTAATCGGTAGTGGTAATATTATTGGAAAAGGGGTTATTCAAGATTTCTTTACTTGTGCCGGTGCTTTGCCCTCTATGGGTGGATCTATTCTTCATAGAACTAGTAGTCTTGCAGATGCTATATCCTTTCTTATAGTTGAACTTGAAAGACAGTTTATGCATATGCATCCTTGCTTATAAAGGATTTTCCTATAATTTTCCAATATTGAGCATTCTTCTGTTAAGCGTGAAGCTACTATCTTTTTGGCACATGAGTTCATATTTATAATGAAAGAATCCAAAGAAATTTTTGCGCACTATAGGGTGGACGCTGGTCGCCCTCCCATAGAGGCGATCCTTTTTAATCAAGAAAACATGATGCGTTTACAGTCTTTAGATCATGTTGCTTATAATGAAAACCTTAGAAAAAAGGTTCCTACCGATGTCCTAGTTGATAGAATATCCGAACTTAATAATGATTTTTCTATTCAAAACAATGGGTTAGGATTTTGTCTTGAGCAAAGGCTCATGACTTTTTGCTAGAAGAATGCTTATAATGATGAATTGGTTGTGCAATATGAGGGGCCAAGGGAGGAACCCATACCTCCCGAGCTTGATCTTGGGGACTTATGTCCCATTGAATTTAGCCCTTTTGATTACTTTTGCTTGCCACAAAGAAAACTTGCTTCTGAACGTAGGGAATATGAGATGAGTTTTCGTGATTTACCTTATTATTAGGCAATACTTAGATCTATTCTCGCTTTTATGCTTAGCTAGGGGCGTTAAAGGATAGCACTTGTTGGGAGGCAACCCAATTTTATTTTTGTTCTTTACTTTTTGTTCCTATTTAGTATTAAATAATTCATCTAGCCTCTGTTTAGATGTGGTTTTATGTTTTAATTAGTGTTTGTGCCAAGTAGAACCTATAGGATCATCTTGGGGGATAGTTAATTTGATCTTGCTGAAAAACAGAAACTTCTGCACGCACGAGAATAATTTTAATAAATCATAGAAACGTGATTTTTAGTTGATTCTTTTTTCATAAGATTAATAGACAAATTTCCTAGGAATTCCTATTTTGGTAGAAGTTTTGGGCTTCCATAAGTATCCAAAAGTTACAGATCGCTACAGACTGTTCTGTTTTTCATAGATTCTGTTTTTCGTGTGTTGTTTGCTTATTTTGATGAATCTATGGCTAGTATCGGGGGGTATGAACCATAGAGAAGTTGGAATAAAGTA
Organism: Aegilops bicornis; assembly: GCA_021605145.1. Classification (NCBI taxonomy): domain Eukaryota; kingdom Viridiplantae; phylum Streptophyta; class Magnoliopsida; order Poales; family Poaceae; genus Aegilops; species Aegilops bicornis. The sequence continues at coordinate 48,721,036 of CM038673.1, forward strand.
GGTTTAACACCAATATAAATAAAGAATGAGTTCATTACAGTACCTTAAAGTGGTGGTTTGTTTTCTTATACTAACGGAGCTTACGAGTTTTCTGTTGAGTTTTGTGTTGTGAAGTTTTCAAGTTTTGGGTAAAGATTTGATGGATTATGGAATAAGGAGTGGCAAGAGCCTAAGGTTGGAGATGCCCAAGGCACCCCAAAGTAAAATTCAAGGACAACCAAAAGCCTAAGCTTGGGGATGCCCCGGAAGGCATCCCCTCTTTCGTCTTCGTCCATCGGTAACTTTACTTGAGGCTATGTTTTTATTCACCACATGATATGTGTTTTGCTTGGAGCGTCTTGTATGATTTGATTCTTTTCTTTTTAGTTTACCACAATCATCCTTGCTGTACACACCTTTTGGGAGAGAAACACATCAATCAGAATTTATTAGAATACTCTATGTGCTTCACTTATATCTTTTGAGCTAGACAATTTTGCTCTAGTGCTTCACTTATATCTTTTTAGAGCACGACGGTGGTTTTATTTTATAGAAATTATTGATCTCTCGTGATTAACTTATATTATTTTGAGAGTCTTTTAGAATAGCATGGTAATTTGCTTTGGTTAAAACTCTAGTCTTAAAATGATGAGCACCCAAGATAGATATAATAAAAACTATCACATAAAGTGCGTTAACGTTGTATACTATGAGAAATTTGATACTTGATAATTGTTTTGAGATATAATGGTGGTAATGTTAGAGTCATGCTAGTTCGGTAATTATGAAATTGAGAAATACTTGTGTTAAAGTTGGCATGTCCCGTAGCATCCACGTATGGTGAACGTTGTGTGACAAATTTGAAGCATGGGGCGTTCTTTGATTGCCTTCCTTATGAGTGGAGGTCAGGATCACGCGATGGTTAACTCCTACCAACCCTTCCCCTAGGAGCATGCGTAGTAGTAATTTGCTTCGAGGGCTAATAAACTTTTGCAATAAGTATATGAGTTCCTTATGACTAATGTGAGTCCATGGATTATACGCACTGTTACCTTTCCATCATTTCTAGCCTCTACGGTACCGTGCATTGCCCTTTCTCACCTTGAGAGTTAGTGCAAACTTCGCCGGTGCATCCAAACCCCGTGATACGATACGCTCTATCACACATAAACCTCCTTATATCTTCCTCAAAACAGCCACCATACTTACCTATTATGTCATTTCCATAGCCATTCCGAGGTATATTGCCATGCAACTTTCCGCCGTTCCGTTCATTATGATGCGTTCCATCACTTTCATATTGCTTTTGCATGATCATGTAGTTGACATCGTATTTGTGGCAAAGCCACCTTTATAATTCTTTCATACATGTCGCTCTTGATTCATTGCATATCCTGGTACACCGTCGGAGGCATTCACATAGAGCCATATTTTGTCCTAAGTATTGACTTGTAATTCTTGAGTTGTAAATAAATAGAAGTGTGATGATCTTCATTATTAGAGCATTTTCCCATGTGAGGGAAGGATGATGGAGACTATGGTTCCCCCACAAGTCGGGATGAGACTCCATACTTTATGAAAAATAAAAGAGGCCAAAGAAGCCCAAATAAAAAAAAGAGGCCAAAGAAGCCCACCAAAATAAAAAAAATAAAAATGAGAGAAAAAGAGAGAAGGGACAATGTTACTATCCTTTTTCCACACTTGTGCTTCAAAGTAGCACCATGATCTTCATGATAGAGAGTCTCCTATGTTGTCACTTTCATATACTAGTGGGAATTTTTCATTATAGAACTTGGCTTGTATATTCCAATGATGGGCTTCCTCAAAATGCCCTAGGTCTTAGTGAGCAAGCGAGTTGGATGCACACCCACTTAGTTTCTTTTGATGAGTTTTCATACATTTATAGCTCTAGTGCATCTGTTGCATGGCAATCCCTACTCCTCGCATTGACATCAATTGATGGGAACCTCCATAGCCCATTGATTAGACGCGTCAATCTGAGAGTTTCTCCTTTTTTTGTCTTCTCACACAATCCCTATCATCATACTCTACTCCACCCATAGTGCTATATCCATGGCTTACACTCATGTATTGCGTGAGGATTGAAAAAGCTGAAGCGCGTTAAAAAGTATGAACCAATTGCTTGGCTGAAACCGGGGTTGTGCATGATGGGAGCATTTTGTGTGACGAAAATGAAGCATGGCCTAACTATATGATTTTGTAGGGATAAGCTTTCTTTGGCTATGTTATTTTGATAAGACATGATTACTTTGTTAGTATGCTTGAAGTATTACTATTTTTATGTCAATGATAAACTTTTATATTGAATATTTTGGATCTGAACATTCATGCAACAATAAAGAAAATTACATTGAGAAATATGCTAGGTAGCATTCCACATCAAAAATTCTGTTTTTATGATTTACCTACTCGAGGACGAGCAGGAATTAAGCTTGGGGATGTTTGATACGTCTCCAATGTATCTATAATTTTTTATTGTTCCATGCTATTATATTACCCGTTTTGGATGTTTAATGGGCTTTACTATACACTTTTATATTATTTTTGGGACTAACCTATTAACCGGAGGCCCAGCCCAAATTGCTTTTTTTGCCTATTTCAGTGTTTCGCAGAAAAGGAATATCAAACGGAGTCCAAACGGAATGAAACCTTCAGGAGAGTTATTTTTGGAACAAACGCAATCCAGGAGACTTGGAGTGGATGTCAAGAAAGAAACGAGGCGGCCACGAGGCAGGAGGGCGCGCCTAGGGGGTAGGTGCGCCCCCACCCTCATGGGCCCCTCGCGGCTCCACTGACCGACTTCCTTCGCCTATATATATCCATCTACCCTGAAAACATCCAGGAGCACCACGAAACCCTATTTTCACCGCTGCAACCTTCTGTACCCGTGAGATCCCATCTTGGGGCCTTTTCCGGCACTCCGCCGGAGGGGGAATTGATCACGGAGGGCTTCTACATCAACACCATAGCCTCCCCGATGAAGTGTGAGTAGTTTACCTCAGACCTTCGGGTCCATAGTTATTAGCTAGATGGCTTCTTCTCTCTCTTTGGATCTCAATACAAAGTTCTCTTCGATCTTCTTGGAGATCTATTCGATGTAATTCTTTTTGTGGTGTGTTTGTCAAGATTCGATGAATTGTGGGTTTATGATCAAGATTATCTATGAACAATATTTGAATCTCCTTTGAATTCTTTTATGTATGATTGGTTATCTTTGCAAGTCTCTTCAAATTATCAGTTTGGTTTCGCCTACTAGATTGATCTTTCTTGCAATGGGAGAAGTGCTTAGCTTTGGGTTCAATCTTGCGGTGTTCTTTCCCAAAGGATGACGAGGGCAGCAAGGCATGTATTGTATGGTTGCCATCGAGGATAAAAAGATGGGGTTTATATCATATTGCTTGAGTTTATCCCTCTACATCACGTCATCTTGCCTAATAATTACTCTGTTCTTATGAACTTAATACTCTAGATGCATGCTGGATACCGGTCGATGTGTGGAGTAATAGTAGTAGATGCAGAATCGTTTCGATCTACTTCCTGCGGACGTGATGCCTATATACATGATCATTCCTAGATATTCTCATAACTATGCACTTTCCAATCAATTGCTCGACAGTAATTTGTTCACCCACTGTAATACTTATGCTATCTTGAGAGAAGCCACTAGTGAAACCTAAGCCCCCCGGGTCTATTTCCCATCATATAAGTTTCCGATCTATTTTATTTTGCAATCTTTACTTTCCAATCTATATCATAAAAATACCAAAAATATTTATCTTATTATCTCTATCAGATCTCACTTTTGCAAGTGGCCGTGAAGGGATTGATAACCCCTTTATCGCTTTGGTTGGGAGGTTCTTATTTTTTTGTGGAGGTACGAGGGATTTGCGTGTAGCCTCCTACTGGATTGATACCTTGGTTCTCAAAACTGAGGGAAATACTTACGCAACTTTGCTGCATCACCCTTTCCTCTTCAAGGGAAAACCAACGCATGCTCAAGCGGTAGCACAGCCGCGACAGCTGCAACCCACACAAGCCGGGCTGACCCGCTGCATGTGACGCTGGAGAGCCTGCGCGCCCGCTTCACGCCCGACGCTGACCCGACTGCCGCTACGGCCCAGCTCAACAAAGACCGCCTGCACATGCTGGACGAGACCACGGCGCGGCGCTGGATGGAGTCCACCCAGCGGGAATACGACACCGCACTAGGCCTCACGTCCGCTCGCACCGAGCCCAGCTAGGTCGCTGATGTGCGTCTCCATGGTAGCACCATCGGCTGTGCGTTGGGTGAGGTCCAGCCCACCTATGATACCCCCGTCAAGAACATGCGCTCCGCGCAGGAGGCCATGTCGGACCTCGAGTTTCTAGAGGGCGAAGAGCTGTTGCAGCAGAAGGAGTGCATCTGCGACCTCATCGCCATTGCGAACCTGCAGCAACAACGCTTCAAGCTGGCCCGGCCCGCTGCCTCCGCCTCAAAGAACATCGGGGACCCAAGTGAGCCTCCCCGGAATGTGCGGCAGGCATCCTCCCTGCATCCAGCGAAAGCCACTCCAGCTGGCGCCGGGGCAATCATGCTCGGCAAGACCGCACCCTGACGGCCGGTGATAGCCATGCTGACGAGCCAGCCAGGGACGACCGATATCAGCCAGAACTCCCCCTGCCACCTGCACGACGGGCTCAGCCGGCCTCTGCAGGCATGGCGTCAAGCACTCCCATTGGCGACCGGTTGGGCCAGCGCGTGCCATACGACAACAACGATGCCCGTCACTGCACCAAGCAGCTGGCCCGCTCTCTCTAGGTGGAGGAAGAAAGCTCGGTTGGGCCGGCTTGCTTTGGCCCACGCATCCGCACCGAGCCCTTCCCCAAAGGCTTCACGCTGCCACGTGACACCCCCAAGTACAAAGAGACTTCCCAACTGTAGGATTGGCTCACCAACTACACCACGGTCATCGGCATTGCAGGTGGCAACAAGCGCGTGGCTGTGCTCTACGTGCCCCTCATGTTGCAAGGCCCTGCCTGGACATGGCTAAACAGGTTGTCGGCTGATACATCTCCAACATATATAATTATTGATTATTCCATGCTATTATAGTAGCAATCTTCGATGTTTTCACTAGTAGAAAAAGGGCCTATAGTCCCGGTTCATAAGGGCCTTTAGTCCCGGTTCGTGAACCGGGACTAAAGGGTCGGTACTAATACCCTCACCCTTTAGTCCCGGTTCTATCCAATCGGGACAGATGGGCCTCCACGTGGCCTGTCCGGCGAGCCCGAGCAGGAGGGCCTTTGGTCCCGGTTGGTGGCACCAACCGGGACCAATAGGCATCCACGTCCACAAGATTTCTTTGGCTCTGGTTTTGTTTTTTTCAAAAGAGGGGTTGGGGGTTTTGGGGGTTAATTTAGGTGTTTCATATATTGTGCTATAGCTAGCTAATTAATAGAGAAAAGTGTCCTTTCTTTTGTCCGTGCTTGGTCGACGCTACGTACTATACATACGTATAGAGAGGACTAACTAGACATGCTAGCTAGCTAGTAATTAAGCAAACAGAAGATCGTCATGAACATGTATATGCATACAGAGAGAAGTGATATCGACCACCTCTCCTTCTCCGAGAGATTGGTCGAACAACAAGTTCTCGTATATCTATCCGACGCTACCGGCTACATATATACAATAATTATCTTTTAAAATACGGATGGCGTGGTCCACATGGTATTCCCGTCTTCAGCGATCACATAGTCAAGAAAGAATGCCGCCAATTCCTCTTGAATTGCTCGCATGCGATCTGGTGCTAGGAGTTCATCCATTTGCCGAAACATCTAATTTTAAGAAAGGGGTCAATACATATATATATATATATATATATATATATATATATATATATATATATATATATGAGTGAATGAAACTCAACACACATGTGTGTAATAAGATAAGATTGTGAATATTTTATTTACGCACTTCAAATTGTTTGTCGGAGTAGCCCCTCTCACAGGTCGTGTGGCGGATGGACTGCAAACGTAGTATCCACGAAATCATTCCTTGTTCCTGCCACAACCACTTTACAAGAAACAGAGGTCAATCAAACTGATAATTATATATAGCAAGCACATGCTAAATGGTATTGATGAAACTAGCGCTTGAATCACTAGGAGATCTTGGCGTGGAATATGCTACTATATAGTACTTACTTTCGGTGTCTAAATTGCAGCTTCTTCGTTAGTCCTGGAGCTTTTTGGTGAATTTTCCCCAAGCCCTGCCATACAAAGAAAACAATTACTTGATATCGAAATGAACAAAGTTGCTGATATGGTGGATAATGATCGATTTAACTTACTTCTCGAGCATTTCAGTCATTTCCGCATACTCCTTGGGATCTTTTCGCCTCGAGTCTAAGACAGTTACTACTCCTGCTCAAGCTTAATCTCTAGGAGAATATAGTGGAACCTCAAGCGCATGCATAACTCATCAATATTACATTTCTATAACCTGGACTAAATAAGGGAAACCGAATATGCCACAAGACAAGAATACTCACGTGTAGTTGTAAGGAAAGAGTATTGTATTTTTGTGTTCATTTATTTCCAACGATCGTAGCAAGTTGGCCTCGGTTTCCTTGGCACGATATTTAACCTCATTTGCATTGATGAGATATGTGTTAATGAACCCAATATCACCCACTTGTTTTTTCTTCATTTATGCGATCTTCAATCTGCATAATATAGTGAGGATATTTATAAATACATGCAATGAAAGAGCTGAGTTATATAGAGATACTTAATGACAGAAGTAGTACTACTTACAGACAGATGGCAGGTGACCGTTGCTTTATCGATGGCCAATTGATTGAAAAACTGATAGAACTCCTCAAATGGAATAGGCAACAGTTCAATTCCAAGGAGGTCAAGCTCCTATTAAACTCTCAAATACAAAGTATTCCTCCCGTCAGACTCTTTGCAGGTTTTCATGTACCAATCATGAAATCTTTGCATCATCGTTGTTAGAGAGCTTTCATCTTTGACGAGAGGCTTCACGTACTCGTATCTTTGTATCTGCACCTCCAAGAAATCAAATTGTACATCGTCGGGCAAGTAATCTTCAGGATTGCCATAACCGGCACCATCCTCGGATCGACGATGTCGCTAGCGAGCACCTTGAGCGGGGGCACGATTCCTTCGCTTGTTCGCCGAGCTGGGCAATTTGTTTCCCAGCTTGTCGTTCTTTCATCCTTTGATCACTGACAGTACTTCCCGATCTCTCCGCCTCGGCAAATGCCTTTCCAATAATGCGCTCATAGTTGCCTTTCGGCGGAGACTTGGGTGGTTTTGTCAGGCAGCGAAAGTGCGCTTCGCTTTGACCGGATCTACCTTCTCCTCCGGAGGTGGATGTCTCTTTGCTTTCAACCCTTGAAACCAGTCATCCACTTGATCTGCGCGATCTTCGCGTTTTCCTCCTCGCTCCTCTCGTCACGGTAACTTCTCCGAGTCTTGAGAAGGACCGAATCAGATCTCCTCCCGCCTTTGGCGATCTTGCTAGACGCCGGCAGAGCGAGCGGAGCGGATGTCTTCTTTCCTTGCTTACGAGGCGGAGGAGAAGGACTACGACGCCGGAGCAGCCGAGCGGGCGGTGGGTCTCTTCCGCCCTTGCTGACGAGGCGGAGAAGGAGGAGGCTGGCTGCCCGGACGCGCCGGTGCAGGCGGAGAAGGAGACGGAGTGCCGCCACGCGCCGGAGAAGGAGCCGGCCGAGTGCCCTGATCGTCACTCGCCGGAAGAGGAGGCGGTGGAGGAGGCGGAGTGCCCTGACTCGCCGGAGGAGGAGGAGGAGGCGGTGGAGGAGGCGGAGTGCCCTGACTCGCCGGAGGAGGAGGAGGAGGCGGTGGAGGAGGCGGAGTGCCCTGACTCGCCGGAGGAGGAGGAGGAGGCGGAGGCGTCCAGTTCGGAAGGTTGATGAGATCCTTCCGCCATAGGCATGGAGTCTTGAGCAGAACCCAGCCGATACTCCCTTCACCGGTAGGGTGGTCAAGCCGGAGCTCCTCAAATCCCTCCGTTATTTCATCGACCATCACCTTAGCATATCCTTCGGAATCGGCGGCAGTGAAAAGTTGAGTCGGGTTTAGTGGGATAAACAGAGCCAACAACCGCCTTGACCTTTAAATTGCTCCATTGCGCCATAAGGTGGCAACTTTCAGCATCCGTGATAGCATCCACGGGATAGCTGGCAGGAGCCGTCAAGGCATGCTGCTCTGGCTGAAGCAGCTCGGTGGAAGCCACGCTGCTTCTCCGCTGAGATGGCGGGGTAGCTTCGGGGGAAGCTTCGGCAGGTCGTTTGTTGTGATCGGCTGCTTCTCGTTCCTCTTCTCATTCCTCTAGCCCCATTACCCTTTCGTGCAGCGCCTGCATTAGGCTCTGCTCCAGTTTCTTCCTCCTCTCATGGGTTTTGTAACCCCCTGCGTCTGAAATCCAGCCTTCCACGGAAGGGAGCCTGGCGTGCCTCGTGTCCGCCCAGGGTGCTCGTGGATTCGAGGGCCATTGTGAGCTCGTCCTTCTCCCATGCAGAACGAACTTCCCTTGCTGCGCTGCTTCGATATAATGCTGAAGCCTCTTGACTGGTATGTCCAATTGTTCGTCCGTCCAAATGCACTTCCCCGTTATAGGGTCCAAGGATCCGCCGGCCCCGAAGAACCAAGTCCGGCAACGGTCTGGCCAGTTCATTGTCTCAGGTTCGATCCCTTTATCAAGCAGATCATTCTCAGCCTTGGACCACTTAGGCCGGGCTATGAGGTAGCCACCTGACCCTGTGCGATGATGAAGCTTCTTCTTCGCAGCATTTCTCTTGTTTGTCGCTGACATCTTTTTACTCTTTTCCGATGTCTTGTAGGCCACAAATGCGGGCCACCATCTCTGATCTTCTCATATTTGCCGTGAATTCTGGTGTCTCATTTTTTCGACATACGTATTGAGGTCTTTCTTCCAATTCCTGAATAGTTCTGCCATCTTCTTAAGAGCAAAAGACTTGATTAATGGCTCTATTACTGGCTTCTCCGGATCATCCTCTGGCGGTAGGGTAAAATTTGACTTCAGCTCAGTCCAAAGATCATTTTTCTGCATATCATTGACATAAGACACCTCGTGGTCTTCGTTCTTAGGCTTATACCATTGGTGGATGCTGATCGGGATCTTGTCCCTAACCGTAACCCCGACCGAGCAACAAATGCCTTCTTTGTCCGGTAGAGTTCAATCGGTTGGCCGTCGCGCGATTTGTATGATCTCAAACTTTTCATCCGAGCTCAACTTTTTCTTCAGGCCTCGTCTCTTTACCGGGTTGTGCTCGATCCGAGGGCTAGAAAAAGAACAAAGACGAGAGTTAATTAATATGTGTACATATATATATATATACCAAAACAAAGGCGAGAGCTAGTCGTACAGGCTTAACTAATATATATACCTGGCGGACTCGGTTTGGTGATCACCGGAGCCGTCCTCACGGTCTACTTCTTGCACCGGCATTGGGTCATCGGAGCCATGTAAATCATAGCCAGCTGCTTCTTCACCCTCTCCTTCCAGACCATCGTTATCAACGTTGAGAAACATCATCGAGGAGACGGCATCACTTCCGTGTGCGATTATGTCCCTCAACAACGCTTCTTGTGCTTCGTCTCGGGGTGTCCATAGTTTCTACAAATATTTACAACATGGCAATTATTATTCAAACATGACAGATATGGATATATTAGTGCCAACGTAGAACTAGCTAGCTAATCACAATAAGGAATCATATTAGTGGCCTCGACGCTGCTTCTCTAGGGTTTGGGGTGGCCTCGACAACGCTTCAAGGGTTAGGGGTGGCCTCGAGAACGCCTTCAAGCTAGCAGAAGTGCGTACTCGACCCCCACGTGTTGAAGCTATCGGGAGGGGTCGGCATTGAACAGTACATCTATGTCCCACAAGTAGGGTAGAGGGTCGTGGATCGCCGAGCGGTCGAGGGTCAAGGGGTCGAAGATCACCGAGGGGTCGGGAGGTTGCCTAGTGTCAAAGGATTCAACAAAACCATGTCTTCATCATTAGGCGAAAGTAACAGGTGCATGATGGTACAAAGCTCTCCAAAGTTATTTTGGAACGGAGTCCCAGATAGGATAATTCGCTTTTTGGTAAAAAGGCAAATTATCCTATCCGGGACTCCATTCCAGAATAACTTTGGAGGACTTCGTACCATCATGCCATGGTTACTTCCGGCTAATGATGAAGCGATGGATTTCTTCAATACTTTGACACTATAGGAACCCTCGACCTTGAAACCTTCGACCCTTGACGCCTTAATGACCCTCGACCCTCTACCCTAGTTCCCGACCCTAGACCCCTCGGCGATCCTCGACACCCTCGTTATATTGACAACGACGCCCCCTCGTGTCAAAGTTTCTTCTTTCTCCTCTATTCCTTTCTTTCTTCTTCTCCTCTTCTTTTCTTCTTATCCCTCGAGAAAGGAAAATAAGGAAAAGGAAGAAAAGAGGAAGAAGGAAGAAGGAAGAAGAAGAAGAAAAAAGAAGAAAATAGAAGAAAGGAATAGAAGAGAATAGGAGAAGAAGAAAGGAATAGAAGAAGAAGAAAGGAATAGAGAAGAAGAAAAAATAGATTTTTTCTATTTTCTTCTTCTCTCTTCTATTCCTTACTTCTTCTCCTCTTCATTTTCTTCATTTTTCCACTTCTTATTTATTTCTCCTCTTCTTCCTCTCCTCTTCTTCTCCTTTCTTCCTCTTCTTATTTTCCTTTTTATATGAACATATCATCATATATATGAACATACATTTTCTTTGCATATGCATATGAACATACATACATACATTTTTCTTTCATATGAACATACATACATACATTTTCTTTGCATATGACCATACATACATTTTTCTTTGCATATGACCATTCATACATTTTCTTTGCATATGCTTTGCATATAAACATACATACATATGAACATACATACATACATATAAACATAACATACATACACAAAAATTCTAAAAATCTGCCTAAAAATTTAAAAATCTGCCTAAAATTATCCATCCATCCATCCATCCATATAATGAACATATATAATGAACATATAAAAAGCATGCATACATCATCCATATTATGTTCATATAATGAACATATATACATGAACAAAATCTGCCTAAAAATTATATGAATTTTTTTTATGAAGAGGACGAGGGACAGGGAGGAAAGGGGGGTCGCGGGCGGACCGAGCAGGGAGGAGGCGGCGTCGAGGCGAGGCGGCGTGAGGCGGGCGCCGGCGGCGGCAGGTGGGGCGGGCAGGCGCGAGGCAGGCGGCGGCGGCGTGGCGCGAGGGCGGCCGTGCGTGCTTTCGTGGGACGGGCAGGGCACGCAGGCGGCGGCGGCGTGGGGCGCAGGGTGCGGCGTGCGTGCTCGAGGGGCAGGGCAGGCAGGCGGCGGCGGCGTGGGCGCAGGGGCGTGGCCGTGCATGCTCGGGGGCGGGCAGGGGCAGGCGGCGGCGGCGTGGGCTCGGCGCGGGCAGGGGCATGGGGAGACGGGATGGCGGCGGCGGCGGCGGCGACGAGGAGCGCGATTTGGGCAGCTGGCCGGGGGCAACTGGCTAGGGAGGCGAGGAGATGTGAAAATTTCACAAGTCTTGCTTATATAGAAAGAGCATTGGTCCCGGTTCGTAGCACGACCGGGACTAATGCCTCCTTAGTCGGTTGGTGCCACCAACCGGGACCAAACAAATTTCAGCAGCCCAAAGGGCGGGAAGCGGTTTGGTCTGGTTGGTGGCACCAACCGGGACTAAAGGCATTAGTCCCGGGTCGTGCCACGAACCGGGACTAAAACCCACCTTAGTCTCGGTTGGTGCCTGCTTGGGACCAAAACTGTGCTGCCAGCGCCAAATGTTTAGTCCCACCTCGCTAGTTGAAGGGCGGCACTGGTTTATAAGCTGGTGTGCGTCCCCTTTCGAGCTCCTCTCAAATGCAGGCTTTGGGCCTAATCATGCTACTCTTGCTGTGGGCCTATTGGGCCTCTGCGGGCCTGAATCCTGGCCCATGTAGGGTTTCTAGTCGTATTCAGGCCGTGGGGGCCTAGTAGGTGGTAGTTTTTTTTGCTTGATATTTTATTTCTTTTTGCTTTTAGTTTTAAAAAAAATATAAACTTTCTATTAGTGCCATTAGTTTTAAAATTTGAAAACACTTTTTTTTGTTTTCTTTGTTGCTTTATTTATTTTATTTTGTTTCTACTTACAACAAAATACTTATTGTTGCTATTTTTATTTTTTTCAAGTTTTTTTGTTTTGTTGTCTGCATTAATTCTTTTTGCTTTTAGGTCAGCAAAATTATAAACTTTCTGTTAGTGCTTTTAGTTTTAGAAAATATATAAACTTTCTGTTTGTGCCATTAGTTTTAAAATTCAAAAACACTTTTTTGTTTTCTTTGTTGCTTTATTTATTTTATTTTGTTTCTACTTACAACAAAATGCTTATTGTTGCTATTATTATTATTTTTTCAAGTTTTTTGTTTTGTTTCCTGCATTATTTATTTTCTTTTGGTTTTTTGCTTTATTTTTTAATTCTTTTTGCTTTTAGGTCAGCAAAATTATAAACTTTCTGTTAGTGCCATTTGTTTTAGAACAATTATAAACTTTTTGTTTGTGCCATTAGTTTTATAAAATTTGAATTCTTTGAAATTTGTGTGAATCACAAGTTTGTGAGCTCAACAAAGGCGTAGAGGGGCGGGCTTATAAACCGGTGTGGCGCCCTTGGTTGGCGAGGTTCTCAAAGTTGGCATAGTATGTTCATGAACAAAGCGGACAATGGTATCATACTCGTGTGTTACAAAGTTGGCATGGTATCATCATAATAGTTGCGGAGAAAGTCTTCACTTTTTCTTCGCTTGTGTCGTTTGCTTATTGCGCCGTAACCATGGATAATCTTCATCATTTATCGGGATGCTTGGGTCAGCCTTGACTTTGAAGGGGAATTTCATGAAACTTTTCATACTCTTGAGACATATGCATCTTGCCCTCCACTCCCGGGATGTCCCTTTTTCCTGAAAAGAACTATGTGGCGCTTTGGCTCATTGTATGATGTATTCGCTTCCTTATCTTTTCTTTTCCTCGGTTTGGTAGACATGACCTTCACATAGATAACCTGTGCCACATCATTGGCTAGAATGAGCGGTTCGTCGGTGTACCCAAGATTTTTCAGATCCTTTGTTGTCATTCCGTCTTGTGGGTCTACACATACCCGCCTCCTGACAGATTGACCCACTTGCACTTAAACAAAGGGACCTTAAAATCTACTCCGTAGTCAAGTTCCCATATGTCTACTATGTAACCATAATATGTGTCATTTCCCTTGTCGGTTGCTGCATCAAAGCGGACACCACTGTTTTGGTTGGTGCTCTTTTCATCTTGGTCAATCGTGTAAAATGTATTCCCATTTATCTCGTATCCTTTCCAAATCATTACAGTCGAAGATGGTCCCCTGGACAACAAGTACAACTCATCACAAACAGTGTTGTCACCTCCGAGACGTGTTTCCAACCAAGCTGCTGAAAGTCCTGATGTGTTCACATGTAATCCGATCGTCGCCTTTGCTCGGGTGTTTGGAGCGCAGAGTATTCTTGTGTTCATCGACATACGGGTCACCAAGGTAGAGTTCAGTAGAACTGTGTAGTGTGCTTGAGACCAAGAATATCCGTCCCTGCATATTATTGAGTCTCTTCCAAGCGTGCCTTTTCGGTCGGTCTCCCCTCATACCGCGATTTAGGGAGACCCTATCTTATTAAGGCCAGGAATGAAGTCAACACAAAACCCGATGACATCCTCTCGCTTGATGGCCCATGGAGATGCTTCCTTCTGGCCTAGCACGATTCTGGACATATTTCTTTAGGACTCCCATGAACCTCTCAAAGGGGTACATATTGTGTAGAAATACAGGCCCCGGAATGACAATCTCGTCGACTAGATGAACTAGGGCGTGCGTCATGATATTGAAGAAGGATGGTGGGAACACCAGCTCGAAACTGACAAGACATTGTGCCACATCACTCCTTAGCGTTGCTACGATTTCTGGATCGATCACCTTCTGAGATATTGCATTGAGGAATGCACATAGCTTCACAATGGCTAATCGGATGTTTTCCGGTAGAAGCCCTCTCAATGCAACCGGAAGCAGTTGCGTCATAATCACGTGGGAGTCATGAGACTTTAGGTTCTGGAACTTTTTCTCTGACATATTTATTATTCCATTTATATTCGACGAGAAGCCAGTCGGGACCTTCATACAGAGCAGGCATTGAAAGAATATTTCTTTCTCTTCTTTCGTAAGAGTGTAGCTGGCGGGACCTTCATACTTTGCCGGAGGCATGCCCTCTTTTTCGTGCAAGCGTTGCAGGTCCTCGTGCCTCGTGTGTATCTTTTGTCTTCCCATACACGCCCAAGAAGCCTAGCAGGTTCACGCAAGGTTCTTCGTCACGTGCATCACGTCGATCGAAGAGCGGACCTCTAGGTCTTTCCAAAGAGGGTAGGTCCCAAAATATAGATTTCTTCTTCCACATGGGTGCGTGATTCTCGGCGTCATTCGAACAGCTAGTCCGCGGGACCCTTTCCAAAGATTACGTGTAAATCGTTGACCATAGCAAATGCGTGATCACCGATGCGCATGGCGGGCTTCTTCCGGTGATCTGCCTCGCCTTTGAAATGCTTGCCTTTCTTTCGACATTGATGGTTGGTCGGAAGAAATCGGCGATGGCCTGTACACATTCTTCCCGCAGCTTCCGGTATATACTATCGGTGTCAAGTAAACAGTGCGTGCATGCGTGGTATCCCTTGTTTGTCTGTCACGAAAGGTTATCGAGAGCGGGCCAATCGTTGATTGTCACGAACAACAACGCCTTCAGGTCAAATTCCTCCTTTTGTGCTCATCCCACGTGCGTACACCGTTTCCATTCCACAGCTGTAAAGTTCCTCAACTAATGGCCTTAGGTACACATCAATGTCGTTGTCGGGTTGCTTAGGGCCTTGGATGAGAACTGCATCATAATGAACTTCCGCTTCATGCACATCCAAGGAGGAAGGTTATACATACATAGAGTCACGGGCCGTGCTGTGATTGCTGCTCTGCTCCCGAAAGGATTAATGCCATCCGCGCTTAAAGCAAACCATACGTTCCTTGGGTCCTTTGCAAACTCATCCCAGTACTTTCTCTCGATTTTTCTCCACTGCGACCCGTCGGTGGTGCTCTCAACTTCCCATCTTTCTTACGGTCCTCACTGTGCCATCGCATCAACTTGGCATGCTCTCCGTTTATGAACAGACGTTTCAACCGTGGTATTATAGGAGCATACCACATCACCTTCGCAGGAACCCTCTTCCTGGGAGGCTCGCCGTCAACATCACCAGGGTCATCTCGTCTGATCTTATACCGCAATGCACCGCATACCGGGCATGCGTTCAGATCCTTGTAGGCACCACGGTAGAGGATGCAGTCATTAGGGCATGCATGTATCTTCTCCACCTCCAATCCTAGAGGGCATACCACCTTCTTTGCTGCGTATGTACTGTCGGGCAATTCGTTATCCTTTGGAAGCTTCTTCTTCATTATTTTCAGTAGCTTCTCAAATCCTTTATCAGGCACATCATTCTCTGCCTTCCACTGCAGCAATTCGAGTACGGTACCGAGCTTTGTGTTGCCATCTTCGCCATTGGGGTACAACCCTTTTTTGTGATCCTCTAACATGCGATCGAACTTCAGCTTATCCTTTTGACTTTCGCATTGTGTCCAATGACCCGGCGGAGATCATCATCATGGGGCACATCGTCTGGTTCATCTTGATCTTCAGCAGCTTCGCCCATTGCAGCACCATCGTGCACATCGTCTGGTGCAACTTGATGTTCAGTAGCATCACCGTATTCGGGGGGACATAGTTGTCATCGTACTCTTCTTCCTCGCCGTCTTCCATCATAACCCCTATTTCTCCGTGCCTCGTCCAAACATTATAGTGTGGCATGAAACCCTTGTAAAGCAGGTGGGTGTGAAGGATTTTCCGGTCGAGTAAGACTTCGTATTCCCACATATAGGGCATGCACAACACATAAAACCATTCTGCTTGTTTGCCTCAGCCACTTCGAGAAAAGCATGCACGCCTTAATGTACTCGGAGGTGTGTACGCCACCGTACATCGATTGCGGTTCATCTGCGTGCATTATATATAATTAAGTGTGTCAAAAATCATTACGTAACATCATGAATAGATAATTAAATGACCAAATTAATAGAAGTTCATCATCACATAAAAACCAAAGTACATACATAGTTCTCATCTAACAACATAAAGCTCTGCAGAGCATCTAAATTAATTAAACCATACATTGAAACTATGTAAAACATTTCAATGTGAAAACAAATATGATCATAATCGCAACCAAGGTAACAACTGATCCAACGGCATAATGATACCAAGCCTCTGTATGAATGGCATATTTCTAATCTTTCTCATCTTCAAGCGCATTGCATCCATCTTGATCTTGTGATCATCGACGACATCCGCAACATGCAACTCCAATATCATCTTCTCCTCCTCAAGTTTTTTTATTTTTCCTTCAAGAAATTGTTTTCTTCTTCAACTAAATTTAACCTCTCGACAATAGGGTCGGTTGGAATTTCCGGTTCAACAACCTCCTAGATAAATAAAATCTATGTCACGTTGGTGGCTTAATTTTCATAAACAATAAATGAACCAATAGTTATGAAAAGATAATATATACCACATCCGAATCATAGACAGGACTAGGGCCGACGGGGGCGGATACCAAAACCATCGCACTATATAAGATGCAATAATAAAAGTAAGAAAATAATACAAGTAAGAATATTTTTCATTTCAGAAAGAAGATAAGAACAAGAGGCTCACCACGGTGGTGCTGGCGATGAGATCGCCATGGTGATCGGCAATGGTGAAGACGGGACGGGCGTGACGGACCGCTAAACCTAGACAAATATTGAGGAAAATGGAGGTTAGAGGTCGAGCTTGGAGAGGAGAAAGCTTAAGTAGTGTGGCTCGGGCATTCCATCGAACACCTTGTGTGCATAGGAGGTGAGCTAGAGCACCACCAAGCCCCTCCCCTCGGCCGGAAAAAGCAGGCAGTGTGCTCTGCTCTTGCGCTGAGGGGCTATATATAGGCAGCACCATTAGCCCGGTTGGTGGCATGAGCCGGACTAAAGGGAAGCCTTTGGTCCCGGTTCATGCCACCAACCGGGACCAATAGTGGTGGGCCAGAGCCAGGACCATTGGTCCCGGTTCGTCCACCAACTGGGACCAAAAGGTCCGGACGAACCGGGACCAATGGCCCACGTGGCCCGGCCGGCCCCCTGGGCTCACGAACCGGGATAAATGCTCGCATTAGTCCCGGTTCTGGATTGAACCGGGACTAATGGGCAAAACAGGCCTCAACGATAGCCCCCTTTTCTACTAGTGTTTATATGCAATTATATATTATTTTTTAGATTAACCTATTAACTTAGTGCCAAGTGCAAGTTGTTGTTTTCTGCCTGTTTTTGGTTTTCTGGGAAATAGTACCAAACGGACTCCAAATGCTAGAAAACTTTTTTAACGATTCTTTTCTGGACATAAGAGACACTAAAAGCTTCGGGAGGAAACTAGAAGGCGAAGCAGATGGCCACGAGCCACCAGGGGCGTCTAGAAGGGGTAGGCGCGCCCTGGTACCTCGTGGGTCCCTCGTTCCTTCGTTTGACCTAATTCTGCCTCTATAAATTTCCTAAAATGGGGAAACCAACAAATAGCCACCCAAATCACTTGTTCTGCCACCACAAGCTTCTGTTCTCGCTAGATCACGGAGGGCTTCTACATCAACCTTCACTAGTGGAAAAACGGCTAGCCACAACTATTATTGGTGGCGCGCCATTTTCTATCAACGCCAACACTATTTTTTCCAAATAGTGCTGACGTAGGCCAAATCAGCACGTCGGCTTTACATGCTTAGTGATGGCGTTCCTTTTTTTTAGAAATGCAACAAATCTGTTGGCCCATATGCATTCACCGTTTGGAATGCAGTGGTGATGTTGGTTTTGTTTGCACGCCATAGTTAATTTGTTAGTGCTTGCGTTCGTCTTCAATGCACGCTAGAAACACTTTTTCCATTTGATCAAGTGTTTTAAGTATTTAATTATTATACTAGTCACAAAATAATGAAAATTCTATATTATACTTTTTGTCATCATTATTTTTACAGTTTTTATTATTTTAGGAATTTTATTTCTTTACCACCAATTCTAATTTTGAGTCTTTCATTTTGTTAAGTCTTTTAGTAATTTTGAGTATTTTATTTTGTTAAGTCTGTAATATTGTAAATGGAAATATTGACATTTTTCAAAATATGCACTTTGAGACTTCAGTTTTAGTTTATTTACTTTTTAGTTTGATACTTGAAATATGTACTTTGAGACTTCATCTTTATATTATATTTAGTTTTTTTAATTTATATTATTTTAAATGGAATTTTACATTTACATTATTTTAAATTTATATTATTTTCAATGGAAATATTTATGATTTTAAATTTACATTATTTTAAATGGAAATACTAATGATTTTAAATTTACATTGTTTTAAATGGAAATAATTATGATTTTAAATTTACATTATTTTAAATGGAAATATTGATGATTTTAAATTTACATTATTCTAAATGGAAATACTCGTGATTTTAAATTTATATTATTTTAAATGGCGTATTGGGCCAAGCCCAAACATTGGGGGTCAAAACAAGGGGCAACGGCCCCTTACCCGATTCCCTCTCTATGTGCCCTTTCCTTGTTCCCCTTTCCACTTCCCTCCATCGGTGCTCCTCGTCGCCGCTCTGATTCCGGACGGTTCCAGTGTACAGGTAATGTCCCCTCTATCCTCCCCCTCTCTCTCCCCCTCTTTCGCCGCTCGTTGCCCTCGAATTTGATTGGAGTACATTTTATTTTGTAGGTAGGGTTTCATCGACGGCGGCGGCGGAATTGACTGCTTGCTAGGGTTCATCACCTCCATCTTCATTCCCTCAGTGAGTTCGTCCCCTGCACTTTTTTTTATTTGCATCACTAGGGTTCATGACTAGGCAATGGCAGACATATAAAAAATGAATTGAACCAATGTGATGCAACTAGACAGTGGCGGAGATACAAAATATTGGACTGAACCAATGTGATGCAACTAGGCAGTGGCAGAGATACAAAGATTGACCCATGGGATATCCTCATGATTGTAGAATTTGTGTAAGTGTTTGATCAGCAAGGCAATATTCTGGACTCTGTGATTTAGAACACCAAGTCCTCCTTTCTTTTTTGGTCTACAAATCATTTTCCAACTTGCAAGGCAGTTTCCTTTCTTGTTTATGTCATTATCACACCAAAGGAAATTTCTGCTGGCTTTATTGTTTATGTCATTTTCCAACTTGCAAGGCAGTTTCCATCCTTGAAGGTGCACATAGAAAAGATGGGCATGCATGGATGCAACCACTGAGTTAACATAAATCAATCTGCGAGAATAATTCATGAAACTTGCCACTTCAGATAACATTTTATCAGTTCTTGTTATGATTGGCATTAGATCACTTGCTATACTTTGACATGTGTGTTTGGTTCTTGTCACAACTAAGGAAATTTTTTGTTAGCACTAAGGCCCACATGTCATAGATACAAAAAGTATGTCAAGATTCCCTAAGTAAGGCAAGTGTGGCAAACATAGAAAAAAACATCCCCTCCAATTTTTTTCTATTAGCACTATGGCCCACATGCTATCTAGTTTGCAAGGCCATTGTGATGCTATCTATATTTTTGTATAACCTATACTTGTTATTATTTTGAAGTTCCAACCACGAGTATCTGGAACAGCTGCTACCAGTCCTCATGCAACTTCGCGGTCTATGAAGTTGACAAATGCGAAACAAGCACCAACCAAGTAAGATTACAAAAACATCCATGAGCATTGCAAACACATGCATATATAAATATATCATCTAGCCATTCATTATTGATGATTACAAATATTTGACTTGCTAGGCGTATTTACGAGAACCATCTATAGAACCGGTCCAGTAGCAGCTACCGGTACGTGACGTGGACATGCTCAGCCATGAGCTTGTCGCCTCAAAGGAGAGTACAATGAAGGCACTTAAGGAGTTGAATGACTTTCTAAAGGATGAGAAGGAAGAGATGATCGATGAGAACTCTAATCTCTACGATAAGAAATTGAAGCTCATCGACCAGAAGGACAAATTGGTCACTGGGATCGAGTCTATGAAGAAGGAGATACGGCTCCTGAAGGCCGAGAGGGCGGAACTGAAGACCCGCAAATTCCATTACAAAAAGGAGGGACAGAGTAATAGGAACAAGTTGCGTGAGATGAAAATCATTCTTCATCGTCGAGACATGTAATGTGTGCATATATGTAGGTAGTTTAGCTAGCGAATAACTTTTGCTTGTAGCTAGCTAGCAGATAACTTTTGCTTGTAGGTAGCAAGCTAGTTGATCACTACTTTTTTGTGGATTTGAAGTTACCACTAGAAGTTTCAATGGTTGCACGTATACTAATAGCTGGATATATTTTTTATTACTAAAAGTTACAAATTGCTGGCGTTGGCTCACAATAAACGCCATAGCTAACACAATATATTGCTGGTGTTAGCCAGGTGGCACGCCATCAGTACTAAAATACTATTGGCGTGTCTACCAACGACACCACTAAATGTTTTCACTGGCGCCATATTGGTGGCGTTGGGTGTCTACACCAGCAAGGCACTTTTTGCCACGCCATAGCTATGCTTTTTTCCACTAGTGCATGCCGCCCCTCCGACAATATGTGAGTAGTTTACCACAGACCTACAGGTCCATAGCTAGTAGCTAGATGGCTTCTTCTCTCTCTTTGATCTTCAATACAATATTCTCCTCGATGTTCTTGGAGATCTATTCAACGTAATCCTTTTTTGCGGTGTGTTTGTTGGGATCAGATAAATTGTTGGTTTATGATCAGATTATATATGAATGTTATTTGAGTCTTCTCTGAACTCTTTTATGCATGATTGTTATAGCTTTGTATTTCTCTTTGATCTATCTGTTTGGTTTGGCCAACTAGATTGATTTATCTTGCAATGGGAGACGTGCTTTGTGATGGGTTTGATCTTGTGGTGCTCAATCCCAGAGACTGAAAGGGACATGACACGTGTCTATATCGTTTCCATTAAGGATAAAATGATGGGGTTTATTCATATTGATTGGATTTACTTTGTCTACAACATGCCATCTTGCTTAAGGCGTTACTCCATTCTGTATGAACTTAATACTCTAGATGCATGCTGGATAGCGGTCGATGTGTGGAGTAATAGTAGTAGATGTAGGCAGGAGTCGCCAAGGGATTGACAAGCCCTTGTTTGCTTTTGGTACAAGTATTTATTAATTGTGTGTAGGTACTTCTAACAAGGTGTTCAGTGGTTATCCTACTGGATTGATCATCCTGGTTCTTAACTAGTGGGAAATACTTATATCTACTGTACTGCATCATCCTCTCCTCTTCGGGGAAATTCCAACGTCGCTCACAAGTAGCAGGAGAATTTCTGGCACAGTTGCTGGGGAGACATCATCAACATCTATCAAGTACCATCGCATAAACTTTCATCCCCTTGAATTTACTTTATTTTCCATTTGCCTCTTGTTTTCATCTCCCCCACTTCTAAAATGTTTTCACAAAAACACAAAAATATTTTCCGTTTCCCTTTTTGTTCACTTGCTCGCTTGATTTTATTGCCTTCATGTCAACACTCAAAAAAAGGAAACGAACAAGAAAAGTAAAGACATATGGATCCTCATCCACTTGCTATCTTTTCAAAAAAATTCTAATTCTGTTGAACCAATTGCTAATGAGTTGAGTGCACTTGATTATCTCTATGAAGTTTTACTTGAATATCATGAATCTGAAAATTGTGATGAAGTGATAAACATAAAAATTTATAAAGTGATTCATTATAGCTCCTTCAATGGAAAGTATGATTGCAATGATGTTATTATAAATTCTGTTAATGTCAATTTTGTTAATAATATGCCAAACTATGAGCTTTCGGATGATCATTTTGTTATATCCACTACTTATTGCAATGATCATGATTGGGGTGATAATGATTCTTATGATCTTGAAAATTTATTTAAGCCTCATGATGAATATGTTTGGGATAATATTGAAAGGGCATTTGGAAGAGTGCCAACTTTAGCTAAAAATAATCTCACATATTTGGAGAGTGTTCAACCTTATGAATTTTTTTATGAAAGTGGGTTTGGAGAGGCCATGACTTTAGTTGATGTTAATCCGACTATCTTGGAAGATTATCAAACTTTTATGCATGTGGAACATAAAGAGAATAATGTTTATGATAGATATATTTTTGAATTTGAATATGATCCTACATGTAATTATTATGAGAGAGGAAAATATTGTTGTAGAAATATTCATGTTACTAAATTACCTCTCATTATGTTTAGATCGTCAATGTTTTATTCTTCTACCTTGCATATCCTAGATATTTATTGTCTTGATAATTTGTTTGCTTATAAGATGCCTATGCATAGGAAGTATGTTAGATTTAAATGTTTTTTTCACATGCTATATGGTCCTCTCTTTGTGTTTCAATTATTATCTTTCATGTGAGCATCAATAAATCTTAAGCCTATCTTAATGGCTATAAAGAAAGAGCTTGTTGGGAGACAACCCAATAAATATCTTTCCTTTTTTTGGTGTGCACACAATTATGCTACTTTTATGGTTGTGTTTTTGTGTTTAAATTAGTGTTTGTGTCAAGTAAAGACTTTGGGATGATTTGGATGGTAGTTGCTTTAATTCCATGAGAAAACAGAAACTGTTACGCCCAGTAGTAGAATTGTTGAGATTCAATACAGGGTGATAAAATTCTGAATTTTTTACACATGAATTATATAGAAATTTCCCATGTTTTACTATTTTTTCAGAAGTTTTTGAGTTACATAAGTATCGTCATAGTTGGAATCATTACAAATTGTTCTATTTTTGACAGATACTGTTTTCGTTGCATTGTTTGCTTGTTTTGATGAATCTATGGATTGTATCGGGGGTATAAGCCATGGTGAAGTTATACTACAGTAGGTATTATGCAATAATAAAATATGAATGGGTTTACAACAGTACCTAATGGGGTGATTTGTTTGTTATACTAACGGATCTCACGAGTTGTCTGTTGAGTTTTGTGTGCTGAAGTTTTCAAGTTTTGAGTGAGATCGCGATGGATGAAGGAATAAGGAGTGGCCAGAGCCTAAGCTTAGGATGCCCGAGGCACCCCAAGGTAATATTCAAGGACTCCCAAGCATCTAAGCTTGGGGATGCCCCGGAAGGCATCCTACCAACTATAAGTAAATTACTTGGAGCTATATTTTTATTCATCACATGATATGAGTTTTGCTTGGAGCGTCTTGTATTATATGATTCTTTGCTTTGTTTGCTTTTTAGTTTGCCATAATCTTCTTTGTCGGACATGCCTTTTTGAGAGGGACTCACAATAGTCATGATTTGTTACAATACTCTATGTGCTTCACTTATATCTTTTGAGCTAGCCAGTTGCTCTAGTGCTTCACTTATATCTTTTAGAGCACGGTAGTGGTTATATCTGAAAGAAATAGTTGGACTCTCATGCTTCACTTATATTATTTTGAGACTTTATAATAATAATGGAAATATGCACAGGTTAAGAATTTGGTCCTAATATGATAGGTATTCAAGAGGGATTTAATAAAAACTTTCATGTAGATCACTGAATATGATAAGTTTGATTCCTTGCAATAGCTTTGCGGTATAAAGGTGGTAATATGTGGGTTGTGCTAGTGAGTAATTGTGGTTTAGTTGAATATTGGTGTTATGATTTGTGATTCCCGAAGCATGCACGTATAGTCTCTCGTTATGCTATGAAGTTGGAGCATGATTTATTATTGATTGACTATCTTATGAGTGGCGGTCGGGGACAAGCGATGGTCTTTTCCTACCAATATATCCCCCTAGGGGCATGTGTAGTAGTACTTTTCTTCAAGGGCTAATAAACTTCTGTAATAAGTTGTAGGAAATATGCCCTAGAGGCAATAATAAAGTTGTTATTTATATTTCCTTATATCATGATAAATGTTTATTCATGCTAGAATTTTATTAACCAGAAACTTAGTACATGTGTGAATACATAGACAAAACAAAGTATCCCTAGTTTCCTGACCATAGACATGTTTTGTCCTTTGATGAACGGGATCACATCATTAGAGAATGATGTGATGGACAAGACCCATCCATTAGCTTAGCATAATGATCGTTTAAGTTTTTATTTCTACTGCTCTCTTCATGACTTATACATGTTCCTCTGACTATGAGATTATGCAACTCCCGAATACCGGAGGAACACCTTGTGTGCTATCAAACGTCACAATGTAATTGGGTGATTATAAAGATGTTATAAAGGTGTCTCTGAAGGTGTTTGTTGGGTTGGCATAGATCGAGAATAGGATTTGTCACTCCGTGTATCAAAGAGGTATATCTGGGCCCTCTCGGTAATTCTCATCACTATAAGGCTTGCAAGCAATGTGACTAATGAGTTAGTTGCAGGATGAAGCATTACAGAATGAGTAAAGAGACTTGCCGGTAACGAGATTGAACTAGGTATGATGATACCGATGATCGAATCTCGGGCAAGTAACATACCGATGACAAAGGGAACAACGTATGTTGTTATGCGGTTTGACCGATATAGATCTTCGTAGAACATGTAGGAGCCAATATGGGCATCCAGGTTCCGCTACTGGTCATTGACCGGAGATGTGTCTCGATCATGTCTACATAGTTCTCGAACCCGTAAGGTCCGCACGCTTAATGTTCGATGACGATTTATATTATGAGTTATGTGTTTTTGATGACCGAAGTTTGCTCAGAGAAGAGGAGGCAGCGGCCAGGAGGTGGCACGCCCCCCCCCCCCCAAGTCCAGTCCTAATTGGGCAAGGGGTGGGGGCGCGGCCCCCCTCTTTCCTTCTCGCTCTCCACCTTTCCCCTTCTCCCCTCTCTGGAAAAAGGAAAGGGGAATCCTACTAGGACTAGGGAGTCCTAGTAGGACTCCCCACACTTGGCGCGCCCCTAGGTCGGCCGCCTCCTCCCCTCCTCCTTTATATATGTGGGCAGGGGCACCCCAAAGACATATATATTGTTCTCTTTGTCGTGTGCGATGCACCCCTCCATAGTTTACTCCTCCGATCATAGCGTCGTAGTGCTTAGAAGAAGCCCTGTGCGGATCACATCATCAACAACGTCAGCATGTCGTCGTGCTGACAGAACTCTCCCTCGACCCTCTACTGGATCAAGAGTTCGAGGGACGTCATCGAGCTGAACATGTGCTGAACACGAAGGTTCCGGACGTTCGATACTTGGATCGTGTCGTGGAATTAACACGTCAGTTGTCCTAGTAAGAGGACTTAGTCGTGGAGCCATTGCAACGAGATTAGAAAAAAGGGGTTAAACCGGACAAAGGACACGAGGAGTTTATACTGGTTCGGCCCCTTGCGGTGAAGGTAAAATCCTACGATCCAGTTGTGGTGGAATTGATGGGGTTTCGATGAGCAGGGAGCGAATCCGCTTTACCTATCTCTTGAGTTGTTTTTTCTTGTCCCTGAACCGCCGCCGGGTCATCCCTTTATATACACAGGTTGACGTCCGGCAGTTTACAGAACACCAAGGCCGGCTCATACACGTGTCTGGCTCGGTTTCTACCTTTCCTAACTTACAATACAAGTTTACACATCTCATACCGGTTTACGTTTATGGGCTCTAAACCACCTTTGGGCCCTGGGCCTCTAAGCTTCGATAGTAGAGCGCCATACTCCTTATCTTCATGGGCTTCAATACAGATGAGCGTAAACCAGCCCCTCCTGGGCGGTTTACACTCAGTAGTTATATCCCCAACATTAGGCCCCAGATTGATTTTAACCTGTTCATGTCAATCTTAAACACTTAGAAAATTTCCTTGAACAACTTCCTATGATCCTCGTAAACCGCCATGACGTCTCCTCCATATGAGCTTGGAAAACCGCCATGACGTCATCTTCTAAAATTGCAGCAAATCGTCATGACGTCATCTCTGTATAAAAACCTGTACATACTTCTTTATTAATTAAAGCCCTGAAGACCGAGGCGACAGATGTATCAGATATCCGATTTTTGGCTCCTCGATTTTCGCGCCTGTCATTTATCCCTTTGTCCTTATAAATATGACCGGGGGTCCTTTCCACTCTCCCCCTTGCCTCTTCATCTCTTCTTCTTCCTCGCGACCCCGAAGAGGCCGAGCTCCGCCGCCGCCGTCGTCCTTCGAGCACTGCATCAACAAGGCCGCTGCATCAACCTGTTCTTGATCAGATAGACTGCGACGCCCCTCCGCTGCCCCGCAGCATCAGTAAGTATTCGTCTTTCCAAATATTAGATCTGCATAAGGATTCTGCTGTTCATCGGTATTCTTCATTGTTCATCCTTTTTCTCTCCTAGATCTCATAAATAGATCTGAAACTGATAGCAAAGGTGTGCGGTAGTAGTTCAGCACCCCTAGTCACCCTCAGAAACCACTTTTTACTACATGAGATACCGTCCAAGCATATGCACTCTTCTGCTGTCGCGACCTTTAGGTTGAAAATTTCTCCCCTTTTGTAGAACTGCGGTAGATCCGAAATTATTACATCAACTTGTAAAACCTGTTTGTGCAACACTTAAGAAAATTTCAGATCTGTCCCTTCCACACCATTGTAGGCGGTTTAACTGTTAGAAATTGATAATCCGCCAGGTACCATTATCCCTCTCTTAAATCGCCATTTTCATCGGAGCATCGGTATTCGGTTTAACATGTATACTTTCCTTATTTGATCCCTTCCCCCGACCTAACGCCGGTTTATACATATCAATCTTGAACCGTAATCCGACATCTGAACTTCTTTTACAGCTTTTCATCAAAAATGACCAAACAGTTCTTTTCCTACAATTGGGCTCCCTCCCGGGTTACTGAAGAGCATCTTACCAGTTATGTTGTGACTGGTGCTTTAGCAAAGCAAGAGACTATCCATTGGAGAGCCCCGGGTACTGAAAACCCTCCTGAACCTCAAGATGGAGAAGTGGTTTTCTTTGTACATCATTTGGACCGAGGGTTTAGCCCTCCCGGATCAAAGTTTTTCCGGGATGTACTTGCTTGTTTCCAACTCCACCCTCAAGATATTGGACCGAACTTTGTGTCCAATATTTGCAATTTCCAAGTATTTTGTGATGTTTATCTACAAGAAGAACCGATCGTTGAGTTGTTCAGAGACTTCTTCCACTTGAACCGACGTACTGAATTTACTAATGGCCCCAATACTGAACTTGTCGGGGTGTCAATTCAGGAAAGGAAAGAAGTCAACTTTCCTCACGCCAAACACCATAGCCACCCCAAGGACTGGAATCAAACGTGGTTTTACTGCCGGAATACCGCTCCTGAAGATGAAAATCCTCTGTCGGGTTACCGTGCTCACAGGCTCAGTAATGAACACCCATTGCCTCAACGGCTTACTGCCAAGGAACGATGTAAGTATGCACCATAGATTTCTAAGATCCGAGCCTTTATGGCAAATGGTTTAACCGACATTGATCTTGTCCGTTGCTGGGTTTCATGGAGTATCTTGCCCTTAAGCCAGCGTCCCGGTTTAATGTGCGAGTATACATGAGACTTAAAAGAACCTCAACATCATATTGATGTTCAGCTAACTAATGACGAAATTACTGAAGCTGTCAAAAAGATGTTGGATGAACCGATATCTGAGTGCAGCAAGACTGGGGTGCGTCCCTATTATGCCTCTCATAAACCGCCAGCGGTAAGGATTGTATTTTTCTGCTATTAATTCGCCCCCCTTGTTTAAACTTTTCTGATGACCTGTTTATCCTTGCAGAGCAATGACCCATTCTGGAAGAGGAAATCTCAAGACAAACCGGTCAAACCTCAAGACAAACCGGTGAGAGCGCCTCGTGCTAAGAGCAAGGCATCAAAGAAACCAGCGAAGAAGAGAACTGCCGAGTCCCCTGATCCGGCCGAAGATGTTGATGACTCGGAATCAGAGGTAGAACTTGATTCCCTTGGCTCATTTTTCATGCACCTTATTGACAATGATCATTATCAGGATGATGCAGAAGCCAGCCGTCACTACAAAAAAAATACACTTCTGTGATGATACGTGTTTGTCACAGTAGGTCACGTTTTTTGTCATGCATGTACATCCATGACAAATTTATGTCAGAATCAAGATAGTCATACATCTTTGTCAGAGAAGTGTTCCATGACATTACCAAAATTATCATCACGGAAGTGTCCACTTCCATGACGATAAATCGCGGCGTCCGCGAAGTGCTTTCATCAAGGGTGACCGACACGTGGCATCCACCGTAACGGAACGCCGTTAAGATATCGGGTCGGATTTTGGATCCGATAACCCGTTAACAGCCACGACCAATACCGATTTTCCACGTGTAAAATTCTCATTGGCCTTTAGCTGGGCCGACCCATTATGGTCTGCAGAATCTTGTGGGCCTTTAGCTGGACCGGCCCAAAAGTGGCCCACAAAGTTTAAATGGGCCGGCCCAACCGAAGGCCCATAAGATTTAGCGGACCATAATGGGCCGGCCCAGCTAAAGGCCCACAAAATTTAGCGGACCATAATGGGCCGGCCTAGCTAAAGGCCCACAAGATTCTACAGACCATAATGGGCCGGCCCAGCTAAAGGCCCAAGATTCTCTGTCAAATCGGCCCGTCAATGGCCTGGTCTAAACTTGTCATCAATGCGGCCCATGTTCACTTCTGGCCCGTTAACAGTCCGCTAAGTAATTGGGACGAATTACGGCCCGATGTATTTCCGGCCTGTTAAAGGTCCGGCTTCATTTGGGCCCATTTACAGGCCATCCGGGCCATAAACGACAATGAAGGATTTGGGTCATATTCGGCCATTTCTGTCATTCGGCCTGTTAGAGGCCCACTAAAGATTTGGGCCACTTTCGGCCTGTTGTCATTTTCGGCCTGTTAACGCCGGACGTAAACCATGGGCCATATGTGGCCCAATGTCATATCGGGCCCATTAACGCCCATATAAAAATGACGATAATCTAGCCCGACCGAAGTTCCGTCTGTTAAAGGCCCGTGTATTAGGTCGGCGCATTTCTGACCCGTCCGAAGTTTGACTGTCAAATATCCGCATCGTAAATGGGCCACCATTTCGGCCTGCTAAGTCCAGTGGGTTACTTGGCACAATCAGGGCCCAATCTCACTTTCGGTCTATTAAAGGCCCATGTTTTTTATGGGCTCGAGATATTTACACCTGTAAGCGGCCTATTTTTACTGAGGGCCCAAATTATGTTTAGGCACATTAAAGGCCCACTATGGGCACATGCCTACCGAGAAAATTTTGAAAGCTTATGCTAATTTAAGCCCAGATATTTTTAGTGGGCTACATGCCAATTTCGGCCCATAATCATTTTTAGCCCAATTGGAATGGGCCCGATGAATGTTGGCATGTTGGGCTCCTACGAAGCTTTCGGCCGAATACATTACTAAGATAAACCTACACTATACAAAAGAGCGTCATAATTACTGCAGCCTGTGGCACCATCATAAATGTTGTATCACAACAAAATAAATTCCAGGCATACAACAAAAGGCCTGTTGGCATAAAGTTTACAGTCCTTCCAGATAAAAGCACCATCAGATGTATAGAAGCACAACTCATTTGACCTGAGTGCTAATGTTTCAGGCTGTAGAATCTGATGGAGCAGCACGATCTCCACTTTTTTTTCCTCCATTGCTCTTCAACAACGAAGCGAATGTCTGATAGTCTGGTTTCAAAACCATTCATATCTTGACGTCATTTCTCAACCACTATTCTTGTTTCCGAAACAACGTCCATTAGGGATTGGACTTGTGTCCGGAGCATAGATATATCACTCTTTCTAGCGGGAAGATTTTTGTTCAAGATGGCGATTTGGACGAGGTTACCTTGACAACCAACCCGTAATTACGCAGAAGGTGCTTTTTGCCTTTGTTAGTGGAGAGATCTTGACGCCTTGCAGCAAGAGGTGACATTGTGCCTGTAGTAGCCTCATCACCTTCAGTGGTTGTGGCTGTTCAATCATTTGTTCCATAGCTTCACGAAAGTTTGAACTTGTAGATTAGTGTACCGGATAAGTTACTAATGAGATAAAAACAAACAAAGTAGGTTAAACGTTTATACTTAACTTATTTTGGTGAACTACTGTAATACATTAGCATGTATTGTAGTGCCAACTACATAATAAAATCACTTTCGGAACATATGTCCATGTAGCATGCCTACTGTATTGTCTATTTCCTCGCATTCGTTGACATCTAAGGATAAAGAGACATGGTTTAAAGTAGGATGAACATAGTATGGCATCATTCGTATCATGGGCAAACAGATATAAAACAAACACGCTATTTTATCATTGTGTGCGCACGTGAACATAACAACTAGATTACATATCAAGACCAAAAGAATATCCTTCATCTCTTTTAAACCATGTAAGGTGAAATGATATGTTAAGAAAATTGTGTATAAAAGTGAACAGAGTAACTGACATTGGCTGCAAACCAAGCAGTTAAATGAACACATCACAGTATGAATCAGTTCAAAGGCAGGAGAAGTAACGACTTACAACATCGGCTTGAACTAGTGTGCTCATGCCCTTCATCTTGCTGGTGTGGCAATCCTTGAAGATTTGCACTGCATTCGGTTCAGGTTCTTTTTGGTCCGCACGGGCTTTCCTCTATATTTGGAACAAGTCAATATAGATACGATAATATGGCACAAAAAAGAAGAAGGAAGTAGCAGCTATTTACATAAGTGTGTGCAATATAGCTACGAGATCCTGTTGTCTGTTGGAATTTCACTTAGAACGGTTGGTTTTGTTCTTCAAACAGTTAGCCTAGAAGAAGATACACTTGTAAGGCACATACATAAATACAAGTTCAATATGTGGTCTGATCAAATACATATAGCCTACCTGATACTTTGGATCGGACCAGTGTTTAACGAGGGCTATCCAGTCTTCATCTGTAATATATTCCACTGGAGATGTTTGGGCGATTTCATTGTTAGCCTTGCCTTCAAAGTGAGATTTTCTAAGGTGGTACCGATACTTTCAGAGAAGCGGTGAAAAACATGAGTGCATGCTTATTTAGTTGCATCATCTTTCGGATCCAACTTGAACCTCATCTGTTGAAAAAAGAATGTGAGTCTTATTAGGAGGAAGCTAGAAAGTATGGGACAAAGCAAGACAATATTAATAATTGTCATGAATAACATTACTTACGGATAAATGGTCAAGGAAGTTGTTAAACTAGGTATTGTCTTTCTCATTCCTGTACTGGATCCACGTTGGGAGGATACGCGCATGACACCTAACGGCAACGGCTGCCTCTGATACTAATTTGGTTGACTCTGTAGCATCACGTGGCCTTTTTAAATCTGCCTCAAAATGGATCTCCATTCTTCCTCCTTTAGATTTTGTTAATCTGTCAAGCATTATCCCTGATGTCTGTTTCCGCTTGCGCCGTGGTGCTAGTTCAACGAATATGGAAAGTGTTAGTGTACATCAAACTGTGAGAGTACATATAAAGGAGGATGCAACTGCAACTTGACTCGGTCAGGTACCGTCTTGGTGTTGATGCTCATGAGGTTCATCTGATCTTGCCAAGTCCTGTTGTGTTAGCAGTGCTTCAGAAGTAGTGTTAGGTGTGAAGGCAGCTTGGGAACTGGCCAGTTCCGGAGCAAATGAACGAGTAACTGGTTGAGATGCTGGTATAGTTGAAGCCGATCTTTGCGGTGGTGGAAGCAGGTGATATTGTGTTTGTAGATTTAGCGGTGGACTTGGACCTTCTACTGCACTATATGTACTAGCAGAATCTCGATTTACGAGAACCTTTTCCGTTTCACCCAACGAGTAACAAAGACTCCCTACTATATTATTTTCCTTGCTCTTTTTGACTTTGCCATGTCAAGCTGTACCCACAACACAAAAGAATAAAATCACTCTTAACTCATTGATGCATGATATAGACAAGCAATACTTTGATGTAAGACAACCGTATGAGGATGGAATATGTAAGAAAAAGCAGACACATGACATATTCACAGCTACGATGTGCAAACTAAGCGAAGGATTTTCAAGAAAATAGAAGTAATGCAAGCTAGACACCATATGAAAGATGCAACCAATATTACTCGCCAAGTTAAAGTGTCTTGTCATAAGTGGCAATTCGAAAAATTAGAAGCGAAGTACAACGTGAAATCAATGCAAGATGCAACCACTATCAAACTGCCATGTTAAAAGCATCCAATCATGAGATTCTTGATGCGGGATGCAAAACAGCAGTGATGCTTTGATGTAAGAACATGGTATGATAGATAGATGCAGTGTATTCTAGACACAGAAAACCATGTCATATGCACATGTATAACGTATAAACTCAGCAGGTGCAATTTAATCAAAATAGAAGAAATACAGGCTAGACAACATATGCAACATGAAACCAATTATCACACTGTCAACTTAGAGCAAGCACCTGCGATGGTGGAGTGTGGGAGATGTACTCATCATGTAGACCTAGGACTTCAACTACATTAGCAGTATCATTGGCAAATCTAGAGAGTCTCTGTTTGCGTCGGTGCGGAGTACCACCAACATCCCCTAACTTACTCTTTTCCTTCCTATTTTCTGATATTGCCTTATGAAGTCAAAACCACAAGAAGATGAATAAAATTAGCTCTGCATAACTGGTTGTTGCATGATACAGACGAACACTACTTTGATGTAAGGCAAGCGTAGGATAGGAGCATGGAATATATACAAAAAAAACAACATTTCATATTCACACGCATTTATAGGAGGATGGAATATGTATGAAAAAACAATGGCGGAAGGCATTTCAACAAAATTAGAAGAAATGAAAGCTAGGCACCATATGAACATGCAACCAATATCAATCTATCAGGTAAAAAGTGTCTCGTCGTAAGTGCCATTTCAAGAAATAAGAAGCAGTACAAGCTAGAAGGCAATGCAAGATGCAACCTACATCACAGTCCCAAGTTAAATGTGTCTTATGGGTAAGTGATCGTTGTAGGTATAAGTTGTAAGCTACGCAGATGCAATTCTACATAATCAGAAGCAATGCAAACTAGACATCATACGGAAAATGCAACCACGTATAACAGTTCCAAGTAAGAGCAAGCACCTGTGATGGTGGAGTAGGGGAGATGTGCTCATCATGTACACATATGTTCTAGAAACAGGAACACGTGTCATATTCACAGGCATTATGTGTAAAGTAAGTAGATGCAATTCAAGTTAGAAGCAATACAAGCTAGACATCATACGCAACATGCAACCACATGTAATAGTGTCAAGTTAGAGCAAGCACCTGTGATGGTGGAGTAGGGGAGATGTGCTCATCATCTACACAGCTACGTTGACAGTCCAGCCTTGTCTTGTCTTGCGAATCTTGTTGGGAGGATGGCGGAGTAGAATCTATAGAGACCCCCTGTTTGAGTTGCTCCGAAGGACCACCATCATCCACTGTCGGACTAATTTCCTTCAGCTGTAATGATTTTGCATTGTTAAGTCAAACCGATAAGAAAAAGGAATAAAATTCGCTCTTCAGAACTCATTAATGCATAATACTGACGAACACTACTTGGATGAAAGGCAAACACATGATGCGAGGATGGAATATGTATGAAAAACAGGATGGTGTGACATATTCACACCTATGATGTGGTAACTAAGCAGAATGCATTTCAACAAATTAGAAGCACTTCAAGCTAGACACCATATGAAAGATGCAACCAATATCACTCTGCCAAGTTCAAACTATATGTCGTTTCAACAAATTAGAAGCAGTATATGCTAGAAATCATATGCAAGACACAACCAATATCACAGTGGCGACTTAAAGGTGCCTTATCATAAGTGACTGATGCGGGATATGCAAGAATAGTAGTCTGATGTAGAAATAGGAACACATGTCATATTCACGGGCATGATGTGTAAAAGTAAGCAGATGCAATTCAACAAAGTTAGAAGCAATACAAGCTAGACATCATACGCAACATGCAACCACATATAATAGTGCCAAGTTAGAGCAAGCACACGTGATGGTGGAGTAGGGAGATGTGCTCATCATCTACACAGCTACGTTGACTGTCTAGCCTTGCGTTGTCTTGCGAATCTTGTTGGGAGGATGGCGGAGTAGAATCTGTAGAGAACCTCCGTTTCAGTTGCTCGGAAGGACCACCATCATCCAATGCCTTGCCAATTTCCTTCAGCTTTATTGATTTTGCATTGTGATGTCATACCGACAAGAAAAAGGAATATCATTCGCTCTTCAGAACTCATTCATGCATGATCTTGGCGAACACTACTCGATGAAAGGCAAAGTCATGATACGAGGATGGAATATATGCGAAAAAATGGACGGATTGACATATTCACACCTATGATGTGGTAACTAAGCAGAAGGCACTTCAACAAATTAGAAACACTACAAGACACCATATGGAAGGTGCAATCAATATCACTCTGCCAAGTTAAAACTGTCTCGTCATATGTGGCGTTCATCAAACTAGAAGCAATTCATGCTAGAAATCATATTCAAGACGCAAAACAATATCCTGCTTGCCAACTTAAAGGTGTCCAATCATAAGTGACTGATGCAGGATACACAAGAAGAGTAGTTTCATGTAAGAACATGGTGTGATAGATAGATATAGTATGTACCAAAAACAGGAAATCATGTCACATGTATCATGTGTAAGCTAAGCAGATGCATTTTACACTAATTAGGAGCAATACGAGCTACACACCATATGCAGCATGCAACCAGATATCACACTGCCAAGTTAGAGCAAGCACCTTGGATGGTGGAGTAGGGGAGCGGAGACTTGGACCAAGTAATGCACTATCAGTACAAGGAGAATCGGTACATATGCTCCATTTACGTTGCTGCAGAGGACCACCATCATTGCCTTCCTTACTCTTTTCCTTCCTCTTTCTTGATTTTGCCTTGTCAAGTCAAACCCACAAGAAAAAAGAATAAAATTTTCTCTTCAGAACTTATTGATGCATGATCTTGTGAACACTACTTTCATGTAAGGCAGCCGCATGATAGGAGGATGGAATATATGTATGAAAAACAGGACGGCGTGACATATTGACATGTATGATGTATAAAGTGTAAACTAAGCACAAGGTGCTTGAACTTGTTAGAATCGATGCAAGCTAGAAACCATATGAAAGATGAAACCAATATCACTCGCCAAATTAAAAGGGTGCCCTAACAAATGTATTTGACAAAATTAGAAGCAATACATGGCAACAGGCTAGAAATAATATGCAATATGCAACAAATAAAGGTGACTCATCGTAAGTGATTGATGCAGGATACGTAAGAGAGGTAGTTTCATGTAAGAACAAGGTTAACACATAGATGTAGTGTGTACCAAAAATAGGAAGACATGTCATATTCACAGGTATAGTGTGTAAACAAAGCAGATGCAATTTACCCTAATTAGAAGCATTACAAGCTAGACACCGTATGCAACATGCAACCACATATCACACTGCGAAGTTGGAGCAAGCACCTGTGATGGTGGTGTAGGGGAAGTGCTGTCTTCAGGTGCAGAGCAACGTTCAATATCTTCATTTAGGCTTGCTGTTTCTTGAGAATCATGTGGAGAGGATGAAATTGCATTCTTTATAAGAGTATTGCGTCTCATATTAACCCACGCGCGTGACTGTCTCATCATAAGCGATAGACGCAGGATACACAAGAACAGTAGTTTGATGTAAGAACATGGTGTGATAGGCAGATGTAGTATGTACCAAAAGCGAGGAAGGCATGTCATATTCACATGTATAATGTGTAAGCTAAGGAGATGCAATTTAACAAATTAGGAGCATTGATGAGGGATACACAAGAAAAATAGTTTGATGTAAGAACATGGTTAATAGAAAGACGTGGTACGTACCAAAAACAGGAAGGCATGTCATATTCACAAGTATAATGTGTTAACTAAGCAGATGCAATTTACCCTAATTAGAAGCATTACAAGGTAGACACCATATGCAACATGCAACCACATATCACACTGCCAAGTAAGAGCAAGCACCTGCGATGGTGGTGTGGGGAATTATGTGATCAACTAGAGAGCTATGTTGACTATCTTCATTTAGCCTTGCTGTTTCTTGAGAATCATGTGGGGAGGATGACACCGCACTCTTTAAACGAGTAGGGCGTCTCACGAGAACCCACCGGGTGACTGTCTCATCATAAGTGATTGACGAGGGATACAAAAGAGCATTAGTTTGATGTACGAACATGGTTAATAGACATATGTAGTATGTATCAAAAACATGAAGGCATGTCATTATCAAAGGTATAATGTGTAAAGTAAGCAGATGCAATTTAACCAAATTGGAAGCAATACAAGCTAGACACCATATGCAACATGCAACCACATTTGACAGCGCGAAGTTAAAGCAAGCACCTGGGATGGTTGTGTGTGGCAATTGAGATCATCAACTGCAGAGCTACTTTTACTGTCTCCAACTGCTGACACTGCACCCATTAGAGCGTTGAAACGCTTACTGCTTATCTTCGAATTACACTGGAGCGACTTCTATCTTTTCTTTTCTGCATTCATCAACACTGCGTCAGAGTCTGAAATACCCATGCATAAAAAACAATAGTGTGAGTATGGGTGAAGTGTGTGCACAATTAGTACAGTGTAAAGGTAGCAGATAGCAGGTCGGTGAGAAATAAATGATGGGAGACATATGATAGCTCTACAACATGCATGGCACACTCAATTACTATAGGATTCCATGAAAAGAACAGTCGACTGAAAGCAAATAGGCCAGTCCATTTTTTCTGCATCGTCCAGTGTACAAAGAACGGGCAGATCGCCTTCATCTACCTCCAGCCAGTCAGTGTTGCCGATCTTTCTCGACCCGCCAGTGACCACCGGCCCAGTATTCCTCCCCTGCCTGCGCCCTCCCCTCGACCTTACCGCACCGCCGTGCTTGGCACCCCCCCCCCCCGGCCATCCATTCAAGCCCCGCCGTCATCCAGATCGGGCGAAAGCAGCTCCTGCGCCCCACACCCCTATGATAGACACCGATGCGCCGCTTCCCCGGGGAACAGGCGGACTAGGTGCTCCGCGCGCCTAAGCGGGTGCTGCTTCTTTTAATTGCGGTTCGACTGACCCTGAATTGAAATCCAGGCGGGCTACTGACCTCTAGCAAAGGTGAAATAGTAAAGGGAGGAAACCTTGTGCATTTAGTATCACGAAGAAGATGCGATGAAAGCGCTCAACTAGTTTCTTTTCGTGGGATGAATACGGTGCGGCAGAGACGTAAGATTTGCATGAATAAGGGAAGAGGAGTACCTCTTTACATTGGCGATGATGTGTCCTCCTTCTGTTTTTCCGACGATCTTGTTGTTCGCCGGAAACCAGAAGTTGTGGAGGACGGTGCAACCTTGGACAAACCCATGTCCAAGTTGTTGAGTGTGGTCCGGTGGCCGTCTGTCAGCGGCGGGGAAGCAGATCCGAGCGGGCGAACGACGACGTAGCGGGAATAACTCCGGTGCGGTGGACGGTTGCGACAGTGGAGCCGCATCAGTGAGGCGCAGGACGGCGTGGTCGGAGTGGTTCTGGTACGGCGCACGTCGGCGCCGGCGTCATGGAGGCAGCTCTGCCTTGGCTTCAGTTGCTAAGTCCTTGAGGGCATTGCGGTTGCGGTTGCGTTGGACGATGACGTTGGGGTACCGGCTCCGGCGTGATGGAGGAGGGCGGCGGTGGATTGGCCGCTATGGGGTGGAGGACGGAGGAGGCTGGGGTTTCGCGGCTGGTGGAGAGGGCGTTTTCGCGCCCACGGAGTATGAATGGGGAAACGGAGGGAGGCGAGGAACTAATGGGGAACAATGTTTGGTTTGAGACGCGCTTGTTTGAAATTCGAGGAAAGTTACAAACTTTGCCCCATCTAAAATTCGGACATATTGCGGGTTGGGGTAGGACAACCATGTCGGTGTCCCAAATGTGGGCGGGATAGATTTCGCCGGCGCATGGGTGTTTAGGCGCCCACGGCGTATGAATGCTTCTCGGAGGCGGTTGAGACTGGCGTCTTGGTGAAGTTACAAACCTACCCCGGTTTAGACCTTTGGACATTGGGCCGATAGGCTACAGGGGCCAGAGTCAGGACAGTAATTTCCTACCACCAAAACATTAGTCTCGCGCGGTTTCGGGTGACCAGAGGCCTATTTGGCGCTTCGTTCAATATTTGGGAGCAGAAGCTTTAACGTTTTCGGTTCTCTTGAATTGAACTTTCAGGATTTGTCAAACTTCACAAATCTTTACTCTTGAAAATCCTAAAGCTACGATTATTTTGGAATGGAGGGTGCATTTTAATATACATTGTACATAAGTATATATTAAAAAATATGCAACTTACCTCGGTTCATGCATGGTTCCAGGTATAATCTCCTTGGTTGCAAAAAAGTTAGATATGCGTATGAATATATATAGCATGTTCAAACTCACAACAAAGATTGATGCCCCTTTTACATCTGATTTACAAATGCCATTATCTCAGGTTCAAATAGATGAATGCACTTCCTATGAATTGAATCTTGAAATCCCTTTATGTTGAATTCGACATGTATTTTATTTAGTAGCTAGCAATTTGGAATGTATCCATGCAAGTGACAAATTTATAAAGTGCTTCACACTAACAACATGGAGTGCACTAATTAATGTTTATATATGAATTGCAAAAGCATCCATTGCCTGTATTTCAAACCGCTCTCACTCTATGGATCGATAATATGAAATAAACACATGCACATGCTAGAATTCAATAGAGTATGGGTGTCTGATAGACCGATTTTCGTCCATACGCAATTTTGCAAAATTCATGATCTCATCCAAAAATAATAATGCCATTTATATTTTAATTTAATGCTTAGAACCGCCTTTTACATGTAGATGGACTATGCCTTGCCCCGTTCTCACAAACGCGTTATATATCTCTCTATCTAACGCATAAGTGCACACACTTTATATGCCTTGGCATTTCTCTTTCACACATGCTCACAATCTCTCTCAGGGTGTCGGGGTGTCACACGCACATGCTCTCCCTGTTTCTCTCTCTCTCTCTTTCTGACTACTATGTACCACTCTTTTCACTAATCTCAGTTGGAAAACACTATTTCTCTCACATGCATATATACACATGCATGGTCTCTACTAGCCCTCTATACGCACATATATCTGCCTACGTGTCTCCCGCGCGCACATTATCTTTAGGCCTCTCCCGCACACATTGCCCCCCCCCCCCCCGACACACCTCTCTAATAGTAGTTGGCAGATATGATTTCATCATATCATTCAGTAGGATATCCCTGGTTGTTAGGCTGGATGGTAATATGAGGCAAAGTTTTACCCTAGTTCGGATCGGACCCTTGCAGTTGAAGAAAGAGCCTACTCCTGGTACTGTATATTAGTGATAGGGGTGTGTACAAAGTACAGGTGAATACCAGGCATTGTGCGTGTGTGTATACTATCGACGAACTAGCCCCCAAGATTGTATAACATACTAAGGGCCTAGGGTTACAAATCATATATAGTCGGCTTATCACCAGTGGGGATAGAGTCCTCCATGACTCTGGTAGCTTCGTGTTTGTACGCCGAGTCCTCCACACGGGTCTCCGTATAACACGCCTCGGTCCAACCTATATGTGGCGCAGGATGGAACCGACCCATGAGTCTTCATGTTGACCCACCACAACTAGAAATGATGTGCCCACCACACCACACACATAATCGGCCAC
This sequence comes from Aegilops bicornis, assembly GCA_021605145.1. Classification (NCBI taxonomy): domain Eukaryota; kingdom Viridiplantae; phylum Streptophyta; class Magnoliopsida; order Poales; family Poaceae; genus Aegilops; species Aegilops bicornis. The sequence goes on from CM038673.1 coordinate 48,761,042, forward strand.
TAAGAAAATAAGCATATACAATAGTACAACGGTATCTAGCTCACGGTACGTCTCCATATTTTGTTGATGACACTGACGCACTTTGCATTTGATGCGTGCTCCGTATTTTGTTGACGACACTTACAGTCATTGTATTTGAAGCGAAAGCACGATATGGTCACTTGACTTTAGAATAAGCTCATCACGGTCACCACATACATTTTTTCGTGCTAACCAACATGTGGTTGGATGGTTAGAGGACAGTGGTTTCTCGAGCCCACCAAGGTTAAAGTCCCGGTGCTCGCATTTATCTTTTGTTAATTTCAGTATTTTCCGGCGATGTACGTTCAGTGGGAGGAGACGTTCCACTCGACTACGAGGCACCTATGGTGACTTTGTAAAATCTCAAGATCATGTAGATGAAAAAGTCAGTCAACTGACGTCTAGCCTCACCCCGCACATACACATGCACGCACGCAAGACACGCATGCATGTAGGCATGCAACATTGACACATACACATAATGTACACATGAACGCATGCTGGCGTGCAACACTGACACGTACACATGCACTCACGAACACACGCACGTACGCACCCATGCATGCAAGACTGAAATGCACCCTTGCACGCACGCAATACTCGCACGCCTGCATGCACATAGCACACGACGCAAGACACACGCTCAACCTATACGTGCATGCACCCTTTGTTAAGGACATGGATTGTTACGGGTATTAATCAATCTTATCTGTGGTAAGAAGAACATTGATGTTTGCGTCGGTCTTTATGAATCACAACGTATCGAACGGGCTATCAACATAGTAGGCTTAACTACATGAAAAAGATGACGTCACACTCAATGAACAATTATCGGTTTATGAAATGCTCGCTTCTGACTGCCCTGGCCCACCAAAGGTTCCTCTGTTGTGCGCTGCCTGCGTTGGGTCACTGACATGCAGGCCATGCACCCAAAGAGCCCAGACATCAGTGGAAGAACGGTGCGGTGTCCTAGGTCAGAGTCGAGGGCGCCACTCACGGCACGCCCGGCTGAACACGCCTCCGTGCCGCATTCAAACACCTCCATGAAACCCGCCCGTGTGGAAGCCGAGAAACCCACTCTGGACACACGTCCGTTCATGAACGGGCCGGCGTTAAACGCAACGCCGGCCGAGCTCCTCCCATCCATCGTCTATTTAATCTCCCATTTAAACGAGGCCAAACGCCGGCCAAAAATCGCACACCTCCGCCGCTCCCCTATATCCTCCACCATTTTGTCCACTCTTACAATGGCTTACGAAGAGTAGTTATTCCGCATCCAAGCCGGCTGGGTAGCCCGCCGGATACGAGCTATGCAGCTCCTCCCGCCAGTTGCCGCCCCAAGCCGGCGCGTGGTTCAGCAACTCGCCGCTCCAGGCCAGCTCGACGAGGAGCGGCGCACGGGCGTCATTGCTGCCGTCCACGCCGCCGCGTCGTACCACGTCTCCCGTTTCTGTGGCCGAGTCTCCCATGCCGGCGGCCGTGCCATACAAGCAGCGACAGAAGCCCGGTGCACGGAGAGCGACGAGTCGGTGGCCAGCGCCTCTGCGTCCGCCGCCATCATCGAGGAGAAGTAGAACACGGGAGGCCGCCGCCGCTTGGGTCCCATGAAGGCCACCGCGGAGGCGAAGCCGGCGTACACAGCAGGTGTCTTGCCGGATCCTTTTGTTGCGAGGACCTTCGTCGACCCGCATGGGCTCCACGGAAGAGGTCAATGTTAGGATGAACTCGAGCCGGTGCCGGCCATGGCGAAGTAGTGGCCGGTGATGAACTCGAACCGGTGCCGGCCACCATCATCTTCGGCACCAGCCAATGATATCAGTTGGGCAGTGGGGAAGCGAGCCGTCCTTTGTGCTGAAGCATATACCTCCAGGGCTCCCGGCAGTCCGGTGATCGTGCTGCCGGACATGAGGAACACAAATCGATTGGCGGGCGACCATTTAGGCTAGGTATTATATACCTGTGCTGTCCAGAACTAGCACCGTGTAGTTTATTTGAATGTAATGAAATCCGTCATGTTTGTGTGAAAATCCGGTATTTTATATGATTTCCGTCGTTGTTTATATGAAATATCAGTTTGTCTACGTGTTTGCGTGAATTTCGTAGGTTGAGTTGCTGTCATAATGTGTGCGGCTACAGTTGGATGGCGTAATTTGCGGGTCGCTGGTCAGTCTGCGGGCGGCTCGGGCGGTGTTGTGGGACAAAAAAACACAGCTCGTGCGAGCTCGTCTCCAACGTGCGCGCTGGAGGATGCATGACAGCATGAGCACCCGAGCCATTCCTCGTTCATCGGTGGCAAAGGCACCGGTGGACAAAAAGGGTCGCCAATATTTCGGCTACCCGGGCAAGATCCAAACAGCCCCTCCCAACAGATTCAAATCCCTCGTTCGCCGTGGAATTTTGCCATGTGTTGTTTTCATGGACTAGCAAGATGCCCGTGCATTGCACGGAACATGAATATGCATCTTTTTACAAACTCCCGCATGCATGCAAGGGATAATTAATGTCCTCCTTTGCTAGTACCATGAGGCAAACACCATTAATATTGCATCGATTAGTGTTAGTGGCCTTGTATATCTGCAAATTGTAATTGGAGGGAGAAATATGAGAGATAAGGTGAGGAGGAGTAGGGCGTGGTGCCATGGTGGTGACTGGTGGTCGGACTGGGCGGAGGCATGGGGATGGACGGCGCATTATGTCTAGGTTTGTATCTCTCACACACACACCACGTAGGTGGGGACATGCACGAAGAGAAGAGGTGCACGCATGGCGCCACGTACTCCGTCTCTTTCCCAACCGCACCAGCCAGTACACGGTGGAGCTCATTTACGTATGAAAAAGGCAGCCCACGTGGTTATTTGGCACGTGTCTTGGTTGTCCACTTGGTGGAGGGAGGATCGTCTACCACGGGTGAACAAACAAATTGCGACTTGACGCGTTATGTTAAACTAAAAAAAGAGGCAAACCATGTGGGGCCTACCTTAGAGGCAAGGCTCTATACACTGGAGTACTTTTGATGTGTCCCGTCAACTCGCAGAATGAGGAGAAACTTGCTTAGTACACCGTCTCCCTGCCCATGGCCTTGGTGGCTCGCAGGATGAGGTGAAGCTTACTACTATTATGCGCCTTCGCCCGCTCCCTACGCACGCGGTGGCTCGCAGCACAAGGAGAAAATTTTACTACTCCCTCCGTTTACTCCTCGTCCCTACTACGTACTTTGGTTAGTACTCTCTCTATTTACTTATACAAGGCCACTATAAAAAAATACATTTTGCATCTATACAAGGCCACAAATAGTAATCGAGACAAAAGTTACTACTCCCTCCTTTCCAGTTTATGGCTCAATTTCAAAATCTCTCCAACCAAGGTAGACGGTGAGTGGTCGAATTAATTTCATAGTTTGCACAGTACGCTCGTTTTTCTCAAGAAGTTATGTTTACCGAGGCATTAATTAGAACGAATGCATGAGTGACCACTAAATTTCCATGAACTTGTACATGCATTGGTTAGTTTCCTCTTGACATTGCTTGCGTCGGGTGATCTAACGCACCTCGAAATCCAACATGTAATGGTACTAATACTAGTATAGTAGAATTGAGACTTATCAAACGGAAAAATGAATGTTTGTTAGATGAGCCCTATAAACCCTAGTGGGTACGTACTCCGTAAAAACAGATTTTTCCAAAACTAAGTCGCTCCCTTTCATGAATTCTGTAGTATACTCCTCCGTCGACGCTCCCTTTCATGAATTCTGTACTTCCTGTCGCCGACATGTGGGACATATAGCAACCGGGTCGACGTGTCAAGCACCAAATAACAGTGCAGAACAGCAGGGGGGACGCACCCACTCGTACCGGCCCAATAGTAGTAATGAGCAATGAGACGTCAAATCACAATGCCGCACCTTCCCAGACGGACGAAGCAACCATTATTTCACACTTCGGTTCGACATCATCTCAAACCACGTACTAGTATTGCTTCTGACTCAAGATGGACACGCGCATCGCCTTGGTACATCATGACATGTGGGACCGCATGACACGCCATGCTCCCCTGCCGATCGCTCGGTAAAATCACCTCATTTTTACTATACTTCCTCCGTATCGGTTTACTACATGTAATGCACGTCATTCTAGGTTGAGAATTTAACTGGCTATATATATATATATATATATATATATATATATATATATATATATATATATATGATGAACAGCTTGCTAGCCTTTTAAAAAATGTATACTTTTGTACAGTAGTACTCCACTATCGATGGATTGTGCCATGGAGCAAAAATTGAAATTTTAAAAAAAGATGGTACATATAGAGAGCACTCGTTGCCAAATTATGCATATAGTACTATTAAGAAAGCTAGTACGTGCTTAATTGGGGTGCTAAATTCTATTAAAGAAATACTAGTACTAGTATGTACATACTGAAGAGTTAAAGTAACGAGAAGAAACATAACATAGTTCTGCTGGGGGCTCAGCACAACACACCCCTCAAATTAAACTAAGCACACCTGAAATTAAATTATGCAACTAATCCGGTAGACACTGCATTAGGCTAGTCATAGTGGGAGTAACTTAGCTAGTAACATAGCGCACTCCAAGAAATTTTTGCTTATGTGGCAAGTATTTAATGTGAGGTGGTAACATAATATGTTACTGTAATATAGCGCTTCCCAAGACAAGATGAGTCTACAAGCTAATAAATGAAGCCATCTATGACACCACTATCATGTTACTTTGCATTATGAAGGTAGTAACTTAGACTAGTGTCATGCATATGACACTAGTCTAAGTTACTCCCCACTATGACCAGCCTTAGAACCACCATGAGCAATGACACTGCCACCTTACTCGGAGTCCTTGTCCACGTCCTCGACTTCGTCCTTGTCCATCTTCCTCTTGGCCGATACTTATTTGCTTGAACCGCCAACTTGGCTGTTGCTCTTCATCCAGCCCTTGTAGATATTGAAACAAAGGTAGCCATCCATTGCAGCATACTGGATGTGGTCTATATCTAGTACATTCCACTGCCATGCATGACGATGAAACGTGTATGGAGGTTTCTCCAGTTTACCGTACGAAGGATGAACCATGGCTCCTGCCAGGGTCAGCATTGAAGGCTGACGACAGGGCACCAGCCGATTCTTCTGGAGGTCGAAGGGGTTGCCTACAACGAGGCCTATCCGACGCAAGACTTCTTTGTCGTTCTTAAAGTCTACGGTAATGAATTTGACTGTTTTGTCCTCGAGGAAGTTCTTAAAATCCTGGCACTCAACGTCGGCATGGCATATGTGGTAGACCAAGCAAACGTTATGTACACAAACCTGGATCACGGCGGGCTTCTTCCTCTCTTCGTCCTTTAGATCCTTCTCTCGTCCCACGACTATGGTGTACTCAACATCTAGCCCAGCGACCCACTCATCATGTGAGTTTTCGAACATGCGTCTGAAGCGAGAAAGGCATCCTTTCACCGTCGCGGAAGTACGGGTGTAGATGACGTCGAACTCATCGCCGGTGATGGTTCTATCCTTGTACTCACCGCCGATCGGGGAGATTTGGGACGTCATGGATTTGGGAGGAGGGTTAGGATTAGTGGAACTGCCGTAATGTGAATGGACGGGACGACTAGGAGCGAACCGCCGTAGTATTAAAGGACGTGCGGGGGCGGTAGGAACGAACTGCCGGCGTCTGACGAGCAGCGGGGTAGTGGCTTTCTATTCTCCCATGATACGGGCTTCGAGAGCCCTTGGATCTGAGATCGAACGGTTGCATGGCGTGATTCTAGACCTATGGGTGAATGTCCTATCCCGGAGGGTTATTCTGCAAATTTTCAGCAACTTAGCATGCGACCGTTTGATCTCAGATCCAAGGGCTGCCAGCAGCCCGTATCATGGTCGCGCCTACCACGACCATCGCGTCGCTCGCGCGGTCGCGCCCTTGGAGATTTAACACGGTGCGTTAGGCTATCTGATGTTGGCATGTCATACATAGTCATCACTTAGTCACTCATACTACAACAAGGTTGGCTATATGGTTGGCTATAAGTGTATTTTTTTTACTCCTCTCTATCTCTTTCTTCGTACTCCCTCCGTCCCATAATATAAGAACGTTTTCGACACTAGTGTAGTGTCAAAAATGTTCTAATATAATGGGACACAGGGAGTACTAGTATTTATTGCATTTGCCAAGGAGTGACCTCTTCCAATAAAATGGTGTTGCTAAGTTTGCTTCATTTAATTAGCTATAGACTCAAAATTTTCTTTTCACCTAGGTATATGCGCTTAGCACCATTTCTTCCTTGGGTCACCAAACTAGTCTCTCTCTTCTTGATTAACTTGCCACATCAGACTTTATGGCTATGTGGCAAGCTTAAGCACCTGTAGGAGCAAGTAAGTACAATAGTGCGCTTTACATGGCATTTTTGCATATGTGGAGGAAAGAGATGCAAGGTAAAAGTGGAGAAGTGGGCTCTCATGCAAGAGCCAGCCTCTACTACTACATGGTGGAGCATTGGGAGAGGCACCTGTATGGAGGTGGTCAGGAATCAGGAGACTCACGCCGGTCGTAGCGCCGCAGTTAAAATGATAATGGCAAGTCAAATCACGGGGCCCCACCTGTCCAGCAGTAACTCACTGTCAAATCACAAAGCCCTACGTTTGTAGCAGCCTACTCCCTGGTCTTCTCGCGTCTCTGTCGAACCGACTAGGCGGAACTGCCCCGCCTACAGAGATGTAAAAACCCACTCCCTCGACTTTTAAATACATCTACTCCCTAAGTCTAGGTGAGTAAGTCATCTTAAGAAAACCAAATAATCGCAAAATACTAAGGCGCGGTGCATTAACTTCTACCTCGTTTCTTGTTTCTTCACATATCAACCAATAAGAATCCAGTGATATACTTTTTGTGACATAGTAACTCATATTTAGTTAGTCAACTGGATGACCTAGAACTACGTGCAGGCCTATAAACTGAGACGCCTACAAATAAAAAACCGAGATGGAGAGGGTAGTTCAGCACGTATCTTTTTAGATCAATATAGTCGGGATTCACCAAGGAGCAAAACCAAGTGGTAGGCTGCTCCTGTCGTGTTGGCATAGCAACTCAAGCAGGGTCAGTCCACACACGAAATGGCGACACACTTAACAGGACCCCTTTGGCAGACATGTGGCTCATCCACTGTCTTGTTCCACGTGCGATGCACCAAATCACAGTTCGGAGCAACGGTTGGAATTGGAGGCACCCCAGTCGTAGCGCCGCAGTAGTAGAAAATGAGCGATGAGGGGTCAAATCACAAAGCCCCACCTTTCCCGCATTAAAATTTGGGCCAGACGAAGCAACCATCATTTCACTCTAGCGGCGCAAGAGCATAAATAAAAGAGAAAACAATGATGCGTCGACAGCTACCTAGGCACCCTAGGGTAGGGGTCTCCACTCTGAGATCCTTTTTTTTTGAAAGCGCCTCCACTACAAATCGGCTTCTCCCTCGTCCTCTTGAAGAAAACCGATGATGAGTGCGGCGGTAGGGTTTGTAGGAGTACTACGGTGTGCGGGGCCACGTCGTAGTAAACGGGTTCGAGTCGACGCGCTTAAATATGTGTGGGCCGCTTGGTTTTACGGGAACGAGGCAGCATTTTGGGTTCGGGGACCAGTGGAGATATAACACGTGCAAAAAATTGTGGACGTAGGTGTTGGGGAACGTAGCAGAAATTCAAAATTTTCTACGCATCACCAAGATCAATCTATGGAGATACTAGCAACGAGAGAGAGGGGAGTGCATCTTCATACCCTTGAAGATCGCGATGCGGAAGCGTTACAAGAACGTGGTCGGTGGAGTCGTTCACGAAGCGATTCAGATCGCGGCCGAATCCGATCTAAGCACTAAAGAACGGTGCCTCCGCGTTCAACACACGTGCAGCCCGGTGACGTCTCCCGTGCCTTGATCCAGCATGGAGAGAGGGAGAGGTTGGGGAAGACTCCGTCCAGCAGCAACATAACGGCGTGGTGGTGATGTAGGAGCGTGGCACTCCAGCAGGGCTTCGCCAAGCACTGCGAGAGACGAGGAGGGAGAGGGGTAGGGCTGCGCCAGGAGAGAGGAAAACTCATGTCTTTGGCAGCCCCAAAACCCCCACTATATATAGGGGAAGGGTAGAGGGGCCGGCCCCCTCCAGATCCAATCTAGAGGGGAGGGGCGGCGGCCAGGAGGGGTGGCTAGCCCCCCAAGCAAGATGGAGGCGCCCCCCTCCCCTAGTGTTTTCAACCCTAGGCGCCTTGGGCCCTTGGGGAGGGGCGCACCAGCCCACTAGGGGCTGGTTCCCTCCCACGTTCATCCCATCAAGCCCCCTGGGGTAGGTGGCCCCAACCGGTGGACCTCCGGACACCTTTCGGTGGTCCCGGTACAATACCGATAACCCCCGAAACTATTCCGGTGACTGAAACTAGACTTCCCATATATAAATCTTTACCTCCGGACCATTCCGGAACTCCTCGTGATGTCCGGGATCTCATCCGGGACTCCAAACAACATTTGGTAACCACATACAAACTTCATTTATAACGCTAGCGTCATCGAACCTTAAGTGTGTAGACCATACGGGTTCGGGAATCATGCAGACATGGCCGAGACAGCTCTCTGGCCAATAACCAACAGCGGGATCTGGATACCCATGTTGGCTCCCACATGTTCCATTATGATCTCATCGGATGAACCACGATGTCAAGGATTCAAGCAATCCCGTATACAATTCCCTTTGTCAACCGGTATGTTACTTGCCCGAGATTCGATCGTCGGTATCCCAATACCTCGTTCAATCTCATTACCGGCAAGTCACTTTACTCGTTCCATAATGCATGATCCCGTGACTAACTACTTAGTCACATTGAGCTCATTATGATGATGCATTACCGAGTGGGCCCAGAGATACCTCTCCGTCATATGGAGTGACAAATCCCAGTCTCGATTCGTGCCAACCATGAGACACTTTCGGAGATACCTGTAGTGCACCTTTATAGCCACCTGAGTTACGTTGTGACGTTTGGTACACCCAAAGCATTCCTACGGTGTCCGGGAGTTGCACAATCTCATGGTCTAAGGAAATGATACTTGACATTAGAAAAGCTCTTAGCAAACGAACTATACGGTCTTGTGCTATGCTTGGGATTGGGTCTTGTCCATCACATCATTCTCCTAATGATGTGATCCCGTTATCAATGACATCCAATGTCCATGGTTAGGTAACCATAACCATCTATTGATCAATGAGCTAGTCAACTAGAGGCTCACTAGGGACATGTTGTGGTCTATGTATTCACACATGTATTACGGTTTCCAGTTAATACAGTTATAGCATGAACAATAGACAATTATCATGAACAAGGAAATACAATAATAGCCATTTTATTATTGCCTCTAGGTCATATTTCCAACAGTCTCCCACTTGCACTAGAGTCAATAATTTAGTTCACATCATTATGTGATTGTAATGAATTCAACACCCATGGTGTTTGATCATAGCTCGCTTGTGAGAGAGGTTTACTAGTCAGCAGTCCGAATCTTTCAGATCCGTGTGTGCTTTACAAATCTCTATGTCATCTCCTAGATGCAGCTACCACGCTCTATTTGGAACTATTCCAAATAACTGCTCTACTATATGAATCCGGTCTACTACTCAGAGTCATCCGGATTAGTGTCAAAGTTTGCATCGACGTAACCCTTTACGATGAACTCTTTTACCACCTCCATAATCGAGAAAATTCCTTAGTCCACTAGCTACTAAGGATAACCTTGACCGCTGTCCTGTGATCCATTCCTGGATCACACTTGTACCCCTTGACTGACTCAGGGCAAGGCACACTTTAGGTGCGGTACACAGCATAACATACTGTAGAGCCTACGTCTAAAGCATAGGGGACGACCTTCGTCCTTTCTCTCTTTTCTACCGTGGTCAGGTCTTGAGTCTTACTCAATACTCACACCTTATAACACACCCAAGAACTCCTTCTTTGTCAATCTATTTTGAACTCCTTCAAAATCTTGTCACGTTGTGTATTCATTTCAAAGTACTATTAAGAGATTTTGATCCATCCTTATAGATCTTGATCCTCAATGTTCAAGTAGCTTAATCCAGGTTTTCCACTCAAAAACACTTTTCAAATAACCCTATATGCTTTCCAGAAACTCTGCATCATTTCTGATCAACAATATGTCAACAACATATACTCATCAGAAATTCTATAATGCTCCCACTCACTTCTTTGGAAATACAAGTTTCTCATAAACTTTGTATAAACCCAAAATCTTTGATTATCTCATCAAAGAGTATATTACATCTCCGAGATGCTTACTCCAATCCTTAGAAGGATTGCTGGAGCTTTGCATACTTGTTAGCATCTTATAGGATTGACAAAAACTTTCTGGTTGTATCATATACAACCTTTCCTCAAGGAAATTGTCGAGGAAAACATCTGCAAGATTTCATAAATAATGCAGTAACTGCTAATATAATTCATAAATAATGCAGTAACTGCTAATATAATTCCAACAGACTCATAGCATCGCTATGAGTGAGAAAGTATCATCGCAGTCAACTCCTTGAACTTGTCGGAAAACATCTTAACGACAAGTCGAGCTTTCATAATGGTGATACTTACCATCATTCTCCGTCTTCCTTTTAAAATCCATCTGTACCCAACAGCCTTACGACCATCAAGTAGTTCTTCCAAAGTCTATACTTTGTTTTCATACATGGATCCTCTCTCGGATATTATGGCCTCTAGCCATTTGTCGGAATCTGGGCCCACCATCGCTTCTCCATAGCTCGTAGGTTCATTGTTGTCTAGCAACATGACCTCCAAGACAGGATTACCGTACCACCCTGAAGCAGTACGCATCCTTGTCACCCTACGAGGTTTGGTAGTAACTTGATCCGAAGCTTCATGATCACTATCATAAGCTTCTACTTCAATTTCGGTAGGCGCCACAGGAACAACTTCCTGTGCCCTGCTACACACTAGTTGAAGTGATGGTTCAATAACCTCATCAAGTCTCCACCATCCTCCCACTCAATTCTTTCGAGAGAAACTTTTCCTCGAAAAAGGACCCAATTCTAGAAACAATCCCTTTTGCTTGTGGATCTGAGACAGGAGGTATACCCCACTGTTTTGGGTGTCCTATGAAGATGCATTTATCCGCTTTGGGTTTGAGCTTATCAGGCTAAAACTTTTCCACATAAGCTTCGCAGTCCCAAACTTTTAAGAAATGACAGCTTAGGTTTCTCTAAACCATAGTTCGTACGCTGTCATCTCAACGGAATTACGTGGTGCCCTATTTGAAGTGAATGTGATTACCCTAATGCCTAACCCATAAACGATAGTGGTAATTCGATAAGAGACATCATGGTATGCACCATACCCAATAGGGTGCAGCTATGATGTTCGGACACACCATCACATATGGTGTTCCAGGCGGTATTGGTTATGAAAAAATTTCCACAATGTCTTAATTGTATACCAAACTCATAACTCAGATACTCATCTCTATGATCATATCACAGACATTTTATCCTCTTGTCATGATGATCTTCAACTTCACTCTGAAATTACTTGAACCTTTCAATAATTCATATTTGTGTTTCATCAAGTAAATATACTCAGAATCTACTCAAATCATCTGTGAAGTAAGAGCATAATGATATTCACTGCGTGCCTCAGCACTCATTGGATTGAACACATTAAAATGTATTCCTTCCAACAAGTCGCTTTCTTGTTCCATCTTACTGAAAACGAGGCCTTTCAATCATCTTGCTCATGTGGTATGACTTGCATGTCTCAAGTGATTCAAAATCAAGTGAGTCCAAACGATCCATCTGTATGGAGTTTCTTCACATGTACCAATAGACATGGTTCGCATGTCTCAATCTTTTCAAAAACGAGTGAGTCCAAAGATCCATCAACATGGAGCTTCTTCATGCGTTTTATACCAATATGACTCAAACAGCAGTGCCACAAGTATGTGGTACTATCATTACTATCTTATATCTTTTGGCATGAAAATGTGTATCACTATGATCGAGATTCAATAAACCATTCATTTTAGGTGCAAGACCATTGAAGGTATTATTCAAATAAACAGAGCAACCATTATTCTCCTTAAATGAATAACCGTATTGCGATAAACATAATCCAATCATGTCTATGCTCAACGCGAACACCAAATAACAATTATTTAGGTTTAACACCAATCTCAATGGTAGAGGGAGCATGCGATGCTTGATCACATCAACCTGGGAAACACTTCCAATACACATCGTCATCTCACCTTTAGCTAGTCTCCGTTTATTCCGTAGCTCTTTTATTTCGAGTTACTAACACTTAGCAACCGAACCGGTATCTTAATACCCTGGTGCTACTAGGAGTACTAGTAAAGTACACATGTATATCCAATATACTTCTACCGACCTTGCCAGCCTTCTCATCTACCAAGTATCTAGGGTGGTTCTGGTTCAGTGACTGTTCCCCTCATTACAGAAGCACTTAGTCTCGGGTTTGGGTTCAACCTTGGGTTCCTTTACTAAAGCAGCAACTGATTTGTTGTTTCATGAAGTATCCCTTCTTGCCCTTGCCCTTCTTGCCCTTGCCCTTCTTGAAACTAGTGGTTTCACAAACCATCAACAATTGATGCTCCTTCTTGATTTCTACTTTCGCGGCGTTAAACATCGTGAATATTTCAAGGATCATCATATGTATCCCTGATATGTTATAGTTCATCACGAAGCTCTAGCAGCTTGGTGGCAATGACTTTGGAGAAACATCACTATCTCATCTGGAAGATTAACTCCCACTTGATTCAGGTGATTGTTGTACTCGGACAATCTGAGCAGAAGCTCAATGATTGAGCTTTTCTCCCTTAGTTTGCAGGCTAAGAAACTCGTCGGAGGTCTTATACCTCTTGACGTGGGCACGAGCCTGAAATCCCAATTTCAGCCCTCGAAACATCTCATATGTTCTGCGATGTTTCGAAACCGTCTTCGGTGCCTCAATTCTAAACCGTTTAACATTACTAAACTATCACGTAGTTACCAAAACATGTATGTCAGATGTTCGCAACATCCACAGACAATGCTCGAGGTTCAGCACACCGAGAGGTATTAAGGACATAAGCCTTCTACGCAGCAATGAGGACAATCCTCAGTTTACGGACCCAGTCCACATAATTGCTACTATTAACTTTCAACTAAATTTTCTCTAGGAACATATCTAAAATTGTAGAACTAAAGCGTGAGCTACGCCATAATTTGCAAAATCTTTTCACTATGTTCAGGATAATTAAGTTCATCTTATGAACTCCCACTCAGATATACATCCCTCTAGTCATCTAAGTGATACATGATCCGAGTCAACTAGGCCGTGTCCGATCATCACGTGAGACGGACTAGTCATCATCGGTGAACATCTTCATGTTGATCGTATCCACTATACGACTCATGTTCGACCTTTCAGTCTCTTGTGTTCCGAGGCCATGTCTGTACATGCTAGGCTTGTCAAGTCAACCTAAGTGTTTTGCGTGTGTAAATCTGGCTTACACCTGTTCTATGTGAACGTTAGAATCTATCACACCCGATCATCACATGGTGCTTCAAAACAACGAACTTTCGCATAGCGATTACGCGATTAGGGGAACACTTTCTTGAAATTATTATGAGGGATCATCTTATTTACTACCGTCGTTCTAAGAAAATAAGATGCATAAACATGATAAACATCACATGCAATCAAATAGTGACATGATATGGCCAATATCATTTTGCTCCTTTCGATCTCCATCTTCGGGGCTCCATGATCATCATCGTCACCGGCGTGCCACCATGATCTCCATCATCATGATCTCCATCATCGTGTCTCCATGAAGTTGTCTCGCCAACTATTACTTCTACTACTATGGCTAACGGTTTAGCAATGAAGTAAAGTAATTAGATGGCGTTATTCAGTGACACGCAGGTCATACAATAAATAAAGAAAACTCCTATGGCTCCTGCCGGTTGTCATACTCATCGATATGCAAGTCATGATTCCTATACAAGAATATGATCAATCTCATACATCACATATATTTCATTCATCACATCCTTCTTGGCCATATCACATCACACGACATATGCTGCAAAAACAAGTTAGACGTCCTCTAATTGTTGTTGCAAGTTTTTTACGTGGCTGCTATAGGTTTCTAGCAAGAACGTTTCTTACCTATGCCAAAACCACAACGTGATATGCCAATTTCTATTTACCCTTCATAAGGACCCTTTTCTTCGAATCCGATCCGTCTAAAGTGGGAGAGACTGGCTCCCGCTAGCCACCTTATGCAACAAGTGCATCTCAGTCGGTGGAACTTGTCTCACGTAAGCGTACGTGTAAGGTCGGTCCTGGCCGCTTCATCCCACAATACCGTCGAAACAAGATAGGACTAGTAATGGTAAGCATACTGAACAAAACCAACGCCCACAACTACTTGTGTTCTACTCGTGCATAGAATCTACGCAATAGACCTAGCTCTGATAACTCTGTTGGGGAACGTAGCAGAAATTCAAAATTTCTATGCATCACCAAGATCAATCTATGGAGATACTAGCAACGAGAGAGAGAGGGGAGTGCATCTTCGTACCCTTGAAGATCGCGATGCGGAAGCGTTACAAGAACGCGGACGGTGGAGTCGTTCACGAAGCGATTCAGATCACGGCCGAATCTGATCTAAGCACCGAAGAACGGTGCCTCCGCGTTCAACACACGTGCAGCCCGGTGACGTCTCCCGTGCCTTGATCCAGCAAGGAGAGAGGGAGAGGTTGGGGAAGACTCCGTCATGCAGCAACACAACGGCATGGTGGTGATGTAGGAGCGTGGCACTCCAGCAGGGCTTCGCCAAGCACTGCGAGAGACGAGGAGGGAGAGGGGTAGGGCTGCGCCAGGAGAGAGGAAAACTCATGTCTTTGGCAGCGCCAGAACCCCCACTATATATAGGGGAAGGGGAGAGGGGGCCGGCCCCCTCCAGATCCCATCTAGAGGGGAGGGGCGGCGGCCAGGAGGGGTGGCTTGCCCCCCAAGCAAGGTGGAGGCGCCCCCTCCCCTAGGGTTTTCAACCCTAGGCGCCTTGGGCCCTTGGGGAGGGGCGCACCAGCCCACTAGGGGCTGGTTCCCTCCCATGTTCAGCCCATCAAGCCCACTGGGGTAGGTGGCCCCACCCGGTGGACCTCCGGACACCTTTCGGTGGTCCCGGTACAATACCGATAACCCCCGAAACTATTCCGGTGACTGAAACTGGACTTCCCATATATAAATCTTTACCTCCGGACCATTCCGGAATTCATCGTGACGTCCGGGATCCCATTCGGGGCTCCAAACAACATTCGGTAACCACATACAAACTTCCTTTATAACCCTAGCGTCATCGAACCTTAAGTGTGTAGACCCTACTGGTTCGGGAATCATGCAGACATGACCGAGACAGCTCTCTGGCCAATAACCAACAGCGGGATCTGGATACCCATGTTGGCTCCCACATGTTCCACGAGGATCTCATCGGATGAACCACGATGTCAAGGATTCAAGCAATCACGTATACAATTCCCTTTGTCAATCGGTATGTTACTTGCCCGAGATTCGATCGTCGGTATCCCAATAGCTCATTCAATCTCCTTACCGGAAAGTCACTTTACTCATTCCATAATGCATGATCCCGTGACTAACTACTTAGTCACATTGAGCTCATTATGACGATGCATTACCGAGTGGGCCCAGAGATACCTCTCCGTCGTACGGAGGGACAAATCCCAGTCTCGATTCGTGCCAACCCAACAGACACTTTCGGAGATACCTGTAGTGCACCTTTGTAGCCACCCAGTTACGTTGTGACGTTTGGTACGGCCAAAGCATTCCTACGGTATCCGGGAGTTGCACAATCTCATGGTCTAAGGAAATGCTACTTGACATTAGAAAAGCTCTTAGCAAACGAACTATACGATCTTGTGCTATGCTTAGGATTGGGTCTTGTCCATGACATCATTCTCCTAATGATGTGATCCCGTTATCAATGACATCCAATGTCCATGGTCAGGAAACCGTAACCATCTATTGATCAACGAGCTAGTCAACTAGAGGCTCACTAGGGACATGTTGTGGTCTATGTATTCACACATGTATTACGGTTTCCAGTTAATACAATTATAGCATGAACAATAGACAATTATCATGAACAAGGAAATACAATAATAGCCATTTTATTATTGCCTCTAGGGCATATTTCCAACAGTAGGTTCGACCGAAAGGCAATGATGCATGGGCCCTGCATTTTGATATACCCGGGGTCGCGTGAAATTTGCTACTCTACTCAAAACTAGTAAGGTACACATGTATTGAACGCATGAGATTTCGAAACCAAATTATGAATAAATACACACTATAGCATGTAAAGCTTTGAGTCATATATGCATGATGTAGATATTCATTTAGTTCTTATAGTTCATCTCATTCAAAATCAATTAGTTTTATAAAAATGTTAAGATTCATGGGGTTGTGCATTGTAAATCATAATGTAAAAAACAAATAATGGCAATTCATTTAGAAAAAATAATAAATTATGATACAGAAGATTCTAGAACAAAGGAGAAGTGCTTGTGTTTTGAGGTTTGTGCATTATGCTTAAGTTCAGCCATGGAGTCTTCTAAATTGTACATGTGGCAGATCTGGTGGAATGTTGATGATATCCAACGGCCGATGGTGCTCGGATTTTCCCATCTCTCTGCCTTTGTCGGGTTAGCTTCATCCAGCGACCATCTTTCAAATTTATTGGCACACTATATAGTTCTTGTGCCATAGTTGCATGTTTTGGAAAAAAGCTACTATTGGGTTGTACTATCTATTTAGAATAGAAGATGTATACATGGAAGTTGTAGGGAAAGAGATGACATGGAGGATCTCAATTCCTATGAGTAGGGATTGGAAAAGAGATGTCATTTGGTTCACATCATAGGAACTTTTCTATTGAATCTAGAGATGACATGTATCTCAAGTCCTATGAGGAGGGATTAGTAAAGAGATGTAATTTAGTTCATATCATAGGAACTTCTCTATTGAATATGCCCTAATGTTTATTTTCCTTTGAAATTAAGGGAGTATAGGAATCCATTCATATGAACCAAGTGGCTCTAAAGCTATAGAAATGATATCATGTTTATTTCCTTTGAAATGTAGAGTATATGAATCTATTCCTATGAACCAATTGGCTCTAAAGGAAAAAATCCTATAAAAATCATATCATATAGAGTTCCTATGATATTCCTCGACACTAAAGGATGGTTGAAATTGCTGCGGGTGATACGATGGTCTTTCTTTGTAGACTCCTCACCCATCTTTATAGTTACCTCTCGAAGATGAATGAAATGATATATACAGGGTATTCTACATGTGCAATTTGGTACACGAAAACTTGGTAAAAGTTTGCGAGGTTCTAATTTTCAATAAAGCTATATACCGCATTTCGGAATGGAGGGAGAATCTGGCAGTTGCTAGCACTCACGTGGAAGATTTGTATGTAGGAGGAGTGGCTGTTCATTAAATGACATGGCAAAGCGGACCTTTATCGGATGCCGATCTAACGGTTCTTACGGCGTTCTTCAGGAAAAGGCTTGTGGCGAACTTTTGTCGGATAATGATTTACGGACACATGCATTGAATTGATACGTGCCCCCCTCTCTCTCACGCACACGCACCCTCACGAGTCACAACTCTCCCGAGTCCTCTCGCAGACTCGCACGTGGCACCCATCGTCTATCTGCAGGTAGACGTCACGCACATATGTGCTCTTCACACCCTACCCTCAGAACTTCTAAAAAACAAAAGACGGCGCACACATTTTATTTTAGCTCACACGTCACACACTTATATTATTACTCTTGCGGCGAACGTTCTTTGGGCATAGTATATATTGTACTCTCGCGAAGAGAAGTGGTGCACGCACGCACTAGTTCTCTCACACCCACTCACGGTACGTAGGAGGCGCATTTTTTGAAGCCGGTACAACAAAATCACTCCACTATATATAAAAGCAGGAGCCTTAGCGCTTGCTTTACTAGGGTTCCTCTCGTTCACTCTCTCATGCTCTCCGGATCTAAGCAAGACATAGGTGGCCACACTCTCTCTCTCAGCTCATGGCTGGTCACAAATCCGGCCGGACAACCACGACCGGGGCAGGGGTGTAGGTGCATTGTTCACGCTGTCGTCGGCGGCGAGGCAGGTGACCAACGGCTGCCCGCACGTCCCGATCGGCGGCCGTGCCGTTCTCTCCGAGAGAGCACCGGCTCGGGAGGGCCTCCGACCCCTTCTTCCTCCCTGCGGTATTGTGGCCAAGATGCGGCCTCCCGACGCCGTCTTTGCCACATGCCGATGTCACGCCCAAGAGGCGACCCTATCCTAAAGGAACTCGAAGGTCCCACCAAGGATAGAAGCGCATCTTGAAGACGCTTTTGCAAGGTGGATATCATTACATCAACATTACATAATAGTGGGGATACAACCAAGACATACATTGTCACATGAATACAACAATACACCATATACAAGATCAACATCCGACTACGGATGAAACATAAACAGAAACTCAAACAATATCCACCCTGCTAGCCTAGGCTACCGACCAGGAACCTATCCGTCAATCGAAGAAGAAGCAGAAGAAGAACTCCAAAACAAGTAAACTTCGCTCTCGCGTCATGAGCATCGCATAACCTGTACCTGCAACTGTTGTTGCAGTAAACTTTGAGCCACGAGGACTCAGCAATCCCATTACCATGGGTATCAAGACTAGCAAAGCTTAATGGGTAAGGAAGAGGTAAAGCGGTGAGGTTGCAGCAGCGACTAAGCATGTATGGTGGCTAACATACGCAAATAAGAGCGAGAAGAGAGGCAAAACCAGCGGTCGTCAACTAGTAATGATCAAGAAGTGATCTTGAGCTCCTACTTACGTCAATCATAACCCAAGAAACCGTGTTATCCTCTCGATCGACCCCGAAAAGAGACAATCACGGTTACGCACGCAGTTGGTGTATTTCAGAAGAGTTTACTTCAAGTTTACTACAACCGGATATTAACAAATTCCCATCTGCCACATTACCGCGGCCACGGCTCTCGAAAATTTACACCCTGCAGGGGTGTCCCAACTTAGCCCATTATAAGCTCTCGCGATCAACGAAGGATATTCCTTCTCCCGGGAAGACCCGATCAGTCTCGAAATCCCGGTTTACAAGACATTTCTATAATGGTAAAACAAGACCAGCAAAGCTACCCGATGCGCCGACAATCCCGATAGGAGCTGCACATATCTCATTCTCAGGGCAACACCGGATGAGACATCCTACAAGTAAAACCATCCCTCAAGTTTCCCCAAGGTGGCCCCGCAGTCTACTCGTTTCGGGCCAACACTTAGAGAAGCATTGGCCCGTGGGGGCTAAAATAAAGATGACCCTCGGGTTAATTACTCCCAAGGGAAAGGTATAGGTGGTAGGCAAATGGTAAAACCAATGTTGGGCCTTGCTGGAGGAGTTTTATTCAAAGGAACTGTCAAGGGGTCCCATAAATCACCCAACCGCGTTAGGGACACAAAATCCGGGAACATAATACCGATATGGCCGGAAACTAGGCGGCAAGAGTGGAACAAAACACCAGGATAAGGCCGAGCCTTCCACCCTTTACCAAGTATATAGATGCATTAATAATATAAGAGATATTGTGATATCCCAACATAAACATAATCCAACGTGGAGCAATCTTCATCTTCACCTGCAACTAGCAACGCTATAAGAGGGGCTGAGCAAAGCGGTAACATAGCCAAACAACGGTTTGCTAGGAAGGTTGACAAAGGTTAGAGGTTCATGGCAATTTGGGAGGCTTGAGCAGCAAGTGATAGGTAGCCCAACATAGCGATAGAACGAAGCAACTAGCATAACAATGATAGTAATGAGATCCAAGGTGACGGTCATCTTGCACGAAATACCGATAGGAAGAAGAACGAGTCCAAGAAGAAGACGAACGGGAGTAGTCGAACGAATCCTCACAATCGCAACATTACCGGAACTAAGAAGCAACACCGGAAAGAAAACAAACAACATGGTACATACACAAGCATAAAATGGCATGATGCACAATCAAGTATGATGCATGTCAGGTTTAAAGAGCATGGCATGGCAAAGTGCAACAAACAATGCTACAAGTTAAGTCGAACTCAATATGCAACGAGTTGCATATTGACAAAACACCACATTGACATATTTAGTTTAATCTCGTTTAAGCTACCAAACAATGTTAAATGTTGTTAAACATGGCAAGAGGTGAGGCATAATTAAACTACCTATCTAGGCAAGTTTAAATGAGGCCGGAACAACAAACAACAATTCCGGAAAATCCTCATATGCATATTTCAAATTTGGTACTGTTCTGCCCTAAACCATATTTTAATGTTATTAAACAGCAAAATAAAGTCCACCATGTTAAACTAGGCATTTTTCCACCCCATTTACATATAAAGTTCATTAAATTCGGGGCTACGCTTATTAATAAGTTATGAAATAAACCATTTTAGCATGGCAATTATGCAAATTAATGCCAACAACAATCTAAACATTTTGAACATGGATGAAAGCAGCATATTGTGAAACTAGATAAAATTCTAAGCATTTTACATATATAGTTTGTTTAGTTTGGATGCATGCATATTTAGCTATAGACATTTTAAAACAGTGGCAATTCGGTAAATATGCATGCACCGAAAAAATGCTAAAATACACAGAGTGGGAAAAAAATATGCACGGGCGAAGCATCACAATGCAGCGGCCCAGATGAGTTCGGCCCATGTGGCTGTGAGAGTGTGCAAAATAACAGGAAAACGTAGCAAATGATGGGGGCGGCTGGGACTCGAACCCCAGACCCCTCGAATGAATAGTGGCCGCGCTAGCAACTGGGCTAGCTGTGTGTTTGTGATCAATGGGAAGTCGAGAGAAACTTAAACATCTGCGCATCGCGACCTGGACCAAAACTCAATCATGCGCACGGGGACTCGCCGGCGACGGGAGCCAGCCGCAACCCTTGCTGGATGCAGGGGGGCGGTGGGGGTGCGGAAACGTGCCATGGTGCGTGTGGTTGAGCAACGACGCAAGGGTGTGGGTGTGCTCGCGGAGGAACAGACCACGGGCTCGCAAAAGAAAACAACAGAAACTCCACGAACTCGTTCATGGTGGTCGTGCAAAATCTCGACCGGAGCGACGCCTACATGCACGGATTTGAAAGGGAAAAGGAGGGGTTTGCGAGAGGAGCTCACGAGGGGATCGAATTCGTTGGCAGGGCGGTCGGAGAAGCAGTGAAGACGACTTGGGGACCCACAGATCGCCGGTGTCCGTGAAGCAGAGAACGCAGGGGAAGAAGAGGTCGTAGAGGAAGACGATCGCGTCGGCCTTGGAACTGACTGGCTCCTGGCCTGCTTGTAGTCGAAGAAGACGACGTCGGGGTACAAGACCCTCGCGACGCGCGCGTTGTCTCCGGGCGTGATGTAGAGGACGCAGGGGAAGTAGAGGGACTTGGCGAATGCTCTGATCCAGGTAGAAGAAGTCGAAGGGGAAGAAGAGGACGTCGGGGAAGGCGTCCTCGGGCTCGGATCGGCGTCAGAACGGGCTTGGGGAGGCGCTGCGGTTCTCGGGGTCGACGGGGGGGAGGCCGGCGATGCTCCTACTCCGGTGATGAGCTCTTGCTGGAGACGAGCTTCGGCCCGTCCTGGGCATGGCGTCGGGCGGTGGAGGAAGCAGGCGCGTGGGTGCCCCCTTACCTATGGCGGCGGCAGAGGAGGAAAGGGGGTGGGGGGGAAGGAACCCTAGGACGAGGAGCGGGGGTTTTATAGGAGGAGCTGGCGCGGTGCCGTGGCCACTGTGGCCATTTGCTGCCTCTGGTTTTCGCCGTGAGAGACAGAGAGGGAGGAAGAAGAAAAGAAGGGAGACAGGTCGCTGGCAGGTGGGGTCGGCGGGGTGATCGGCTGGCCATGGGGAAAATTTTACCAGGGAGGTGATCGGCGGGCTGCGGGGCTAGGCTAGATGGGCCGTGGCTCAGCTGGAGCAGCACTGCTGCGTTGGTACTAGACTGCATTGCTGCTGCTGGAAGCTGGCTCTATCTCTCCCTCTTATTCTTTCTTTTCTCAATTTCATCAAACAGAAAATAAGAGAGAAAAGCTCAGAGATAAAGGGAAGGCATGAGAGAGATATGAGAATATATATGGAGTCCAGAATTTGTGCAGAATTTTGATAAATTTCTTTGGGCATTTTTAAGGATAGAAAAATAATTCAAGTTTGAATTAAATTCAAACTTGAGCCATTTTTGAACCTAACCAAATCAACTCCAAAAGAGATAAAATTTGTCATAGAGGTATAAGGCATTGAGTAAGATCACCAGGAAATAAATGAACACTAATGGAGGAGGGAATAATGTCACTTGCAAAAAAACATGAAGGAAGAAGGAATGGAGAGGTGATGATACATGGCATATGGCTTGAGAGAGATAGCAAGGGCTAATGCACACACAACATGATGAGCATGATGAGCATGATGAAATGCAAAATGACAAGGGTACAATGCAACATAACAAGTGAGATGGGGATGGTGCAAGAAGCAAATATATGACAAAGGCGCTCAACATGATCATGGCATAAACATATAGAAATGAGATATGCAACAATAATTATGATAATGCAACAAACACAATAACCACACGGCAACAACTAAAATAAAAGGAAGGCAACTAGAGCATCGGTCTCGGGGCATTACAGCCGACGACCCTCAGGTATATATTCCTTTGAAACCTGCCTTGCTCTACTCCCCCAGCTCTTCCCCCTTCATGTGGATCCTTTTCTACTTCCATCCACTGTTCCAAAGCCACCTAGACTTCTATTATTATTAGAAGTAAAGCTAGTTCATACAGTCAACTCAAAGTGTTGGTTCAAACAGGAAAGAAAGTGGGAAAGCTGTAGCATGAATCTAGGACTTGGTTCTAAGAGGAAACGGGGGAAAGTAGTAATATCTGTCACTGTTTAAATAACCGTATTTCGTATTTGCGCAAACAGGGATGTCTGTCTCCATATCGTTTCGGGATGTCTTTCTCCGTATCGTTTCTATCCGCGCAATCAAAAGCACACACCTCAGTTTTAGTACAACTGCGCAAAATGAGATGGCTATCCCTCGTTGCCGTCGTCTAACCTCCCGTCTTCAAGGTATCCCTACATTGGTAGCAACTAAAGTAGAATGACCAACGCAATCT
This sequence comes from Aegilops bicornis, assembly GCA_021605145.1. Lineage (NCBI taxonomy): Eukaryota > Viridiplantae > Streptophyta > Magnoliopsida > Poales > Poaceae > Aegilops > Aegilops bicornis. The sequence goes on from CM038673.1 coordinate 48,784,396, forward strand.
AAACGAAGCTGATTCGTACGTTTTACTTCCTGATTGCAGTGCAGGGACAAGAGAAAACAACTGCATCCTAGTCCGGAATGCACTTTCTACCTGTTCATCCATGGACCGAGGACTAGCTGGCACGGCTGCACGGCAGTTTTTTGGACAGGTGCGCGGACAAGAGGCATTGTGGTCTGCTTATTTCTGCAAATAGCGGTGCTTAAATTTAGTGGAATGCACAAGAATTTCACCTGGTCAGTACACTGCATGGTTTAGTTCAGCATTCCAGCTGAGACCACAATTATAACTGGTTATTCTGGAATGAGAGAACCTAACCCTGGATGGTGGCAACAAGAAAAAACCAGAGTGAACTCCAGGAAATTTAAGCCTGCCAGGAGGCCCTTTGCTCAGAGAAGCCTTGCTTGTTTTTTCCTTATTTGTAAACCTTCTCACAACTTTGTCTTTTGTTGTGAACTAGTATATGTTTGTTATGTTCTATGAATCATTGAGATGTATAAAACTGCTTAACTTATGCTTTTCAAGATTTTTATGAAGACGAGTTTAATGTGAGTGTTCCACATGAGCGCTGGACTAGCATTGAACGTTTGGAATTTATTACATTGTGGCCTCAATTAACTGCACGAACCACTGTACCAAGATACATAGTTGCTTATATGATTCACGGGCACACAAAAGTAGCAGCAGTTCCCATAGACGGATTCAAACAGAGTACTAGCCCCAGAGGGGTCGATATGAGCAAGGTTCGAATAATTAGACACAATCCAAACTACTATTAAACACTAGCTGGGGCAACTATTTCATGCCTCGATCTAATTTGGGCTGGACACAGGACGGACCTTGCCATGAACATCATCGAGGACGTCCCGCAGTAGCTCAATCCTGTGAACCTTCATGAAGACCACCTTGTGGCCTTGCCACTGATAAAATTGTTTGTGGAGGCATGCCACGTCATCTTCCTGCGTAAGCTTGACAAGAACAGTATGCCTCACGAACGAAGGAGTAGCTTTGAACTTCTTGTGCTTCAAAGACACCCTGGACAACACGCCTGACAACAGTGAGGCTGGAATACACCTCTTTATTGGTATAACCGCAAATGGCTTCCAGGATCCAACAGCCTAAGAACTCTGTTTTCCCGGTGCGTATATTCAGGTCGTCCGCCTCATAGCGAGTGACATGCACAACCACACAATCCTTATGCGCATCGTGGCTCTAATTGAAAAGAAACAAATTCTGAATTACTTTTCAAAGATAAGAAAGACAAGTTATTTAAACCACTATGTATAGCATGGCATCGAAGCTAATAAAATTTTGCATTATTAATCACCACATACTTCCTTTTCTAAAAAATCACCACATACTTATATGAAAAACCACAATCGAGATCGGCAAAGAAGGAAATCACCTTGGGCAGCTCAGCGGGGGACACATCCTCAAAGGGGAAAACTGCTCCTGCGATTGCCACGGGGTTGTAACCTTAAGCAGGCGTTGACCATCTCAAGATCTTGGCCGTGAGCGTATCTGGGGTCGGCTCGGTGGCTGCCTCCATCTTTTGGAGCTCTCTGTCTCGTTGGGATCAGCCTCCCGCGTCTGCTCCAATATCGGCAGATCTTTGCCTGGTTCTCCTTGGTCCATCATGAAACTGACGAATACTAGGAGACCACTGAAAGGAAAACACAATCGCAATGCCAATGAAACAAAAAAGAGTGAGGATCGGTTCTTGCTTTGCAAAAGTTCTTTTTTCTCTGAACGAGAATATACCAACATCACGGATCCGCTTACCTTCCCTTCGTTGGGAGAAGAAACGATTGCCGGATCAGAGTGTTGCCTTTCTTGAAGAAGGTGAGGGAGAAGGGATTCAGCGAAGAGTGAAATGATGGTTACTTACCGTCAAACATAGACTGCGGGGAGGTGGGGTTTTGTGATCTGACGGCTCGTTATTGCCAGCTCTGACCGGGGTGACTCTTCGTGCGCATCTTGCCTTCTAATTTGGTGGATGGCATTTGGTATGCCTTCTGCATGGCCCGCATGTTGGTGAACAAAAGTATAACGGCATTCAGAGAGGGAGACATTTCAATGACCTAGGAGGAGCCAAGCGGTAGAGTGTCTCCACTGTACTAGTAGTAATTATTTTTTTACGGGTAGCTGTAGAGTGTCTCCTTTGTACTAGTAGTAATTGTTTCTCTGGGCCCAAGACAAAACAGCCAATCCACACTAGTAAATAGTAAAATCAATTCAAAAGGCGCTACCACACCCAAAGACACCCCCCAAAAAACCTAGGTGCTCTTCTTCCTCCTCGCTCCCACCCACCTCACGTCAGCTTGCTCCACTCGTACCCCCAAATTCCTCACCTCACTCCCATAGAAAACCCCAGCTCCCCTTCTTCCTCACTCCTACAGAAAACCCCCAGCTCCCCTTCTTCTTCGCTCTCACTCAACTAGGCTCGTCATTCGTTACTCTGCTCAAATCCGTGAGCGCGACGTGACACCCTCGAGGAAAATGGAGTCGGCTGACCCCAGCGCCAAGAAGATGAGGCTCCCGCCAGCGGCGACGCCTGTTGTAGATACCGCACCTGGTAGCGCAGGGAGAAGCGGCGACCCCGCCCCCACCGGATCCCAGGAACCCGTAGAATCTCGGGTGGACTGCATCAGCGATCTCCCGGACGCCATCCTTGGGGAGATCATCTCGCTTCTCCCCACCAAGGATTGCTGCCGCACCCAAGTCCTCTCAATTCGGTGGCGCCCTCTATGGCCGCCGTGCCTTAATCTCGACTTTCGTCGGCTATCTCTCTTCAATGATTTTGAAATCCCCAGAGCCATCATCTCCTCCCACCAGGCTTCGTTCAAAGCCTCTGCATCCCGTCATGCTCTTGAGCAAGCATACCATGCCCTGCACGGTGGGCCTTTGGCTGAAATCCCCTGAATTCACAGAACTACAGCTGGTTGAGTTCTACTATTCCCCTGGAAATCACATACCACATACCGAACGCCATGAACTTGTGCCCTCAGCATTGATGTCCATCTCGCGGTTTTCCTCCTCTCTCCACACCGCCACGTTTGTGTTGTGCTACCTACCAGACAATCTGGTACTAAACCTTCGACTCCCATTTCTCAAGAAACTTCCACTTGTGTGGGTTCGTATATCGGAGGCCTCATTGCACAACATCATCCACTCCAGTTGTCCTGCGCTGGAGTGCTTGGTGCTTGTTTTCACAGTTAGAATCGGTTGTCTCCAAATAAAGTCGCCTAACCTTGTAAGAATTGGAATTTCTTTTGACGAAAGGTAGCTCATCATCCAAGATGCCCCTTCACTTCAAAGGTTGATCCTTGATTCTAGTTATTCACCGTTGAAAATAACCGTCCTCTCTGCGCCTAAACTGGAGACCTTGGGTGTAATACATGATCTATGTGCTCATTTCAATATGGTGTTTGGCTCCACAGTTCTTCAGGTACTTTATTTTATCATCTACACTTGTAACCAGAAGCTGCATTTTAAATTTCTGCGCATAATTTATATATCATCTTGGAGTACACATTTTGTACTAATATTATGTTCTATGCTCAATGAAGAGTTTCTCCATGGATGACCTATCAATGGTGGTGGATTCTGTCAAGATCTTATATATCCAAACGAATAGTTTTGATCTGAACAAGATTATTGGCTTGCTGCAATGATTTCCATGTCTGGAGAAGTTGTATATAAAGGTGATAATTTCACGCACATTGGAAGCCCGCATATAGTGTACTAGAATTAACCATTCAGCTGTTGCTCTTTTGACACTCTTCTTTTAGACCTTAACTGTTTTCAATCTTCATGTCTATTTAGGCAACAGGACAGGGTAAGAAAGTTATAACCAATCGGTGGATTCGTAAGCATCGGGATTTTCTCACTTCTCATGAGATTCAATTGAAGACAATAACGCTAGAACGATATGTAGCCAACCGTGCAAACACAAGATTTGTCACATTCTTCCTGCTGAATGCGAGGTTACTATTGTCCATCAGGCTTAAGTTTATCAGCAGCATGGTTTTGACGGATGGTTATGTCGAAGAGCAAAAAAAGGAGTTTCAGGTGGGCAAAAGAGCTTCTGAACGTGCCGGGCTTCTATTTACAACATATTGTGGTCATAATCCAGTAAATTTTACGACCCAGGATGTTCATTCTATGGACCTGACCGATCCATTTGACTGTGACTGCCAAAAACAGTGCTGGAGTTAGATGTTGTTGCCCTTTTCAATCTGGTTTTTTTTGTAAACCTGATGAACAATCAACCCTCGTGCTTTTGTACAGTTTGTAAGCTGGAGTTAGATGTTCCTGCCCTTTTCAACTCGGCTGTGACTGTCATATTTTCTTTGAAACAAGGCAAATGGCTTGACATTCGTTTAATTTAGAGTTAAATATTGTAACAAATCACAACCAAGGGAAATAACATCACTCACGCCGGCTGCGTGAGCTCACTGTGCATTACAGAAGCCAAGTGATTAGCCCCCACCAGCACCCACAAACTTATTTCGAACTAGCACATCAAATGGGCTGTAAATTTTCATAGGAAAGGTTGCATGACCGTGACAGATTTGGATTCTGACATTTGGGACCAGCGAGGAAATAGCCTATCCAAGGTGGTGTCGACTTACTAGCCAGTCAACAAACGATTCTGCCTACCAGCCGTTCGATTGACATCCAACATCTGACGTGTATCTTCTATCTCTTGTCTTCTTCTTCTTCCTCCAGCTGCCCAAACCAAACCACCCCGTCGGCTCCGCCTGCTCCCGCCTCCCATGGCTGGCTGCGCCTCCGCCGCCCTACCGTACGTACCCTCCAACGTTGGCCAGTCCATCCCTCTATTCCCCCAAACATCCTGTTATTCTCTGGCGACGTCAGCCCCAACACGCACCCGTGCCCGAACCAGTCAACCCTCATACTCCCCTCCGCATGCGACTAGACCGGCGCATCTTCAAGGGCTCCTGTTCGTTCCTTCCGAGGCCTCGCCGTCATCCTCCGCTTTGCGGCCTTGGTTCGCTCGCCGTGCGCGGTGCGCCGCCCTCTTGCGTTGTCAACGTCGTCAACAACCGAGAGGAACAAGGAGATGATTTGTCGTGGAGAGGATGACAAGAGGGACCCACCAGCGTCATGGCGACGCAAGCAAGTGCCTCTATAGTACAAGCCCAAAACTATGGTTCCTCCTAATGGTTGGACATCCGGGGCTCACGCCATTGTCAACATAGTCAATAAACGAGAGAATTACACTCACGAGCGGTGACACGAGGACCCAAAGCAAGTCGCACAGTTTTATTTTTGAGGAACAAGTAGTTGTTATTTATACTAGTTTTAGCGCCGGATTAGGGTAACAATAGGGCTGTGCGGGGGCTGTGGCCCGTCTAGCCAGGGTTTTATTTATGTTTACCACATCATGAGCCCAGTTGTGTTTTTTTCTTGCAGAAAATGGCTAGCCCAGTTCTATTTTTTTAAAGAAAATCTTTCAAGACGACGAGAGTTTCATTCGGTTTGCCCATAAATGGCCTGTACTTTTTTTAAACACATCAAACCGGGAATTAGTTTCAATTTTTTTCATTACAAGGTCTTAAATTCCATTGATTTTTATGCATGGACAATTATTTGGATTTTATATTTATATAAATTCTTTTTCAAAATAGTTTGAATGTGAATCGATATTTCTGGATTAAAAACAGTTGTTCGCACCGAAATATGCAAAATTTCATATACTTTTAAACCGTGGCCACAATATGGGGTGTAATGCTAACAAAAAGAAGATGGGCTCCAAAAAAACCTTAAGAATTAGCAAATGGGCTGTACATTATTAGAAATAAAGGCAGATGGGCTGTATGCTGTTTTCCACAGATTTGAGGCTGACTTGTGTGCCTACTACAGGTTGCCGCGTATGCTTTCATAAAAAAAAAGGTTGACGCACACGCAATGCCCTGTCAACTTATTCAACACACCAGAGCAGTGACTGTTGGATGTCCATCTAACAGCTGTCGTGCTTCTTCAATCTCTGCTCTTCATTCTCCAGCCGCTCAAACAAGCGCCGACGGGACTGCCTGCTCCCTCCTCCCATGATGGCTATGCTGCCGCGCAGGCCTCACGGCCCCACCGTACTCCCATCGCTGGCCTAGCCATCCCTCTACTCACCCACACATGCTGTTATTCTCCGGCCACGGCAGACGAACCAGTAAACCCTCGTACTCCTCCGCGTGGGAAACAACTGCCGAGTATTCCCTGGCTCCGTGTCCTTCCCTTCCTAGGCCTCGCTGTCGTCCACCGCCATGGTGCTCTCAGCGCGGCCTGGTCAACATGGTCAATGAACGACATCCATCGGAAGTGGACTGTACGTGGAGAGGCTGACAGCTGGGTCCATGGCCGCACGCAAGGAAATGCCTCCTTATTACGCGCAAAATAATGATTCCTCCACCTGACAGCTAGGACCCACAGGATGGGCCTTTGTATTTCGTGAAAAAAACGTTCCCCCCGCTGACAGGTCGGACCCACCAGCTATATCTTTGCACGCAAGGAAGTGCCTCCTTATTACGCCCAAAAAAATGAATACCCCCCTGCTAGCTGGGAGCCACCATATTGTTGGGCTGACTTGTGGGCCTACTATGTTGACGGGGACCGAGGGCTTTGTCAACTTAGTCAATACTCCAGTGACCGTACGATGTCCATCCAACGGCCATAGTGCTTCTTCAACCTCCGGTCTTCTTGCTCCAGCCGCCCAAAGTAGCGCCGGTCGTGCCGCCTGCTCCTGCCTCTCGTGGCCGGCTGTGCTACCGCCTGCTCCTGCCTCCCGTGGCCCGGCTCCGCATCGTCCCCTTCCTAGGCCTCGCCGTCGTCCACCGCCGTGGTGCTCTCGGCGCGGCGTGGTCAATGTGGTCAATGACCGACTTCCATCGGAAGAGTACTGTACGTGGAGAGGCTGACAGCTGGGTCCACGGCAGCCGCAAGGAAGTGCCTCCTTATTACGCGGAAAATAATTATTCCTCCACCTGACAGCGGGGACCCACCGGACGGGCCAACAGTATTTTGTGAAAAAAATCATTTCCCCCTGACTGCTGGGACCCACCGGATGGGCCACCGTATTTCGCAAAAAAAACATTCCCCCGCTGTCATCTCGGACCCACCGGAAGTGCCTCCTTATTACGCACAAAAAAATGAATACTCCCCCGGCTAGCTGGGACCCTCCTTGGTGGGAGGCTGTCTTGTGGGCCTACTAAGTTGACGGGGACGAAGGGCTTTCTCAACTTAGTCAATATGAACGATTCTAGCTCCATTGACCGTATGATGTGCATCAAAAGGCCGTAGTGCTTCTTCAACCTCTGGTCTTCTTGCTCCAGCCGCCCAAAGCAAGGCCGGTCGTGCCGCATGCTCCTTCCTCCCGTGGACGGCTGTGCTGCCACGGAGGCCTCACCGCCTCCTACTATTCCCACCGCTGGCTAGGCCCTGCGGCGACGGCAGCCTCACACCGCAGCCGAACCAATGAACCCTCGTACTCCTCTCCGCGCGGGCTTACACTGTCGCGTCTTCCCCGGCTCCGCGTCATCCCCTTCCTACGCCTCGTCGTCGTCCACCGCCGTGGTGCTCTCCGCACGGCATGGTCAACGTGGTCAAGGAACGACTTCCATCGGAAGAGTACTGTACGTGGAGAGGCTGACAGCTGGGTCCACGGCCACAGCCCAGTTTTTTTGTGATTTGCCAAGTAAGTCGCTTTATCAGGCCTGTTGGGCTGTAAATCTTTCAAGACGAGGAGAGCTTTCATTCGGCTGGCCGAGAAAATGGCCCATCAGTAATGAGAAATGGGTTGTACATTTTTAAAACACATGAAACCGGCAATTAGTTTCATTTTTTTTAATTTCAAGATTTTAAATTACATTAATTTTTATGCGTGGAGAATTTGTCGGATTTTATATTGATATACATTTATTTTTAAAATCAGTTTGAATGTGAGTCGAAATTTCGGGATTAAAAACAGTTCGGACCGCTTTTGAAATATGCAAAATTTCATATAATTTTTTAACCATGGCCACAATATGGGCTGTAATGCTAACAAAAAGAATATGGGCTCCAAAAAAAACCTTAATAATTAGCAAATGGGCTGTACATTATTAGAAATAATGGCAGATGGGCTGTATGCTGTTTTCCACAGATTTGAGGCTTTCCTAAAAAAAGGTTGACGCACAAGCAGTGACGGTTGGATGTCCATCCAATGGCCGTCGTGCTTCTTCAATCTCTGCTCTTCCTGCTCCAGCCGCTCAAACAAGCGCCGGCGGGACTGCCTGCTCCCTCCTCCCCGCGGCCGGCTATGCTGCCGCGCAGGACTCACCGCGACCAGGGTGCAAGAAAGAAAATACGGCCACGTATGTGTACATATGGGCGGGGTCTCGAACGCCTACTCGCGCATATGTACGGCGAGGGCTCGTGTACATGGCTGGGTCAGAACGGAGAAACATCGTCGTCATCATGTTCATGGGGAGGCAACGGAATGCGTCGTGTTCATGGGGAGGCAACGGAATGCGTCGTGTTCATCGGGAGGCAACGAAACGCGTGGGAGCCAACCGGCTGGGTCGGAACGGAATGCGTGGTCGTGTTCATTGGGAGAGCTTGGACGGAACAGGCGATGGAAACGAGGCCTGGCATACCGCAGAACGGAGGAAACGGATCTCCTACGTTCGGAACGGGGTCCTGTTGATCGGGAGGGGTGTGGCGTACCACAAAATGGAGGAAACGGACCTCCTCCGGTCGAAACGGGGGTCCTGTTGAGCGGGAGGGGTGTGGTGTACCGCAAAACAGAGGAAACGGACCTCCTACGGTCGAAACGGGGGTCCTGTTGATCGGGAGGGGTGTGGCGTACCGCAAAACGGACGAAACGGACTTGTGTTGGAGCGCTACGGTCGAAACGGGGGTCCTGTTCATCGAGAGGGGTGTGGCGTACCGCAAAACGGGACTCCACAAGATACTGTTCATCTCCACCGTCGACCTCCTCCAGCCTCCACGGGCTGCCGTCGACCTCCTCCAGCCTCCACGGGCTCCTGTTCATCCAGCCTCCACCACGCGCTACTCCACCGCCATCGCTCAACCACCCCTCCACGGGCAGCCCTCCACCGTCTACTGTTCATCCAGACCTCCACACCACGGGGTCCTCTTCAACCACCTCTCCACGGCCACCCCTCCACGGTCTACTCTTCATCCAGCCCTTCACACCCCGGGGTCCTGTTCGTCCAGAGGCAACGCCACCGCTCACTGTTCATCCAACCCCTCCCCCCCGCAACACTCACTGTTCATCCAATCAATCGTCTTCAGTTACCAGCAGTAGCGAATGAATCGCTCCATCGGGTTCAGTTAACAGCCATCGATCGATCGCTCGGGTTCAGTAACGCGTAGCCTGCAGCAATCGCCGGGTTCGATTAGAGCCCAACGCCTCGCTTCGGGTTCGATTAGAGCTAACGCCTCGCACACACGCCAAGATATCGTGTCGAGAAAGCAGCGCATCGCTTCGGCCCCGACCTCCCAGCGTAACCGCAACTCCCCGAAATTTTCCTACCCCTCACTTCTACCACGGTTTTTTCCGTCATTGACGGCCCAAAGAATGTCATGCAGCTGCGTCTCCGGCCCGCCCAGGACGAAAAGCCCATTTTCTGTCATGATTTTTTGTCATAGAAGTAGGAGCCCACCACATCTATGATGGTACCGGGTTCTGTCACAATTATCGTCATAGAAGTGTCATATGTATGACAGAAAAAAAAATCGTTCGGCCCAAAATGTCACGGATGTGTCTTTTTTTGTAGTGCGTGCTGATCATGTAGAGGTAATTCCCCTTTCTTCCGATTCAGATCTTGTGCCAGTACGAAAACTCCGTCGCGTGGTCTGGAAAGTAAAATGTTCACATCCTCTCGCTTATTTGGATCCACACTTTTCTTTGAAGACACAACACCCTGAAGCTCGTCGCACAACCCGGCATAGTAGCCAACAAGTTACCTCCTCTAGTTTACCGGACACACCGGTTCGGAAACGCCGTGCAAAGGTCTCTTGTACTTCTAATAAATCTTATCCCAAAGCGGGTTACTTCCGATACCCTCTTAATCCGTCTGACTCCAATTATCAGGGCACTTCCAATTCATACTCTGGCGACTCATCAACCACACAGATGCCTCCCCTCAAGACCGTCCCTGGGTAAGCATAGTAATTTTAATTTTGCTTTCTTGCACCGGTTTATCATATTAACCTCTATTTGTTAATTGCAGTGCCAAAGCCCGACTCAGTAAAAAGGCCAAGCTAACTGCTCCCACTGATGATAATCCGTCTTTTGAACCGGAGAGGACCTCAGAAGCTGCTGATGGAGATGATGATATTGCTCTGGATGATCCTGTGCCACAAGGTCAGGACACTTATGTTGATCCACCAGAAGTTAACCCGGCAAGTCCTCATGCTGATCCGCCAAGCCCGGCTGCCGATCCACCAAATCTAGCTGCTAATCCCCCAAGCCCAGCAAGAGCCTCTGCTAAACTGTCCAACGCAGATGAGATTGTTGATGGCACGACCGATGATGTGGTGATTACCTCTTTTGGCCATACTACTCCTGGCAACCCTGTCGCTGTATCAAAGCACGGTGCCAAAGAGGAATTTACTGCTGTGGATAAAGGCAAGTGGAAGACTGATTTGTCAAGCTACGCTCATCTCAATGCTCAGGAACTCCACTCTAGATATCTAAACCGCCTGTATACAAGTCGTGATTATGGGGCTGGTTTAGTCAACTTGATGAAGGAGCGCTATGTGGTATCTTCTATTCAAACATTTTATAGATCTTTCTTTGTGCTTTATATCAACTCCATTGTAGCCCCCAAGGGCCGGTTTATCTCTTCAAGATGAACCGAGACTTTTGATAAAAGAGACTTCAACTGTGTAGCCTCCAAGGGCCGGTTTATCTCTTCAAGATGAACCGGGATTTCCTGTTGCAAAGCTTATCCTTGTAGAATTCCTTCACCTCCAATTTATCTGATCAATTAGGCATTAGCCCCCAAGTGTCAAGATTAATACTTGTATTGAGCCTTTGGACTTCAAATATCAGTTAAGAAGAAGCAATCCGCATTATCCCCCAAGCGCCAAGTGTATAACTTGTTATGTGCTTGGGACTTTAAGAAATTTTAACAACTTTACTATCTGTCTTTTGCAGGCTGACTTGAGCAACAAAGATTCTCAAATAGCCGATCTTCAAGAAAATATTAAGTCCCAGCAAGCAGAAACTTCCAAAGCCAAAGATGAATTAAAGGGCGCTTTAACTGCCATGGAGCAATTAAAGGATGGCTTCAAAAGCGAGCAGGCAGACTGGGAAACTGAGAGGGCCACTTTGTTAAAACGGGCTGAGGATGCTGAAGCGGCTCTTGAACCGGTGGCGGAAGAGCTAACTAGTTTAAAATGTCAGATCAATGCTATGACTTCTGCTATATTTGGTAAGTACACTTTGGAAGAGCCTTTCTTAAACATCTTTGAAACTGCCGGTTTAACAACAAATTCTTAAACCGTTGCAGGTAGTCGTGTTGCTCATCTGGGCTCGGATATGCGTAGGAAGTTGAAAGCAGCCTATACCTTGATAGAACAACTGTATACCGGTGCTCAACGAGTCATCTGCGCGGCCTCATACAATAAACCGCCGCCAACCTTGATCAAAGATACATTGGCCAAATTATCTATGACACCTGCCCAGATAGAAGAGGTAAAGCGATCTGCTGCAGGGGTTGGCGCTCTATCAGCACTGACTCGGGCCAAAGCTTGGATAGCTGATCTTGATCCAGAAGATATCGGAAAGGGCTATCCTAGCCAACAAGAAGACGGGTCAGAATTTGATAACGAAGCCCTCAAAGCCTTGACAAAGAAGTTGGCCAAAGAAGTTGACTTGTCTGTCCACCGGTCCAACTATGATGCGGACAACAAACGGGTTGATGCATTTGTGAAAGAAGTGCAGAATCTTATTCCGCCAATCCGTAAGCACACTTATGCCCCTGACGTTGGACCATCCAATCTTATAAGTGATGAAGTTGTCTTCAAAGCTTTAACAGGGATTGACTGGGCAACCATTGACTTCCAGCCACTGGGTGGGGAGGAGGAGGTTGAACCAGCGCAAGCTGATCCACAAACTTCTCATCAAGCCGAAGAGGAATCATAATCCGGACGCCGGTTTAACATTTGTGTACCGTCCTCTGTAGAAAAACAATTATCTTGTTGGGCGGTCCAAGCGCCTTGTAATAGGCTAGTTTAAAACACTTGGTCTGCTATGCCTTCGTGCATAGCTTGAAACATTTGATCTGCTATGCCGTATAATCACTTTCCTGAGACTGCCACTTTGTCATAAGATGCAATGTGTGCTTATGATTTTTATCAGTGTTATGCAATCCTGTTTTCTGCATGTCATAAACTGAAAACTTATCATGGCGGTTTACCGCCGGACGGGATACAATGCCCAATATGAAGTCATAGTTTATAACCATGGCTGAAAAGATAATGAAATATGAAAATACCTCATACCTGTGATTTAAATCACATCATTGGTTTACTAATCATTTTTGCAGTAAGGGTGATAACCCAAATCCTGAGTATTGATAACTCTCACCATGCTGTGCTGGTATATAATAAACCACGTCGGGTTATGATAAACACCGGATGATCATCCTGACGACTTATAGTCAATGCTAGACCAGGCTAAGAAAACTCAGGTTTACAATTGAGTTTGTACTATCAACTGATAGTTGAAAGCTTGTGCCGGGTTAAGAAACACCGGATTGATAAAATGACTTATAGTCAGGCCGGGTCAATAGACGCCGGTTTACCTTAAAACCTTATCAAAGGAAATATAAACTTGCAAAAACAAAAATCAAATAAAAACTTGTAGTCGAGGCTTTTCAAGGGCTGCCAGGCCCAAATTCGAGGCTTTTCATGGGCTGCCAGGCCACTGAGTTAAACCATTTGACAAAGACTTTTCAGATGGGTCTCCAATTAACCAATCGTCATTTTAACTTTGACAAGTTCAGGGTCTGTATAAGATTGACTTGTCAAACGTTCGGCGGGTCATACCAGGATTACCTGGATGGAGTGGCTTACTTGATGAAGGCAGGTTAACCCGGGGTTTTAGGTGATTACACCTGGCTTCCAAGCCTGGCTTGATAGCCTATTACAAGGGTCCTTTCAAACTCTTTGTTTTTGTGCACAAAGATCCCCCAAGTAACATTGTGAGCTGTGCTCAATGGGTACCTATGTTTGAGTTGTGCATGGCAACATGCTCTCTTTGGTCCCTTGGGTGTGAAGCTCCCAAGCTATGTTGTGGCTTTATAAACTAGTTTACTGGAAAACTCTACTTTGTAAGCATAAGCCCCCATGTAACCAAGAGACATATAAGATGAAAACGGCAGAGGCCCCGCTTTAGCAAGGATGCCGATTTATTTATTGATCATAATATGTACATTGTCAAAAATATATACATAGCAGGAGCCTATGGCTCAGGTGTGGTAAGGCCGAAGATGAGCTATATTCCATGGCCGGCGAGTCTCCTCCTCTGATTTGCGTGAGTCTTTGTGCTCTCAAACATCGATGAGGTAGTATGACCCGTTGTTCAAATTCTTGCTGACCACAAAAGGTCCTTCCCAAGGTGGAGACAACTTATGCATGTCAGTCTGATCTTGGCTAAGCCGGAGCACCAAGTCACCTTCTTGGAAAGTCCTGGTTTTAACCCAGCGGCTGTGATAACGCCGCAGGTCTTGCTGATAAATCGTCGAGCGAGCTGCCGCAATATCCCATTGTTCATCTAACAGGTCCAAGCATCCTGGCATGCTCTTTCATTATCCGCTTCAACATAGGCTGCCACTCGGGGCGAGTCATGACGCATATCACTTGGGAGAACTGCTTCTGCTCCATAGACCATGAAGAAAGGTGTGTAACCCGTAGATCTATTGGGGGTGGTGTTAATACTCCATAGAACGGAAGGCAATTCCTCCACCCAACAACCCGGCGTCCTCTTCAAAGGGACTATAAGCCGGGGGTTGATACCCTATAAGATTTCCTGATTAGCTCTCTTCGCTTGACCATTAGATTGGGGTGGGCTACCGACGACACATCAAGCCGGATCTGCTCTCGTTGACAGAACTCTTCCATAGCTCCCTTGGAGAGATTCATGCCATTATCTGTTATAATGTTGTGTGGAAAGCCAAACCGGAAGATCACCTTTTTCATGAACTGAACCGCCATGGCCGCATCACACTTGCTCACTGGCTCTGCCTCCACCCACTTGGTGAATTTATCAACCGCCACCAGGAGGTGGGTCTTCTTATCCTAGGATCTCTTAAAATGCCCAACCATATCCAGCCCCCAAGTTATAGACGGCCAAGTAATTGGAATCATCCTCAACTCCTGAGCCGAAACATGAGCTCGACGTAAAAACTTCTGACAGCCGTCACACCTTCGAACCAGATCTTCCGCATCCGCATGAGCTGTTAACCAGTAAAAACCGTGCCGGAAAGCCTTAGCCACCAAGGATTTTGAGCCGACAAGATGACCACAATCTCCTTCATGGATTTCACGCAAGATCTCATAGCCTTCTTCAGAAGAAACAAAACGCTGAAATGCCCCTGAGACACTGCGGTGGTGCAACTCGCCATTGAAAATAGCCATGGACTTAGAACGCCAGATTATTTGTTTGGCTAAAATTTCGTCCTCTGGTAACTCGCCCCGGTTCATGTACGCCAGATACGTCAATGTCAAGTCAGGAATTGATACGTCTCCAACGTATCTATAATTTTTGATTGCTCCATGCTATATTATCTACTGTTTTGGGCAATATTGGGCTTTAATATCCACTTTTATATTACTTTTGGGACTAACCTATGAACCGGAGGCCCAGCCCAGATTTGCTGTCTTTTGACTATTTCAGTATTTCGAACAAAAGGAATATCAAACGGAGTCAAAACGGAACGAAATCAACTGGAGAAGTTATTTTTGGAAGGAAAGCTACCGGATGGACTTGGACCCAACGTCAAGGAAGTAACGAGGAAGCCACGAGGGTGGGGGGCGCACCCACGCCCTAGGGCGCGCCCCCTGCCTCGTGGGGCCCTCGTGGCTCCCTTGACGTGCTTCTTTCGCCTATATAACTCCACGTACCCTAAAACTTCCAGAACGGAGATTAGATCGAGGTCCGCCGTCGCAAGCCTCAGAGCTACCAAAACCTCTCGGGACCCTGTTCAAGACCTCACGGAGGGGGGAACCCTCACCGGTGGCCATCTTCATCATCCCGACGCTCTCCATGACGAGGAAGGAGTAGTTCACTCTCGGGGATGAGGGTATGTACCAGTAGCTATGTGTTTGATCTCTCTCTCTCTCTCTCTCTCTCTCGTGTTCTTGATTTGGCACGACCTTAATGTATCGCGAGCTTTGCTATTATAGTTGGATCTTATGTTTCTTCTCCCCCTCTACTCTCTTGTAATGGATTGAGTTTTCCCTTTGAAGTTATCTTATCGGATTGAGTCTTTAAAGATTTTAGAACACTTGATGTATGTCTTGCCGTGTGTATCTGTGGTGACAATGGGATATCACGTGATTCACTTGATGTATGTTTTGGTGATCAACTTGCGGGTTCTGCCCATGAACCTATGCATAGGGGTTGGCACACGTTTTCGTCGTGATTCTCCGATAGAAACTTTGGGGCACTCTCTGAGGTTCTATGTGTTGGTTGAATAGATTAATCTGAGATTGTGTGATGCATATCGTATAATCATACCCACGGATACTTGAGGTGACATTGGAGTATCTAGGTGACATTAGGGTTTTGGTTGATTTGTGTCTTAAGGTGTTATTCTAGTACGAACTCTAGGGTTGTTTGTGACACTTATAGGAATAGCCCAACAGATTGATTGGAAAGAATAACTTTGAGGTGGTTTCGTATCCTACCATAATCTCTTCATGTGTTCTCCGCTATTAGTGACTTTGGAGTGACTCTTTGTTGCATGTTGAGCGATAGTTATATGATCCAATTATGTTATTATTGTTGAGAGAACTTGCACTAGTGAAAGTATGAACCCTAAGCCTTGTTTCCTATCATTGCAATACCGTTTATGCTCACTTTTACCGCTTGTTACCTTGTTGTTTTTATATTTTCAGTTTACAAAAACCTATATATACCATCCATATTGCACTTGTATCACCATCTCTTCGCTGAACTAGTGCACCTATACAATTTACCATTGTATTGGGTGTGTTGGGGACACAAGAGACTCTTTGTTATTTGGTTGCAGGGTTGCTTGAGAGAGACCATCTTCATCCTATGCCTCCTATGGATTGATAAACCTTAGGTCATCCACTTGAGGGAAATTTGCTACTGTCCTACAAACTTGTGCACTCGCAGGCCCAACAACGTCTACAAGGAGAAGGTTGCGTAGTAGACATCAAGCTCTTTTCTGGTGTCATGCCGGGAGGCTAGAAGCGGCACTCACACCCCATCAACTAAGCTCTTTTCTGGCGCCGTTGCCGGGGAGGTGAGTGCTTGAAGGTATATATTTAGATCTTGCAATAGAATATTTTTGTTTCTTATTTTAGCACTTCTTTAGTTTATAAAAGAAAACTACCAAAAAATGGAATTGAGTTTGTCTCATATGCTTCATCTTTTTAATATCTTTCGTGAGTATGATGGAAAGGAAAATTGTGCCAAAGTGTTAGAAGAAGAATGCATTAAAATGTTTGGCACTAAATCTTTGAATGATGAGCATGATTGCAATGTTGTTATTATGAATTCCTTGAATATCCATGATGCTAATGATATGCAAAGCCACAAGCTTGGGGAAGCTATGTTCGATGAAGATGATATTTTTTGTCCCCCAAGTTTTGATGAGCAAATTTATTTTGATAAAAGCATGCCTCCTATCTATGATAATTATTGTGATGACACGTATGCTATAAAGAATAATGATAACCATGAAATTTGTCATCTTGATTTCAATTTTCAATCCCATGATAGTTATTTCCTTGAATTTGCTCCCACTATTATGAATGAGAAGAATTTTGCTTATGTGGAGAGTAGTAAATTTTCCATGCTTGTAGATCATGAAAAGAATGCTTTAGGTGCTGGTTATATTGTTGAATTCATTCATGATGCTACTGAAAATTATTGTGAGGGAGGAATATATGCTTGTAGGAATTGCAATAATATCAAGTTTCCTCTCCATGTGCTTAAAATCTTGAAGTTATGCTTGTTTTACCTTCCTATGCAAGTTGATTCTTGTTACCATAAGTTACTTTCTCACAAAATCCCTATGCATAGGAAGTGGGTTAGACTTAAATGTGCTAGTCATATTCTTCATGATGCTCTCTTTATGTTTCAATTCTTATCTTTTTGTGAGCATCATTGAAATCATCATGCCTAGCTAGGGGCGTTAAACGATAGCGCTTGTTGGGAGGCAGCCCAATTTTATTTTAGTTTCTTGCTTTTTGTTTCTGTTTAGTAATAAATAATCCATCTAGCCTCTGTTTATATGAGGTTTTATGTTTTAATTAGTGTTTGTCCCAAGTAGAACCTTTGGGAAGACTTGGGTGAAGTATTTATGATCATGCTGTAAAAAACAGAAACTTTAGCGCTCACGAGACTAGCTTCATCGTTTTACTGGAGAGTGCTATTTAGTTGATTATTTTTTCAGATGATTACTAGACATATTCCTCAGGTCCACCAATTTATTTTAGAATTTTTGGAGTTCCAGAAGTTTGCGTTAGTTACAGATTACTACAGACTGTTCTGTTTTTGACAGATTCTATTTTCATTGTGTTGTTTGCTTATTTTGATGAATCTATGGCTAGTAAAATAGTTTATAAACCATATAGAAGTTGGAACACAGTAGGTTTAACACCAATATAAATAAATAATGAGTTACTTACAGTACCTTGAAGTGGTGTTTTGTTTTCTTTCGCTAACGGAGCTTACGAGTTTTCTGTTAAGTTTTGTGTTGTGAAGTTTTCAAGCTTTGGGTAAAGATTCAATGGACTATGGAATAAGGAGTGGCAAGAGCCTAAGCTTGGGGATTCCCAAGGCACCCCAAGGTATTATTCAAGGATAACTAAGAGCCTAAGCTTGGGGATGCCCCGGAAGGCATCCCCTCTTTCGTCTTCGTTCATCGGTAACTTTACTTGGAGCTATATTTTTATTCACCACATGATATGTGTTTTGCTTGGAGCGTCATTTTATTTTGTTAGTTTTTGCTTGCTGTTATTTAGATTAGTGTTTTTCATCTCTAGTTTCAATAAAAATGTCAAGGATAGCCTTTACCATGCTTATTTTGCAAGGATACATGTTGCTGTTTGAAAACAGAAAGTTTACCGCTGTTGCAAAAATTCCCTAGAAAAGTCAGAATGTGATAAAATGTTGAAACCTTTTGCATAATAAGCTCTGATAAATTTACTACAGTGTGAATTTTATTTCATAATTTTTGGAGCTAGGTAAGTATGGATTTTTCTGCACTCTTTACAGACTGTCCTGTTTAGGCAGATTGCTGTTATGTTTGCATTGTTTGCATATGTTTGCTTGTTTAATGATTCTATTTGAGGTAGGACTATTAAATATGCAGAGGAATTTAGTATGAAATGTTGAATAATAATTTTAGTGATTTGCTACAGTATAGTATGATAAGGTTTTTCATTGGTTTATACTAACTTATCTCATGTGTTCTTGTCGAGTTTGGTGTGGATGAAGCTTTCGAGATTTAGGAAACCGAGATATAAAAGGAATTAAGGAGACACAAAAACTCAATCTTGGGGATGCCCAAGGCACCCCAAGATATTATTTCAAGAAGTATCAAGCATCTAAGCTTGGGGATGCCCCCGTTCGCATCCCACCTTTCTTCTTCAACAACTACCGGTTAGTATCGGTTGAACCTATGTTTTTGCTTCTTCACATGATGTGTGCTATCCTTGAAATGTCATATTATTTTCTTTAGCTTTGCTTGCTGTTTGAATAAATTACCAAGATCTGAAATTCTTAAATGGGAGAGTCTTCACATAGTTGTATAATTATTCGACTACTCATTGATCTTCACTCATATCTTTTGGAGTAGTTTGTTGTTTGCTCTAGTGCTTCACTTATATATTTTAGAGCACGATGGTGGTTTTATTTTGAAGAAATAGATGAACTCTCATGCTTCACTTATATTATTTTGAGAGTCTTAAATAGCATGCTAATTTGCTTAAATAATCCTAATATGCTTGGTATTCAAGATTTGTAAAAACTTTCTTATGAGTGCGTTGAATACTATGAGAAGATTGATGCTTGATAATTGTTTTGAGATATGAAGATGGTGATATTAGAGTCATGCTAGTTGAGTAGTTGTGAATTTGAGAAATACTTGTGTTAAAGTTTGTGATTCCCGTAGCATGCACGTATGGTGAACTGTTATGTGATGAAGTCGGAGCATGATTTATTTATTGATTGTCTTCCTTATGAGTGGCGGTCGGGGACGAGCGATGGTCTTTTCCTACCAATCTATCCCCCTAGGAGCATGCGTGTAATACTTTACTTTGATAATTTGTAGATTTTTGCAATAGGTATATGAGTTCTTTATGACTAATGTTGAGTCCATGGATTATACGTACCCTTCTTCCTTTCACCATTGCTAGTCTCTCTAATACCGCACACTTTTCGCCGGTATCATACACCCACCATATACCTTACTCAAAACAGCCACCATACCTACCTATTATGGCATTTCCATAGCCATTCCTAGATATATTGCCATGCAACTTTCCACCGTTCCGTTTATTATGACACGCTCCATTATTGTCATATTGCTAGCATGATCATGTAGTTGGCATTGTATTTGTGGCAAAGCCATCGTTCATAATTATTTCATACATTTCACTCTTGATTCATTGCATATCCTGGTACACCGCCGGAGGCATTCATATAGAGTCATATTTTGATGGGCATCTCCATAGCCCGTTGAAACGCCTAGTTGATGTGATACTATCTTCTCCTTTTCATCTTCTCCACAACCACCCTTCTATTTCACCCATAGTGCTATATCCATGGCTCACGCTCATGTATTGCGTGAACATTGAAAAAGTTTGAGAATGTCAAAAGTATGAAACAATTGCTTGGCTTGTCATCGGGGTTGTGCATGATTTAAATACTTTGTGTGGTGAAGATAGAGCATAGCCGGACTATATGATTTTGTAGGGATAACTTTCTTTGGCCATGTTATTTTGAGAAGACATGATTGCTTTGTTAGTATGCTTGAAGTATTATTATTTTTATGTCAATATTAAACTTTTGTCTTGAATCTTTCGGATCTGAATATTCATACCACAATTAAGAAGAATTACATTGAAACTATGCCAACTAGCATTCCACATCAAAAATTGTATTTTTTATCATTTACCTACTCGAGGACGAGCAGGAATTAAGCTTGGGGATGCTAATACGTCTCCAACGTATCTATAATTTTTGATTGCTCCATGCTATATTATCTACTGTTTTGGGCAATATTGGGCTTTATTATCCACTTTTATATTACTTTTGGGACTAACCTATTAACCGGAGCCCAGCCCAGATTTGTTGTCTTTTGCCTATTTCAGTATTTCAAAGAAAAGGATTATCAAACGGAGTCAAAACGGAACGAAATCAACTTGAGAAGTTATTTTTGGAAGGAAAGCTACCGGATGGAATTGGAACCCACGTCAAGGAAGGAACGAGGAAGCCACGAGGGTGGGGGCGCGCCCACCCCCCTAGGGGGCGCCCCCTGCCTCGTGGGGACCTCGTGGCTCCCCTGATGTGCTTCTTCCGCCTATATAACTCCACGTACCCTAAAACTTCCAGAACAGAGATTAGATCAGAAGTTCCGCCGCGGCAAGCCTCTGTAGCCACCAAAAACCTCTCGGGACCCTGTTCTGACACCATGCTGGAGGGGGAAACCCTCATCGGTGGCCATCTTCATCATCCCGACGCTCTCCATGACGAGGAGGGAGTAGTTCACCCTCGGGGCTGAGGGTATGTACCGGTAGCTATGTGTTTGATCTCTCTCTCTCGTGTTCTTGATTTGGCACGATCTTGATGTATCGCGAGCTTTGCTATTATAGTTGGATCTTATGTTTCTTCCCCCTCTACTCTCTTGTAATGGATTGAGTTTTCCCTTTGAAGTAATCTTATCGGATTGAGTCTTTAAAGATCTTAGAACACTTGATGTATGTCTTGTCGTGCGTATCTGTGGTGACAATGGGATATCACGTGATTCACTTGATGTATGTTTTGGTGATCAACTTATGGTTCCGCCCATGAACCTATGCATAGGGGTTGGCACAAGTTTTTGTCGTGATTCTTCGGTAGAAACTTTGGGGCACTCTCTGAGGTTATATGTGTTGGTTGAATAGATGAATCTGAGATTGTGTGATGCATATCGTATAATCATACCCACGGATACTTGAGGTGACATTGGAGTATCTAGGTGACATTAGGGTTTTGGTTGATTTGTGTCTTAAGGTGTTATTCTAGTACGAACTCTAGGGCTGTTTGTGACACTTATAGGAATAGCCCAACGGATTTATTGGAAATAATAACTTTGAGATGGTTTCGTACCCTACCATAATCTCTTCGTTTATTCTCCTCTATTAGTGACTTTGGAGTGACTCTTTGTTGCATGTTGAGCGATAGTTATATGATCCAATTATGTTATTATTGTTGAAGAACTTGCACTATTGAAAGTATGAACCCTAAGCCTTGTTTCCTATTATTGCAATACCGTTTATGCTCACTTTTACCGCTTGTTACCTTGCTGTTTTTATATTTTAAGTTTACAAAAACCTATATCTACCATCCATATTGCACTTGTATCACCATCTCTTCGCCAATGTAGTGCACCTATACAATTTACCATTGTATTGGGTGTGTTGGGCACACAAGAGACTCTTTGTTATTTGGTTGCAGGGTTGCTTGAGAGAGACCATCTTCATCCTACGCCTCCTACGGATTGATAAACCTTAGGTCATCCACTTGAGGGAAATTTTCTATTGTCCTACAAACCTGTGCACTTGCAGGCCCAACAACGTCTACAAGGAGAAGGTTGCGTAGTAGACATCAGGGATAGCATGAAGAACTGCCACCAGTTGAGCCTCCGGGTAAGGAATCGCCAGATCCTCCTCCGTTGGTACCTTGACTGACGGATTATGCAGAACATCCAGAAAAACATTAGGCGGCACCGGTTTACGCTGGGATCCGAGCCGGCTTAAAGCGTCTGCCGCTTCATTTTTACGTCGATCAATGTGCTCGACCTGATAACCCTTGAAGTGACCAGCAATGATATCCACCTCCCATCGATAAGCCGCCATGAGTGGATCCTTGGAATCCCACGTACCGGATACTTGCTGAGCCACTAAATCAGAGTCACCAAAGCAACGTACCCGGATTATGTTCATCTCCTTCGCCATCCGCAGTCCATGGAGTAAAGCCTCATACTCAGCTGCATTGTTAGTACATGGAAACATTAAGTGGAGAATATAACAAAATTTGTCACCTCGAGGGGAATTAAGAATAACTCCAGCCCCCGAGACCTCCAATTGTCTAGATCCATCAAAGTGAATAGTCCAGTATGTGTTGTCCGGTTTATCCTCCGGTGCCTGCAACTCTGTCCAGTTGTTGATGAAGTCTACGAGCGCTTGGGACTTGATAGCAGTGCGAGGCATGTATTTCAACCCGTGAGGCCCAAGCTCAATAGCACACTTAGCAACCCGGCTAGTTGCCTCCTTGTTTTGAATAATGTCTCCCAATGGAGCAGAACTGGCCAAAGTGATGGGATGGCCTTGAAAATATTGCTTGAGCTTTCGGCTCGCCATAAACACTCCATACACCAGCTTCTGCCAATGGGGATACCTCTGTTTGGACTCGATAAGCACCTCACTGATATAGTAAACTGGCCGTTGAACCGGATATTCCTCACCAGCTTCCTGCGCTCCACCACAATAGGCACGCTGAAAGCTCGAGCATTAGCAGCCACATATAATAGCAATGGTTCCTTATCAATGGGGGCAGCAAGGACGGGCGGCTCAGCCAACTGGTTTTTCAAATCCTAAAATGCCGCATCAGCAGCATCACTCCAAACAAAGTTGTCTGTTTTCTTCATCATCTGATAAAGCGGGATCGCCTTCTCTCCCAACCGGGTGATAAACCGGCTTAGTGCTGCAATCCGACCTGCCAGTCTTTGAACGTCATTGATACACGCCAGTTTAGTCAGGGATGTGATAGCCTTGATCTTTCCCGGATTAGCCTCAATGCCCCTGTTGGACACCAGAAAACCCAAGAGCTTGCCAGTCGGTACACCAAAAACACACTTAGCCGGATTAAGCATCATTTTATAAACCCTGAGATTATAAAAAGTTTCCTGCAAGTCAGTTATTAGTGTCTCTGCTTTCCTGGATTTCACCATGATATCATCCACATAAGCATGAACATTGCGCCCAATCTGATTATGAAGGCAATTCTGCACACACCGCTGATAAGTCGCCTGAGCACTCTTGAGCCCAAAAGGCATAGATACATAACAGAAGGCTCCAAAAGGAGTTATAAAAGTTGTCTTCTCCTGGTCCTTAACTGCCATTTTGATCTGATGGTAACCCGAATAAGCATCCAAGAAACTCAAACGCTCACAACCCGCTGTAGCATCAATGATTTGATCAATACGAGGAAGGGCAAAGGGATCAGCTGGGCAAGCTTTGTTCAAATCTATGTAATCCAGGCACATACGCCAAGTGTCGTTTTTCTTAAGTACCAGCACCAGGTTGGCTAACCACTCACGATGAAACACCTCCACAATAAACCCTGCCGCCAATAGCCGGGCTACCTCTTCACCAATGGCCTTGCGCCTCTCTTCATTAAAGCGGCGAAGAAATTATTTGACCGGTTTGAACTTCGGATCAATATTAAGAGTGTGCTCAGCGAGTTCCCTCGGTACACCTGGCATGTCAGAAGCTTTCCATGCAAAGATGTCCCGGTTCTCATGAATGAACTCGATGAGTGCGCCTTCCTATTTCGGATCCAAGTTAACGCTGATGCTGAACTGCTTGGAGGAATCGCCAGAAAAAAATCAACCAACTTAGTCTCATTAGCCGATTTAAACTTCAAAGCCGGATCGTGCTCTGTAGTAGGCTTCTTCGGAGAAGTCATATCAGCCGGATCAACATTGTCCTTATAGAACTTCAACTCCTCCGTCGCATAAACCGACTCAGCATAAGCCGCATCACCTTCCTCGCACTCCAGAGCAATCTTGCAGCTACCGTGAACCGTGATGGTCCCCTTATGACCCGGCATATTGAGCTGTAGATAAACATAACACGGCCTTGCCATGAATTTAGCATAAACTGGCCGTACAAACAGGGCATGGTACGGACTTCTGATTTTTACTACTTCAAAGGTCAGTGTCTCGGACCTTGAATCATGATCATCTCCAAAAACCACCTCCAGTGCTATCTTACCGACCGGGTAAGCCGATTTACCAGGTACCACACCGTGAAAAACGGTGTTTAACGGTATAAGATTCTTATATATTAACCCCATACGCCGGAAGGTTTAATAATACAAGATATTGATACTGCTCCCTCCATCCATGAGCACTTTGGTGAACTTATAAGCTCCAACCTGCGGTGTAACCACCAATGCTAGATGGCCAGGATTATCAACCCGGGGCGGATGATCCTCCCGACTCCACACAATAGGCTGTTCAAACCAGCGCAGATAACGGGGCACCGCCGATTCAACAGAGTTTACTGACCTTTTGTGGAGCTTCTGATCGGGCTTGCACAGACTAGTAGTGAAGACATGATATTGTCCACCATTTAACTGCTTCGGGTTGCTCTGATAACCTGACTGCCGTTGTTGCTGTTTCCCTTGTTGATTATAACCACCTTGGTTTCCCTGATTGCCTTGATTGCTCTGTCCACCTTGGTTACCCTGAAAACCTGAACCGGTTTTACCTCCACCATAACCCGGTCCGTGAAACCCGGGTCCTGATCCGCCGAATGGTCCAGGATCATGTCAGAAGAGGTCTAAATTTTTGAACTCTCGCATAATGAAGCAGTCTTTCCATAAATGTGTAGCCGGTTTTTCTTGCGTCCCATGCTTTGGCAAGGCTGGTTCAACAAACGCTCTAGATTCATCCCTTATCCTCCGTCCCGCGGGGGCGGTTTACCCTTACGACGCTAATTATTACCCTGAACATTGGTGTTAGCCACAAAATCAGAATTATTGTCTGCCTTGCGCTTACCGTTATTCCCATGGCCAGACTGGTTATGATGTCCCTTTGCGCCGGCATTCTTCTTTCCCATCTCCGGCTTCTCTTCGTCAGACTCGGGATCCTTGGTATTATCAGAATCGGCATACTTAACCAGAGCTGCCATGAGTGTTCCCATATCATTGCAGTGGCGCTTGAGCCGTCCCAACTTCGTCTTCAGCGACTTAAACTGGCAATTGCCCTCCAACGTTATAATCTCCAAATCAGCAATGATGCGGTCCGATGAATGCAAGATTTCCGAAACCCGGCGCACCTAATGAGTTGTTGATTCATTCTCTCCTTGGACACAAGCAGCCAGATACACAATGGACATGGGTTGTTTGCACGTATCCTTGAAGTTCGCTATAAATCGGGCCTTCAACTCGTCCCATGAACTGATCGAGTTAACGGGCAGACTCTTTAGCCAGGTGCGAGCCATTCCGTCTAACATCATGGTGAAGTATTTTGCACACGCCACTTCATCCACATCCAACATCTCAATTGCCATCTCATAACTTTCAACCCATGCCTCGGGGGGTTGATCGGCGGTATAATTAGGCACTTTACATGGACCCTAGAAATCCTTAGGTAGCCGCACATTACACAGAGCCGGGGTGAGGCACGGCACTCCCCAAGACCTAAAAGCCAAACCACGTTCAACTGATGCCGCTGGTTGAACCGGAGCGGGTTGATGATTCGGGTACTGCGCTGCCAACTGCGCCACTAACTCTGCCTCACGTCGTGCTCTTCCATTGTTTACTACATCCTGAGCATTCATACTGCCGTGCGCCGGATTAGGCCCTCTAGGGGCGTCACGGTGCCGCGCACTGCTTGACACAGCCGGTTCATCAATGTGCCTGCTGTAACTCTTGCTCAGACGGGTGGTTGAATGTATCATGTCCCGACTATATGAATAAGCCTGTTGTTGTACCATGGCGGTTTGGAGAAGATCCCTGGCCCGTCGCGTCTCAACCGCCGCCAGTGGTTCGCCCTCCATCGGAATAGCTGCCAAACGAGACGTCGCAGCAATCATGTTATCCAAAGGGCTAGAGAAGTGACCTGGAGGCGTTGGTACATATTGCGGCGGTTTATCCGTCCGTCGAGGCAGGTCCATCACCCGTGGCTGACCGGGAGCTCCGGTCCCAGGTGCCTCGGTCCGGTTCACTGCTGCCGGATCACTTGGCCCGGCCCCTGGCGTATTGACGAGATTCATTCCTTCGTAAACCGGCAGCAGACGAGATCGGTGCCTCCTTCTCAGCACTTCGTTTGACGCATTCTGATCCAACATAAGCTGGTAATTCTGCGCCTGGATCTGCTGTGACTGGGCGTCTAAAGCGGCCCGTTCTTCAGTCATCCTGGCTTCCTCAGCCGCCAATTCCTCCTTGGCATGAGTTATCTGATCCCTCAGTTTTGTAACCTCCGCATTATGTTGATCCTGAGTCTCCGGGGTAACTGTCGCAGTCAATAATGTCGTCCAAGCATCCAACAAACCGGAAAGAACTTGAGCCGGCCAGCGCGCAGGGCCTCCTGCCCTAGCTGCCGATCCGGAAATCATTGCTGCTGCAGATGAAGATTGCAATGTGGACTGTGTACCGGCCATGAAGATTGCGAACCAGTTCGGAGATTCCAAGGGGTCCGGAATACTGTCGCCATCGGAATAGCCCCAAATCCGGCCGTCTTGCAATTGGTACAATGACTCGGTTTCTCCAGTGGATGATTCGCCATCTGAGTAGATGGCCGTCTCACCGTCGGACACCGGTTTAGATTCTGCACCATGGATGAATCCCACGAACGCACGCTTCACGGCAGGCTGAACCTGGGCAGGACTCACACGCTGAGCCGTCTCGATGAGGTCGGTGGAGATGTCCGGCTCAGGGCCCGGTTCGCCGATCTTGCCGATGAAAACGTGAATTCCACCAAAGGGGACCCGGTACCCGTACTCAATTGAGCCGGCCTCGGGGACCCATCCTGCATCGTCGATGTAGAGCTTGCCGCGACGACTCTTGGTCATCCGGCCAACCGTGTATCCCTTGAGTCCTTCAAAGTTTCCCTTTAAGAACTCGAAACCATCGTGCGATAGCCCCACGGTGGGCGCCAACTGTCGTGGAATTAACACATCAGTTGTCCTAGTAAGAGGACTTAGTCGTGAAGATATGATACGTCTCCAACATATCTATAATTTTTGATTGTTCCATGCTATTATATTACCCATTTAGTATGTTTATGGGCTTTACTTTACACTTTTATATCATTTTTGGGACTAACCTACTAACCTGAGGCCCAACCCGAATTGCTGTTATTTTGCCTATTTCAGTGTTTCAAAGAAAAGGAATATGAAACAGAGTCCAAACGGAATGAAACCTTCGGGAGCAATCTTTTTGGAACAAACGTGATCCATGGGACTTGGAGTGGACGTCAAGCTAAAGAGGAGGTGGCCAGGAGGGTGCCCGGCGCGCCCCCCACCCTCGTGGGGCCCTCGAGCGTCCACCGACCTACTTCTTCCTCCTATATATACAACCGTACCCTGAAACCAACAGAAGCGACCACGAAAACCTAATTCCACGGCCACAACCTTCTGTATCCGCAAGATCCCATCTTGGAGCCTTCGCCGGCGCTCCGCCGGAGGAGGAATCGACCTCAGAAGGCCTCTACATCATCTCCAAGGCCCTTCCGATGAGTTGTGAGTAGTTTACCACAGACCTTCGGGTGCATTATTAGCTAGATGGCTTCTTCTCTCTCTTTGAATCTCAATACGAGTTCTCCTTGATCTTCTTGGAGATCTATTCGATGTAACTCTTTTTGCGGTGTGTTTGTCGAGATCTGATGAATTGTGGGTTTATGATCAAGTTTATCTATGAGAAATATTTGAATCTCCTCTGAATTCTTTTATGTGTGATTAAGTTATATTTGCAAGTCTCTTCGAATTATCAGTTTTGTTTGGCCTACTGGATTGATCTTTCTTGCAATGGGATAAGTACTTAGCTTTGGGTTCAATCTTGCGGTGTCCTTTCCCAAAGGATGTTAGGGCAGCAAGGCATGTATTGTGTTGTTCCCATCGAGGATAAAAAGATGGGGTTTATATCATATTGCATGAGTTTATCCCTCTACGTCATGTCATCTTTCTTAATGCGTTAATCTGTTCTTCATGAACTTAATACTCTAGATGCAGGCAGGAGTCGGTCGATGTGTGGAGTAATAGTAGTAGATGCAGGCAGGGGTCGGTCTACTTGTCACGAACGTGATGCCTATATACATGATCATGCCTAGATAATCTCATAACTATTCGTTTTTCTATCAATTGCTCGACAATAATTTGTTCACCCACTATAATACTTATGCTATCTTGAGAGAAGCCACTAGTGAAACCTATGGCCCCCGGGTCTATCTTTTATCATATAAGTTTTCCATCTACTTTTATTTGCATCTTTACTTTTCCAATCTATATCATAAAAATACCAAAAATATTTATCTTATCATATTATCTCTATCAGATCTCACTTTTGCAAGTGGCCGTGAAAGGATTGACAACCCCTTTATTGCGTTGGTTGCGAGGTTCTTGTTTGTTTGTGTAGGTGCGTGGGACTTTTGAGGAGCCTCCTACTTGATTGATACCTTGGTTCTCAAAAACTGAGGGAAATACTTACGCTATTTTGCTGCATCACCCTTTCCTCTTCAAGGAAAACCAACGCAAGCTCAAGAAGTAGCAAGATACAAGATTGAAGACTTCGTCCCGTGTCCAGATGGGACTCTCCTTTGCGTGGAAGGCAAGCTTGGTGGTTAAGATATGAAGATTCCTTTCTCTGTAACCAACTATGTGTAACTCTAGCCCCTTCCGGTGTCTATATAAACCAGAGGGTTTGATCTGTAGGACAAGAACAATCATAACCATAGGCTAGCTTCTAGGGTTTAGCCTCTCCGATCTCATGGTAGATCAACTCTTGTAATACTCATATCATCAAGATCAATCAAGTAGGAAGTAGGGTATTACCTCCATCGAGAGGGCCCGAACCTGGGTAAACATTGTGTCCCCCATCTCCTGTTACCATTAGCCTTAGACGCAAGTTCGGGACCCCCTACCCGAGATCCGCCGGTTTTGACACCGACATTGGTGCTTTCATTGAGAGTTCCACTGTGTCGTCACCATAAGGCTTGATGGCTCCTCCAATCGTCTACAACAACGCAGTCCAGGGTGAAGTTTTTCTCCCCGGATAGATCTTCATATTCGGCGGCTTCGCACTGCGGGCCAACTCCCTTGGCCATCTAAAGCAGATCGACAGCTATGCCCCTGGCCATCAGGTCAGGTTTGGAAGCTTGAACTACACCGCCGACATCCGCGGAGACATGATCTTCGACGGATTCGAGCCCATGGCAGCCGCACCCCGCCGCCATGATGAACATGACCTAAATATGTCATCAGACTGTGCGCAGGAGATCGCACCTGTAACCGCACTGGCCCTAGATCCAGAGCAGAGGACGCCATCCGAGAGCGGGAGGCTCAACCTCGCCACAGAAGCCGCGGACTCAGCAGCGTTAGAGCCGAACACAGACCTGACCTCCAATGAGGCCTGTGTCTTCGGAACCTCGGACTCGTTTCCGGTTACAAGCTCCGAACCGCGTGAATCCGCACCCATCGAATCTGACTGGGCGCCGATCTTAGAGTTCAGCTCCGCGGACATCTTCCAACTCTCACCCCTAGGCGACGTGTTGAACTCATTAAAGTCGCTCTCCTTGTCAGGAGACTCCTGGCCAAACTATGTCCGGCTTGAGTGGGAAGCGGACAACGAAGAACTTCTTTGCCCACCCACCACCCACTTGATAGTCACTGTCGATGATCTGACTGAAATGCTTGATTTCGACTCTCAAGACATCGACGGCATGGACGACGATGACGAAGAAGAACAAGAACCACCGCCCACAGGGCGCTGGACAGCCACCTCCTCATATGATATATACATGGTGGATACACCCAAAGAAGACAATGGCGATGCCATAAAGGACCCAATTGAGGAAAAAACTCCTGGAAAGCAGCCAAAGCACCGACGTTAGCGGCGCCGCTTGAAACCAGGCCATGGTAAAAACAGCGATACCGGCACAAGAGGGAATAACACCCCGGACGATGCCGAAGACAAAGAAGAAACCGTAGACCCAACAATGGAGCAGGACGAACAAGGTGCTGGCAAACACAGTCCGGGGCCCCAGTCCGATCATAGCGATATCAAAGGCTCCAATTATCAACCCGCCTCTGAAGAGGAGAGCAGTCGGGATGATGATGCATTCATCGTCCCGGAAGAACAATTGGAACAAGAACACCTCCACCGGAGGCTTATCACCACCGCGAGGAGCTTGAATAAAGATAAGCAATGGCTTAAAGCCGCATAGGATCGCTCAACAATAAATGGAACGAAGTGCTCGACACTGAGGAAAAATACGGTGGTAGCCGCCAAATAAATAGCTATCCCAAACATAAACTGCTGCCTGAATTCAACGACGATGCTATGGCGCCCATACCGCCGAATAACAATAGAGACGATCAACCAGGGCGACCACCTCGTAGTTGAGATAGAGCAGCTAATAACGCCGCACACAAAACCGCATCCTCTCCCCATAAAGGAAAGGAGGTCACAACCCAGAACCAGAAACACGGTTTACGTGAAGACCTGGACAAAAGGGCTGGCAGAACTAGGTCCATTTATGGATCTAGGGAGCACGTCCCAGCACAAGATCAGGGCCATCAAACCAAATACGCAGGTAACTTACCAGTTCGGAACCAACACCGAACACTGCAACTATCGGGCCCGCGCCGCAACACAGCCAAATATAGGGGTGCCGCACACCCCTCGTGCTTCACCGATGAGGTGCTGGATCATGAATTTCCAGAGGGGTTTAAACCTGTGAATATCGAGGCCTACGATGGAATGACAGACCCTGCAGTCTAGATAGAAGACTTTATTCTTCACATCCACATGGCTCGCGGAGATGATCTCCACGCCATCAAATACCTATGCCTCAAGCTAAAAGGACCAACTCGGCACTGGCTGAAAAGCTTCCCCGAAAATTCCATCGGAAGCTCGGAGGAACTTGAGGACGCTTTCAGGGCCAATTTCCAAGGGACCTATGTCCGGCCTCCGGATGCAGACGATCTAAGTCACATAACCCAACAACCCAGAGAGTCAGCCCGTAAGCTTTGGAACCGATTTCTCACTAAGAAAAACCAAATCGTCGACTGTCCGAATGCCGAAGCCTTACACTACAAAAAAAAGACACATCCGTGACATTTTGGGCCGAACAAAACTTTTTTCTGTCATACTTATGACACTTCTATGACGATAATTGTGACAAAACCCGGTATCATCATAGATGTGATGGGCTCCTACTTCTATGACGAAAAATCATGACAGAAAATGGGCTTTTCGTCCTGGGCGGGCCGGAGATGCAGCTGCATGACATTCTTTGGGCCGTCCATCACGGAAAAAACCATGGTAGAAGCGAGGGCGAGGAAAATTTTGGGGAGTTCCCGGTTACGGTGGGTGGTTGGGGGCCGAGCGATGCGCGTTTCTCTCGTACATGTACGCGCGTGTGTGCGAGGCGTTGGCTCTAACTGAACCCGAGCGAGGCGTTGGGCTCTAACTGAACCCGAGCGATTACACTGCAGGCTACGCGTTACTGAACCCGAGCGATCGATCGATGGCTGTTAACTGAACCCGATCGAGCGATTCCTTCGCTACTACTGCTAACTCAAGTCGGTCGATGTTGCCTCTCTGGATGAACAGTGAGTGTTCGGGGGGGGGGGGGGTGGATGAACAGGACCCCGTGGCGTTGCCTCTGGATGAACAGGACCCCGATCGATCGAGCCGGTTGGGGATGGATGAACATGGCCCCGTGGAGGGCTGGACGAACAGGATGACCGGGTGGAGGGTTGGATGAACACTAGACGGTGGAGGGGTGCCCGTGGAGGGGTGGTTGAACAGTAGCCGGTGGAGTAGCGCGCGGTGCAGGCTGGATGAACAGGAGCCCATGGAGGCTGGAGGAGGTCGACGGTAGCCCGTGGAGGCTGGAGGAGGTCGACGGTGGAGATGAACAGTATCCCGTGGAGTCCCGTTTTGCGGTACGCCACACCCCTCCTGATGAACAGGACCCCTATTTCGACCGTAGCGCTCCAACACAAGTCCGTTTCGTCCGTTTTGTGGTACGCCACACCCCTCCCGATCAACAGGACCCCCGTTTCGACCGTAGGATGTCCATTTCCTCCGTTTTGTGGTACGCCAGACCCCTCCCGATGAACAGGATCTCATTTTGAACGTGGCCGGTCGAACACAAGGCCGTTTCCTCCGTTCTGCGATGCATGAGCCTCGTTCCATCGCTTGTTCCGTCCAAGCCCTCCCGATGAACACGACGATGCATTCCGTTCCGACCCAGCCGATTGGCTCCCCATGAACACGACGACGACGCCGTTTCTCCGTTCCGACCCAGCCATGTACACGAGCCCTGGCCGTACGTATGCGTGAGTAGGCGTTCAAGACCCCGCCCGTATGTACACATACGTGGCCGTATTTTCTTTCTTTCACACTGGCCGCTGTAAGTACGTGTACATGCTATGTGCGTGCCTCTACTACGACATGTGCACGCCTCTACATCCACCAGTATGTACGTACACGTTCACGACCAGAATGACAACGCTACATACGCTTCGACCAGGTGGGTCCCGACTGTCAGACACTTCGTTGCGTGTGAAGATGTAGCTGGTGGGTCCCAGCAGTCAGGGGGGCGAATCGTTTTTTTTTTGCCCGGACGCACTTCCTTGCGTGCGAAGGTGTAGATGGCGGGTCCCAGCGGTCGGGAAAGCGTTTTTCACGAAATCTGATCGCCCGTCCGGTGGGTCCCTATTTGTCGAGTGGAGGAATAATTATTTTACGCGTAATAAGGAGGCACTTCCTTGCGGCCGCCGTGGACCCACCTGTCAGCCTCTCCACGCACAGTACTCTTCCGATGGAAGTCGGTCGTTGACCACATTGACCACGCTGCGCCGAGAGCACCACTGCAGTGGACGACGGCGAGGCCTAGGAAGGGGACGATGCGGAGCCGGGGAAGACACAGCGATGCCCACGCGAAGAGGAGTACGAGGGTTCACTGGTTCGGCTGTGGTGTGAGGTTGCCGTCGCCGCAAAATAACAGGGGGTGTGGGTGAGTAGAGGGATGGCCTGGCCAGCGGTGGGAGTAGTAGGGGGCGGTGAGGCCTCTGCGGTATCACAGCCGGCCACGGGAGGCAGGAGCATGCGGCATGACCGGCGTTGCTTTGGGCGGCTGGAGCACGAAGACTAGAGGTTGAAGAAGCACTACGGCCGTTGGATGGACATCATACGGTCACTGGAGTATTGACTAAGTTGGCAAAGCCCTCCGTCTCCATCAACTTAGTAGGTCCACAAGTCAGCCTGCCACTATACTGGGTCCGAGCTAGCTGGGGGACTTTTCATTTTTTTTGTGCGTAATAAGGAGGCACTTCCTTGCGTGCGAAGATATAGCTGGTGGGTCCAAGCTGTCAGCGGCGGTAACGTTTTTTTCATGAAATACAGAGGCCCTTTCGATGGGTTCCAGATGTCAGGTGGAGGAATCATTATTTTGCATGTAATAAGGAGGCATTTCCTTGCGTGCGGCCATGGACCCAGCTGTCAGCCTCTCCACGTACTGTCTACTTCAGATGCACGTCGGTCGTTGACCACGTTGACCAGGCCGCGCCGAGAGCACCAGGGCGGTGGACGACGGCGAGGCCTAGGAAGGGAATGACACAGAGGCAGGGAAGACTCGGCAGTTGTTTCCCACGCGGAGGGGAGTACGACTGTACGAGGGTTTACTGGTTCGTCTGCCGTCGCCGGAGAATAACAGCAGGTGTGGGTGAGTAGAGGAATGGCTAGGCCAGCGATGGGAGTATGGTGGGGCGGTGAGGCCCTTGCAAGGCAGCCTGACCCGACCTTGAGGAGGAGGGAGCAGGCAGTCCCGCCGGCGCATGTTTGAGCGGCTGGAGCAGGAAGAGCAGAGATTGAAGAAGCACGACGACCGTTGGATGGAAATCCAACAGTCACTGCTTGTGCGTCAACCTTTTTTTTAAGAAAGCCTGAAATCTGTGGAAAACAACATATAGCCCATCTGTCATTATTTCTAGTAATTTACTACCCATTTGCTAATTCTTAAGGTTTTTTTGGAGCCCATATTCTTTTTGTTAGCATTACAACCCATATTATGGCCACAATTAAAAAATTATACGATATTTTACATATTTCGGTGCGGTCCGAACTGTTTTTAATCCCGAAATTTCGAGTCACATTCAAAATGATTTAAAAATAAATGTATATCAATATAAAATCCAATAAATTGTCCATGCATAAAAATAAATGCAATTTAAAATCTTGAAATGAAAAAAGATATTTGAAACTAATTGCCGGTTTGATGTGTTTTAAAAATGTACAGCCCATTTCTCATTACTGATAGTCCATTTTCTCGGCCAGCCGAATGAGGCTCTCCTCGTCTTGAAAGATTTGCAGCCCAACAGGCCTGACAAAGCGACTTACTTGGCAAATCACAAAAAAACTGGGCTGTGGCCGTGGACCCAGGTGTTGCCGTGGACCCAGCTGTCAGCCTCTCCACGTACAGTACTCATCCGATGGAAGTCGGTCGTTGACCACATTGACACGCCGCGTCGAGAGCACCACGGCGATGGACGACGGCGAGGCCTAGGAAGGGGACGACGCGGAGCCGGGGAAGACGCGGCAGTGGATGCCCACGCGGAGAGGAGTACGAGGGTTCACTGGTTCGGCTGCAGCGTGAGGCTGCCGTCGCCGCAGAATAACAGGGGGTGTGGGTGAGTAGAGGGATGCCCTGGGCCAGCGGTGGGAGTAGTAGGGGGCGGTGAGGCCTCCGCGGCATCACAGCCGGCCACGAGAGGCAGGAGCACGCGGCACGACCGGCTTTGGGCAAGAAGACCAGAGGTTGAAGAAGCACTATGGCCGTTGGATGGACATCGTACGGTCACTGGAGCTAGAATCGTTCATATTGACTAAGTTGACAAAGACCTCCGTCCCCGTAAACTTAGTAGGCCCACAAGTCAGCCACCCACTATGGTGAGTCCCAGCTAGCAGGGGGTATTCATTTTTTGTGCGTAATAAGGAGGCACTTCCTTGTGTGCGAAGATATAGGTGGTGGGTCCGACCTATCAGTGGGGGGAACGTTTTTTCGCGAAATACAGAAGCCCTTCCCACGTATAGTCCACGTACAGTGCGTAATAAGGATGAACTTTCCTTGCATGCGACCATGGACCTCGTGGTCCTAGCCGTCAGGCTCTCCATGTATAGTCCTCTTCCGATGACTCTCGTATGTTGACCATGCCGCGCCGAGCGCACCGAGGCGGTGGACGATGGCCAGGCCCCAGACTGGAACGACCCGGAGATGGGGAAGACGCGACAGTGGAGTCGCAGACGGAGAGGAGTGGGAAACTTGACTGGTTCTGGTGCGGGGTGGGCCTACACTCGGCAGAGAATAACAGGAGGTGCGGAGTGGAGGGATGGTCTGGCCGTCGGCGGGGTAGCATTTTGCTGAGGAGCGCAAAACAAGACCACTGGACGCCGAAGGCTGGAGCAGGCAGTCCCGGCAGCGCTGGGGGAAGAGGATGAGAGATTGAAGAAGAATGCCGGCTGTTGGATGTAAATCCAACGCCTTCTTATTAGGCTTCGACCTAATGGCCCACATGTCAGCCAGTCCATTTGTGTTTTTAGTCCATTTGGTGCGCT
Organism: Aegilops bicornis; assembly: GCA_021605145.1. NCBI lineage: Eukaryota > Viridiplantae > Streptophyta > Magnoliopsida > Poales > Poaceae > Aegilops > Aegilops bicornis. The sequence continues at coordinate 48,820,451 of CM038673.1, forward strand.
AGGTGAAACAATGATGTAGCATCTATGCAGCCCTTTTAAATCCCATTTGCATTTTTCTCGAAATCCGCGGACTTGCTGGGCTGGGTGAAAATATCATGTTGGGCTAGACGGAGAAATGTTATAAAAACATAAACACATGATTGCACGTCTATTACTGCATTGGTCAAGAAAATCTTTGCAAGCTTATGCACGCATAATCACTAGGAGTTAACTTGCCAAGTTATATATAAACAATTATTATTATTATTATTTTGTAAGAACTTTCAACTTACGAAATAAAATATCATTTAAATTTGATGAGTTAATAGTACGTGGGGTATTATTGTTTTTTAGGCTAGACGTGGGACAGTTGAGTTGGTTCTAGGGAAAAGTACTGAGAGAAAACTCAATTTACATCAAAAAAGAAAGTGGGAGAAAATTCAGAGACCTGGTGGGTCCACCTGAGGAGGGGAATATGTTGGGAGGAAGGAGATTCAAAGCACGGCAGCCGAGTGAACTAGTTTTTTTAACGGACAAGTGAACTAGTTACATACATAAGCAAATAGCCACTAAAAAAGCAATCAGGTTAATGGGTTCTTAAAAGAAATATTTCAGACAAAACAGATAATTACGACACATAGGCTAATGCACGAAACATTCAGATGATAAAGGTGCTTATAAACAAAAAAAGTACAACATCTAGACCTTCCTGGCACGCTTGATCATGACGCTGCGGCTGTCCGTGTACTCGCCGGTTACGGGAAGCAGACACGCCCTCATGTCCAAGATCTGCATGTACATGTCATAGAATGTGTATGCGTCCTTGGCCGCGTAGGTTATGTAGGTTAGATTCAGAGGTACCTCCCACATGTTCAGGTCCTTGCTATCATTGTCTTCTTTCATGTTGGCGTATCAAGGGTCGATGATGGTCTCGGCAAGGTCAACCATGGAGTCCTTATCCTGCCCGTTGCTGATGATCTTGTATTGCTTCTAGATGTCGACAAGCTTGTTGCACCAGATGGCCGAATCATGCATTCTTCGTTCTCTCCACCGTAGCAAAGGTGCAGTCGGCGCTGCCGATGAAATGGGCGAATGCTCCAGAACCTCTGATGACCCTACAGAAGTGGTAGATGAGAACCTCGTCCCGCACACATACCTGGGCGGCAGCGATCCACTGGTCCCTGTCAAGAGATGAAAGGATGGGCACAAGGTCTAGTCCTGCAACCTTGTGTTTTCTCATCCTGTAGGTACTGCTTGAACTCGGCGAGGCAGAGCTTCACCGAGTACGGATCGTTAGTGTACATCACATTCAACTTGGTGCGGCCATAGGACTGAACGGCGAACTCAAAGGGGAACTCCTTGCTGAAGTCCATATCCAGCAGGCTCACCCCTCGGATCGCCATTGGAGTCTCTTCAAGTGAACGAGTGTGTAGGCAGCGGCAGTAGTTCGTTTTCCAGCTCTTGGGGAACTGGATCCAACAGTAAACTGAGTGTGTACAGGCGACAACAGTTACTACCCCTCCCTCATCCGCTGCACGCCCGGCAGAAGATGCATCCTCGGTGCATTCAAACGCCTCGATTAAGAAACCTACTCCGGCCACATGTTGGTTCACGAGCGGGTCTATATTGGTACTGTAATAACAGGAGTTAGTGGTCACTTTACTTAAATTTAATTAGCTTTAATAGAAATTTATACTTAAAACAAGCAATGCATTGGCTCGTTCTATCAGTGCCACAGGATCAACATGCACAACAATTAGAATTATTATTCTCGGGGCCTTTTACGATCATCACATTTGTCGTTCTTTCACAAAGATAATACTACCAAGTTTGAACTGTTTGTTATGGTTGTTGTCCTCTGCATCATCATGCCGTGTTTCCTAGCTTGCAAGATTCAGAACCAACAAATAAGATCCAAATAATAAGTACAACAAAGATGCCTACACATCTTATTGATTCCCAACTTGCAAGATTCAGAACCAACAAATAAGATCCACATAATAAGTACAACAAAGATGCCTACACATCTCATTGATTCCCAACTTGCAAGATTCAAAACCAACAAATAAGATTCAAATAATAAGTACAACAAAGATGCCTACACATCTCATTGATTCCCAGCTTGCAAGATTCAGAACCAACCCATTAGAGCATTTTGATAAAGTGAATATCGGGATTAAATCCATCTTGGCTAGCCATGTCATACAATCGAAGAACTTGGCGAATGCTCTTGGCCATCACAACATCTGTAGTTGAGTATTCCTATTTGCACAGCACAAACAAGAAGAGCATGATTTCACTTTAATAGTGGCCTCCTTGAACTCAACCTGCAAATCCACTAGGATGAGGTCTGCCTGGAGTTCCATGATTCAATTCATGCGCTTGTTTCTGCAGTTCATCTGAAATGAAGCAAAGATTGCATCATTCAGCTAGCAAGAAGTACTTGCTCTCGTGAGCTGGCAGGTTCTTCTTTAGTAGTTGCACTAAAATTGAGGAACATTAAGGTTGGTTGTCCGGCTCATGTAAGGTGCAACTATAATTTTCTTATACTTTTGTGTAGTTCCACTAAAATAAAATGCCATTGTGGTCACAGTGATGGCTCCATCTTGCAAAGGCTAATAAAATGTTGCACGAGATTACCAACAGAACTTGACAGAGATTTTGGAAACTCCAATCACCATTTTGTTCAGTTCCACCAAAATTGAGAGATGTTGCCCACGTCACATTTTAGCTGAACTGCGCAAGACACTCATTCCAAAAAAAAGTGTTGTTTGCAGTTCCCCAAAAGGTCACAGTAGCAACAAGGTGAAATGGATATCCTTATCTGCACAAAAAGATAGAAAGTAAACAGTTGCTGGTCAATAAGAATATGCGAAACATATACAAAATGAAAAGAAGCATCTTAATTATGTTCATGGCAATCACGCAAGGACAGTAGAAATTTTAAAACGTTAGCAACGCTTCATGTTACCAGAAGCATTACGATCAACAACGAGATTCCTCAAATATGGGATTACTTTAATGGTGGCATTGCTTGTTTACCAGACATAGTAAATCAACAGTAGCTAAAGAGTTGGTTTAAGGGCATGGGACCGTGGGGACACCAGGACACTCAGCAGCGTAAAGGAGCAACTTACTTATCATGCTGGGGAAAACAGCAGGAGTGTCATTTGTAACATAGTTTAATTGCATCTTATCACCTGTGGCATTAGACTAACAATAACACTGGTTAGACATGTCCCTAAGGTAACAGTGTGATTGCTTCATTTTACATGCGCCCTTACATTAACAACAACAAAAGGTTGGTATAAGGACATGTGATAGTGGACGCATCAGCACAATGTACCTACAAGGAGGCATAAAGTGGTGATGCCGAATTTGTTCATGCTATGTGAGGGCAGCAAACCTAATCCTCGAGACCTTGTACTATGTGATGGCAGCAAACCTAATCCTCGAGACCTTTTACTATGTGAGGGAAGCAAATCTTATCCTGGAGACCTTTTACTATGTGAGGGCAGCAAATCTAATCCTGGAGACCTTTGACTATGTGAGGGCAGCAAATTTAATCCTGAGACCTTTTACTATGTGAGGGCAGTAAATCTAATCCTGGAGACCTTTTACTATGTGATGGCAGCAAATCTAATCCTGGACATACTCTGTTGACTTGTCCACCAGCCGCCACTTTCTATCCTTTTTTCAACCAATAATAGATTTGTTCCTTATCCAGTTTGTACTGCATTTTCCCATTATTTCCCTTTTCAACCAAGAGACCAGTTGGGCATCCGGTCTCTACTACTTTCACCATATTATTTCCTCTTTGAATCAAGTCCTAGATTCATGCTACAACTTTTCCCCCTCTCTTCTTTGTTTGAACAAAGCCCTAGATTCGAATGCATGAAGTAGCTTTACCTCTAATAATACTAAAACTTTAGGTGGCTTTGGAAGAGCTGATGGGATTAGAAAAAGATGCACATGCAGACACGTGGGGAGCTGGGGCAGTAGAGCAAGGCCGCTTTCGGAGAACTTATACCTGAGGGTCGCGGGATGTCAGCGGCGGCAGGTCGGATCTGCGGACAATACGGCAAGGAGGAAGAAGGGTCGGAGGACCTCCCGAGCCGGTGCTGTGTCGGAGAGAACAGCACGGGCAGAGGCTCGGGCCGCTCTGGCAGCTGTGGGTTTCCTCCCTCAGCGGTGATGACCGCGTGAACGATGCACCTTTTAGTCCTCTACACACACCGGCCAAAGGGATCCAGCCGGATCTGTGACCAGCGGTGAGCAGAGAGAAAATGTAGCTACCGTTGTCTTGTTTATATCTGGAGAGGATGAGAGAATGAAGAGAGCAACCCTAGTAAAGCAAGCGCTCAGGCCCCTGCGTACATATATAGTGGAGTGATTATCTTTTTCTCTCCACAACAAGCGTTTCAATTTGCGTACGTGGCATTAAAGAAAAGAAACTCTCTATTTAAGGTGACTACTGTACGACTCCTACTTACTACTAGTAGTACTAGTATTGTTCACTTGTGCTCCCCGCCCCTACATTCATTGAACAACCCCATGGGTAAATAAATATACTGTAAGTACTGTATTTATATAGAACGAATAAGCTCGAACTATTTTCGTGTAGTTGAAAGTTGAGGGCGGGGCTTTTCCCAGCGATCTGTGCGCAGTTTTGAGTAGAGCAGTTTGACAGAGAGGCGAGGAGGGTGAGCGAGTGGCGGATTCTCAAACATACTGCTGGAAAGGTCGGGCTGTGCAATTTGACGGTGTGTTACTGCTGGAAAGACTTGTGATACGACCACTCATTATAGTCATGAATTACTGGCGCTCCGACCGGGGTGATGCCCCCCTTCCGTTCCGCTCTCTAATCTGGTGCATGGCACGTCAACCCGGATGCTGGCTCTCCCACATGTCGGAGTAGTAAGAAGGAGCAAAGAATGATGCGGTATATACTAGTACTACTACTATTCAGGTCAGAGGAGTGCGAACCACGACAGCCCAGTGAACCAACAGTGCGAACCACGGCAGCCCAGTGAACCAGCAGTGCGAACCACGGTAGCCCAGTGAACCAGCAGTAGAAAACAATGTGGTGATATGGCCATAAAAAACAATGTCCTACGGTCCACACTGTATCATGTACAGTAACACTCCTCTTTGTTTGGATCCCTGAGTTAGAGCTAGTTTGGGTTGAAATAGCCTCGAATTATCGAAACAAGAGGGGTTAGTTTGAGCTAGTTTGCTCTAACCCAGCTAAAAACACTAGCCCGGTGGAGAGGTTCTAATTGGGTTAGTTATCCTCGGGCCCACTAAAAGAGAACTAAAAAAATCTCCCCTGCCCGCACCAGATCGCTCCCCCCCCCCCCTCTCGCACGACTCCTCTCTGTTCCCCATAGGGCCGCCCACCCAAGCGTCGCTCGCCCTCTCTCTCCTCCGAGCGCCCTCTCCTTCCGACCTCCGCCGCCCTACTCCGGCCGCCCTCTCCCTCCGGCCTTCGAAGGTCGCCCCGCTCCCCCTTCACCGGTTATTTTTCTCCCTCTGTCATGCGCGGCGGCGGCACATCTACCAGGGAGGTCGTGAGATGGGTGAGTTTGTTCATTCCATCTCTGTCTCACGGTCATATAATTGATCTTGCTCGCTCTAGCGCTAATTCTGATTTGGAAAAGTAGATCCTGATCAAACTTGGTATAGATTTGTCGTGCATGCATGGAATTGTTTGATGCTGCTTGAGGAGGTAATAAATCTTTCTAGAGGCCCAAAGATTCAGTTCACCTTTCTAGGTATTTCAGCTTCAGGCTTGCATTATTTCTAGAGGCCCAAAGATTCAGTTCACCTTTATAGGTATTTTAGTTATAGGCTTGTATTATTTCTAGAGGCCCAAAGATTAAGTTCCCAGTCGGCGACAAGTGGACCTGCTATCCATGCCGGTGTCGACCTCAACTCGCAAGGGCCGGCGTCGGAGGGGTTCCCGGGGCTTGGGCTCTATAGAGCCTTCCTCCAGAGCGACGATGGTGAGCTCCTCCCTCGGTGCGTCAGGGGCTCCGGGCTCCCTCCATATCGTGAATGACTTCCGTGATGAGTTAGCTCATGCTTTGTTTCATGGAGTGTTTTGTTATTGTGAAGCTTGATTGACGACTTGTATGTTTAAGTGGGATATCTCATTTGTATAGACAAAGTAAAAATTATCATGTTTTGCATGCTTGATTTGTAAAGATGGTTCGTTTATGTGAGTTGTGAGCGGGAGGAGGCCACAGAAGAGCCGGCCACACCAAATCCGGCAGGAAATAGGGTCCAAAGTAGTCAAATGATTGAGAAAGAGCATTTTTTGTCAATCTAACCCTGCCATCCATACTCCTCTTTGGTTTAGAGTTAGTTCAGAGTTAGAATCTAACTCTAACCTCTAACTGAGTTATAGTTCTCCTCGTCTCGGTTCATTGCCATCATACTTTCCCCATTCCTGTGTTTTCAGTATCCTGCGAATCAAAGAGGCCCTTTTTTTGCGGGAAAAATCAAAGAGGACCTTAGACTGGTTTAGGTCCGGTCATTTTTTATAAACGTGTTATGTCCAAAATTTAATGAACGTGCTCCGGTTTCTATGAAAATAATCCGGTTTCATGTAGTAATTCATTCATTTATTTATTCTTCTGCGGGGGGTTTGCATGTAATTCGTGAGGTCTGAAATGTAAAGTACCCCGGCATATGCTCCGAGTCGTGCATGCACTATGACCCAGATGCTCTATGTCCCACATGTCGGCGAATGGGAGCACGTGGAAATAGCCTAGGAGTACATATAGGAGGATAAATGCATGAAAAATATGTCTTTATCAAGCGTAGCTGCGGTTCGAAAAAGGAGACCTAAAGTGATGACAGCTATAGGTGCATACGCACCCAACTAGTGGTACTAGACATACGACTAATTTTTCCTCAAAAAAAAGAGGCACGAGTGCTCAGTACTCCTATTCTTTAAACACGAGTCCCATCTGACAACAGCGTCCGTGCTACAGCTAGCTCTCCTCCCTCATTTCTCTCTTCTAATTCTAAACTTGGACGACGCCCGGTGGGTGGGGTGGGTTTGCTCAACTACGGCCCCACCTCACAGTGAAAACGTTAAAACTGGAATAAAAATGCCATATACTCCCTTCGTTCCTAAATATAAGCCATTTTAGATACTATTTCAAATGGAATACATCATACAGATGTATGTAGACATAGTTTAGAGTGTAGATTCACTCATTTTTGCTCCGTATGTCATAGTCACTTGCTGGAATCTTTAGAAAGACTTATATTTGGGAATGGAGGGAGTACTATACTAATAAAACATTAAGGCCACGAGGTGTTGCAGAGCTGGTTACAGGAGGCAAGAAGAAGAGATGCATCGATCGACGACGTCCACCTCCTCGACTCAGGGCGCCGGCCCACCGAACAGCGCCTAAGTAACATCGGCATTCGTGGCCAGGTCGACGTGCTTCTGAAGAATGGCGTCCAAAGATTCCAGCCGCTGGAAGAAGGCCAACGTCTTTCTGTCCTCGCTTGCCTTGTAGTGGCCTATGTAGATGATTTCCTCGTAGACGTGGATGTGCAGGTCGACGGTTTCTTGCATGGCGAGGCGCTGCGCGGCGAGCGCGGCCTCGAGGTGCACATTCTTCATCGCGACCTCCGGCACCTGCAGGGCCACCAGGGCTTGAAAGAGTTCGTCACCATGGAGGCCGATGAGGGTGGCAGGCAATGAGGAGCTTGGGCGCGCGGGCTGGAGCAGTACGGCAAGGTCATCCGCGCGCTTCTTGACAGCGGTGAACTTGCGGATGGAGTTGACCATCATGTCGTCCATGCGAGAGGCGAAGCTGGCGTCGGCGAGGGCTACGATGCGGCGGTGATCCGTGACCGTCTGGAAACACTTCTTGTGATGCGGGGCATGAGCGGCCTTGGATTATTTGGCACAGCCGACTGCCGCTCGCGTCCATCGCCTCCATAGGTGCTTGTGGCTTCTGGTCACTTGGTCTTGGATTGGAGTAAGCAGTGTTGCGCAAAGACTTGGGAGTAGATGGATTGGAGTGGTGGGGCGCCTTTATTATATGAGAGTCCAAACTCTGTTGCATTCACATCGTGCAAGCTCTATTCTGCTTCTTCAATTAATTCCCTCTGCATGTAATTGAGGATGCATCATTGATCGTTCAACATCTCGGGAACCGCTACCCTCTCCCTCCTTGGCATTCAAGCACCTATGGACCCATCGACGACGAGGTGCCTATGGTGACTTCTTAAATTAGTGTCGTGCGTGTGTGCGTTCATAGGGGTGAGTGTATGCGCGTGTATATGAGCGCTTGCGTCTGTACTGTGTCAAAAAAACGTAAATGCATGTCAAAAAGAGACTAGTTGGTATACTCAATATTGTGCACCTCGGAGAGGAAAACGATAGAACTACATTACGTATTTATTTACGGTGCAGATTCACTCATTTTGCTCCATATGTACTCCATCTCGGTGTAGTGTAGTCACTTGTTGAAACCTCTAGAAGGGAAAATACTCCTTTCTGGTTTACAAGGCTATACTAGCAAGTAGTTGTACGTACTAGTACAATAATGGGCTCACATAGCAATTTTGTCTCATGAAAGATCCTGGCTATATGCCTGCTCCAATGTTCGCAACTGCCACATTCGGTTTGCGCTTGGCTCTTCGCCTCTTCGAAAAGACGAACAATGATGTTACTACTACTGCTTCTACAGTGTCGAATCCACTGCTGCATGTCCGTCCACCGCGAGCGGGAGGGATAGCTTGTTGTAGAAGTACTACTAAGCAAAAGCCTATCTTCGTTTGCGAGCAACCGCGCGCATGGGCGAGGGAGAAGGCGTGTAGTAGTAAAATCAAGCTTCTCCTCATTGTACGAGTGGACGCGACACATCATAGCACTGACCCCACATGCTTGCCTCTAAACTTGGCTGAAAGACCCGCAGTGTACAATATATTTGCTGCTTCCTCTAACATTTACCCACCACAAATTACAATATATGTGGCCATATGCATCGTTCTGATGCAGAGGCCGGGGAGTCCCCCCTTTTTGAAAAAAAAACAAATTAAAATATATATTCCTGTCTTGACCAGATGAGTGTGCAAACTATAATCACCAGGGTGACAGGTAGGGCCAGAAGACTATTTTAATGTTTTTAAAAAAAAATTCGAGACGACCACATAGCATGGAGCCGAACCCAACGATTTTAAGCTTACAGGCACGATACACGCTATCCTAGACTACTCTATACATGAAACTGCCACACGAGCGTCCGGGCTGCGCTTGGCTCTTCGCCTCGTCGGGAAGTTGAACAATGATGGAGTACTACTGCACTGGAGGAGTACTACAGTATGCTTCTGTCCATCTGACACCGATTGAACTGTTGCATGTCCACCGCGTGCGGGAGGGAGAGCGTGTAGCGAAAGCTTCTCCTAGTCTTGCCAGCCACCACGCTCATGGGCAAGGGAGGGACGCTCCTGCCTTTGCGTGTATGACAGGTGGGCCCGACGGGTGGGTGGCCAACCTATCATACAGCCAAAGGCAGGTGCAGTTAAGTCCGCGAGGGAGAGGATAATCAAACTTCTCGTTGATGTACGAGTTGACGCGACACATCAAAGCACTACACTCGATATATTTCAATAATTTGCATTCACCGATGCATTAATTACAACGCATGCATGCATGCCGTGACTCTCCTTTTGATACTTGCATGAGTTGATTTAATGCACCTTGAAGTAGTATAAAATATGTGACGGTAAAGCTTTGTAATGCCCCGGCCCAAGTCGAGAGATGGTTGTGCACGAGGAGGGCGCGATCATGCAGACCGAACAGGACCCGACGATAGAGCTCTCTAAGGTCTCGATGGACCTCACCGTGCTCCACTGCCCCTTGTGCCTCCGCCCCTTGACGCCTCCAGTGTATGAGGTTCGAATACACCTCGTCCGTTCGGCTGATTGAGCAAGGTGCAGGTTTCTTGATTGATGTGTTGTTCGATTGATTTCTGCAGTGCAAGGGAGGGCACCTGGCCTGCGCGGACTACCGCGTCGAGCGCCCCGGGAACCAGCGGCAGTGCCAGAAGTGCGAGCGCGGCGGTGGCTTCGACATGTGGAACACGGCGGTGGACTCCATCCTTTCATCCGTGAGGGTGGAGTAGCGCCTGAAAAGGCTGTGGGCTCTCGTCACTTACCACAAGCTTCGCCGACCACCGGGCGTGTGTCCGCTCGCGCCACTGCAAATGCCGTGCCCGTCTGCGGCTACGAAGTCCCGCCGCCAGCGCTCTACCACCACATCAGCACCGTGCATCACATGCCCGTGCACAGGATCCAGTACGGCAAGGTGCTCCAGCTGCAAGTGCCACTGTCGGAGCCACGGCTCTTGCTGTTCGTGGAGGTGGACGGCCGCGCGTCTTTCTTGGTCGGCGGCGTGCTCGACATTGGCGCGCCTATCGCCGTGTCGGTCGTCTGCATCAGAGCGGGGGCGTCCCCACTGCCGCACTACGAGGCCAAGCTGTGGGCGAACGGCCCACCGGGGGAGCCCAAAGGCACGACCGACGCCGTCAAGGTGGAAATGCAGGTGACAAGCAGCAAGGATCCCGTCGACGTCGACGTGCAGGAGCTGACCTTCTTCACAGTTCCGCCCAAGCTGCTAGCCAGGGCTAAGCTGGTGTCCCTCCACATTCAGATTGACAAGCTCACGTCCTAAATGTTTCTCTGATTGCCTTACATTTATCTTAGTAATATGCTAATATAGGGATTACCTCGGTCTACTTTAGCTTAATAAATGGTGGGTTTAGGTGGCGATGCAACAATTACTTCGACATCAGATCAGTAATTTCCAACAGTCGAACGGATATTTTGTGTTTGTTGGATATAAAGTTCCTTTGGGTAAGAATTACTACTTGTCATCAAAATGGATAAAAGGAGATGTATGTAGACGTATTTTATTTCTAGATACGTCCCTTTTTATCCATTTCGATGACAAGCACTCCCTCCGTTCCACAATACATGCCTTCCATTTGTCAACATATAGATGTATCTAGACATGTTTTAGTATATAGGTACATCCATGATAGAGCCAATCGGACGGTTGAGAACACTACAATTTGTAGCTACAGATGCGTGTGTGACTCCCAGATGCAGAGGCCGGGGGTCATCATCCTCCTTTTCAAGAAAAACAGACGCTTGTGTGAGAGGACAAGTGCGTGTGTGCACCTCTTCTCTTCCTGTATAACATACTAAACTCAGAGTACAAGTTTTTGTGGGTGGCACGATGGTGTGTGCGAGAAGTCCCGAGAGATAGGTTTGATGCGTCTAAAAAAAGACTAGCCTAGAGCTCGCCATGCGGCTATTCCTGTCAAACGCCCCATTAACCGTAAGATATGTATACGACAGTGCCAGTTATTGCACGTACACAGCAGTAGAAAAAGAACTACTCCATCCGGAAATACTGCCGCACTTCGAAACTAGAACCGTCAATAAATTTTGAGCTTGCGTCTCGTCACATTCCAAATTACTCCACGCTATATTGAATTGCAAACTTGTTCACACCGATCACAAGGTAAACGGTTTCCCACTTAATTAGGAGCGTATTAGTACCACGCTATATTGAATTGCAAACCTGTTCACACCGATCATAACCTAAACGGTTTCCCATTTAGGAGCGTATTAGTACTCGGTTATAAATACTAGTATGCCAAGATGACTGCACATTCCTCCTCAACTCCTCATCCACAAAAAAAACAAGTCATTCAGCATCATTCCATTAAATGCGTACGCCATGGCCAGCGTGAGTTACGGGTCGAGAGATTGCCACGAGGAGAGGCGAGCATGGAAGCGGAAGCACGAGAGATGTCCCGCCTCGCTGCGAGAGCAGCCGACATGTCCGCCCAGCGAAGTAGCAGCAACCTGAAGGTCCCTTGGCGCCGGCTGAAGCAACCGCGAAGGTCCGCCGCGCCCGTCGATGCAGATGCAGCGCGCGCCCGAAGCAGCGAGAGATGTCCCGCCACGCCGCGAATGCAGCGAGATGTCAAGCGCCAGCGCGTGGCACAGGAAAAATTTCTCGCGGGCAGGCGACGACTGTTATAGGCGCATGCATGCGATCGTCCATAACTAGATGGATCAGATCTCCGGCTAGGCGAGGTTGCAGCACGACATGAAAGCCTCGTTCGAACAGGCTACCGGCGTCATCCGACAACTAAGCGAGGGCAATGAGAGGCTCCAAACCAAGCGCGACCTGCTGAGGGCAAAGATCGTCCGAAGTGCAGACCAGCAGGAGGAGACCAGTGCCTTGTTGAAGAGGACCAGCGTCATTGTCAAGAAACTTATGGACGAGAATGACATGCTCCATAGCAGCGCCAAAGGCTGGTGGAGGAATCCGTGGATGTTCTCAAGCGGCGTCTTGAGGACACGAAGAGGTCATCGCCGCTTCGCCCGCGAGGACTAGTTCTATGACCTGCAGCAACGCATCGAGAAAGTAGAGATCAGCGAGCCAGATCCTTGTCTTCCTTCTTCTTTTGCCCTTGTGTATTTCGGGCATAGCCGCATGTGGCTTTTTTAATTATCTTTCTAATTATGTAAGACAATTAATCGTCCTTATATATTCATCAGTCTTGCTATAAGTCGTAGTAGATGCTATATAGGTCCGTCGGATCTTATATCAAGATCTGTGCTTTCATATTTTCTTTTTTCTCTCATAAATCTCAGTCGAGTGAGACATAGCCAAGCCATTAAACAGAGGCTCGGGCGCCATTAATGGAGACCTTGGGAGAGAGGTGGACGGCAGATGGAGGTCAAAGGGCTCTCCTCCTGATAAGCACGCGTAGGGGTCTGATCGCATGCCTCTCGTACTCAAATAGCTACCCTGCACGGCGCCTCCTAGCTAATAAAAAATGGGGACGCGTTGCGGCATGTAAATGGTACAGTAAATAGAACATCCATGGTTTCAATAATACTTGTGTTTCCGATTGTAACGTGACAGCACTTGTTCCAAAATGCCTTTGTTGATTATTAATGTGTGTGCCTTCGCAAATCGGACTGCAAAATTACCACAGCATGTTGGTGCCATGTCATGGCACCAAGCCAAGTTTCATTATTTTTGTGCATGTTTTGGATTTACAGGATTAAAAAACTAAGTTTCTCAATGTTTCCAGCCCAGCCACGACGCCCAGAATTTTGAATTTCATTCCCATTTCTTGCATGGAATCTAGAAATTTACCCGAGGACACACATGTGATTTTTCAACCAACTTTGGTGCACTGGAACATGTTCTTGTATTTCAAATTTGAATTATGCACACAAAGGTGACACGTTCCCTCCGAGAACCACGAGCCTTCTTGAGAGAAGCTTAGATTTGCAAGAAGCTTATACCAAAATTTGCTCCTATTTGGCCAAAAAAATTACCACGGCATGGTACTACCATGACATGACACCATACCAAGTTTCATGATTTTAAAACCAAGTTTCTCAATGTTCTCGACCGAGCCACGATGCCCAGATGTTTGAATTTTATTCTCATTTTTTGCATGGGACCTAGAAATTCACCCGAGGACACAAATGTGTGATTTTTCAACCAACTTTGGTGCACGGGAGCATGTGCTTGTAGTTCAAATTTGAATTATGCACATTAAATGACCAAAAAATCAATTAATGTGTAAATAAGGTCAAACAAAGCCGGAATAATTCCAAAATTTAACAGGGCACTCATGTAGTTCTATGTTGCCTTTGTAAATAAACTCAAAGGGGACAGCATATATCGTTTCGCACTCAAAGGTGGCACGTTCCCTCTCAGAACCACGAGCCTTCTTGAGAGAAGCTTCGGTTTGCAAGAAGCTTATACCAAAATATGTTCCTATTCGGCCAATTTTTTTACCACAACATGGTAGTACCATGACATGACACCCATACCAAGTTTCATGATTTTCAGACGTGTTTTGGATTTACAAGAATTTTAAAACCAAGTTTCTCAATGTTCTCGGCCGAGCCACGATGCCCAGATGTTATAATTTTATTCTTATTTCTTGCATGGGACCTAGAAATTCACCCGAGGACACAAATGTGATTTTTCAACCAACTTTGGTGCACGAGAGCATGTGCTTGTAGTTCAAATTTGACTTGTGCACATTAAATGACCAGAAACTCAATTAATGTATAAAAAACGACAAACGAACCTGGAATAATTCCAAAATTTAATAGGGCACTCATGTAGTTCTATGTTTCCTTTGTTAAGAAACTCAAGGGGGGCAGCGTATATCATTTCACACTCAAAGGTGGCACGTTCCCTCTTAGAACCACGAGCTTCCAAATCGGCCCAATTTTTTACCACAACATGTTAGTGCCATGACATGACACCATGCCAAGTTTCATGATTTCCAAAGTGAGTTTTGGATTTACATGAATTTAAAATCTAAGTTTCTCGATGTTCTCGGCAGAGTCACGACGCCCAGATGTGTGAATTTCATTCTCATTTCTTCCATGGGACCTAGAAATTCAACCAAGGACACACATGTGATTTTTCAAGCAACATTGGTGCACTGGAGCATGTGCATGCAGTTCATATTTAGATTATGCACATTAAAAGTACAGAAACTCAATTAATGTATAAAACGCCAAACGAACCCGAAATAATTCCAAAATTTAACAGGGCACTCATATAGTTCTATGTTGCCTCTGTAAAGAAAATCAGGGGGGAGGCAGCGTATATCATTTCACACACAAAGGTGACATGTTCCCTCTCGGAACCACGAGGCTTGTTGAGAGAATCTCCGGTTTTGCAAGAACCTTATACCAAAACTTGTCCCAATTCAGCCAAAAATTATACATATGAAAACAAGGTTTAGATTATCCGAACATCTTGCTACCTAGACCAATAATGTACTATGATTTGAATTCAACATAAAATGGATACAAATATTTGAATTGGAGAGCGTATGGTACATGTAGTTCATAGTGAAATATGATTACTGCTATATGCATGTTTTTTGTTATCAAGATAATATTTAAATTATTGTATAGTTTGACAACAATCGTATTCAACTAAGGAAAATTGATTCAAATTTAGTCCGCATGGTAAACGACAATATATATGTTCACATGGTGGAGTAAAATGTTCATATATGATGGAAGATCAAAATGTACGACTACATCAATTATAAACCGCAAGGTCACCTAACGATATATTCGAATTCAACATAACATGGATTCAAAAATTGAAATTCGAGATCCTGGCATTTGTAATCATATAAAAACGGACATTACTCTTTTTTTGGTGGGAATTGATTTGTTTTTTGTTGTTGTTGAGGGAAGTGCGAATCGATTTGGTACTGTGCAGGGTAATCTTGTTCTCCCGATTTTTTTAATTTTTTCTTGTAGTTTTTTCAATGGCATCTATAGCAATATAGTAAAAGGGGACATGACTCTCTTGTGTCTTGTATGAATTGTTTTTTTACACGTTAAGTGTGTTCTGCCGAACAAGGAATCCGCACCTTGTTATCCCAAAATTTTCAAGCTCGAGTATCTTAAACTCCCGCCTCTTCAACCCGCATCGTGCCTTGTTATCCCGAAATTTCGACGCGCGCGAGAACTCCCTCCTCATCTGAAACCGGTCCCGCAGCCCAGACACACAAAATCCCCCTTCTACCCCTCAGCCGGAAATGAAGCTCCACGTCGCGGTGTCAAAACCGGTGGGGGTACGCTAGTAACTTACCCTACATTTTGGACAAGCGCGTCCCTAAGCTTGGCTCCCCCCTCCCCCTTCGCCCCCCCATTCGTACACCGAGGCCGCCAAAACCCGCGAAACCCCACGCTCCTCCGTCGGTATCCCGACCGCCGCCCAGCCGGAGACCCTTCCCCGACTACGTCGTCCACCGCAACAGCTCGCCGTCCCTCATCCACCGCACCGGATGAGGATCCGTTGTCGATCTTGTCGTCCCGCCAGATCAGCCGCCCCGTCCTCCACCTCCAAGGAGATGCCCCGATGTTCGCCTCGTCTATTGCGCCACCTCAATCCCCACAACACCGTCTTGACCTGCGCCACCAGAACCGCATTACCCTCACCAATTCCTCCAATGAAGCCGAGGCCAACTCGACGCCACCAAGGAGGTTCTGCACTCACCGCTGCATTTTAACTTTTATTCGATCTCATGGGGCTGCCGATGCTCGATATCGAGCAGACATGGTGGGTCTCCATCGACGGCGCCGTTGCCGGCCACATCGTCCACGGCGTCTCTCCCCCATGTCGTAGCTTCCTCGGGGCGACTTCCACAACGGCACTAGCTGCAGCTGCTCCGACTCTCGCTCGCGCTGCGGCTCTGTTCATGCTGTCGGTCGCGCTGCTGCACTGCTCTTGCTTTCGTTCATGCTGCCACTCTTCTCTTGCTCTCGCTTGCCGCTGCTTCTTTCTTTGCCACGACCTCAAACGACTACGGAGTTGCTGCTTTAGCACTTTTCGCTTCATGGTGCTATCTTGCCACGACTTGCTCTCTGCTAGTGCGTTCCTGCTTTCGGCGTTTGCTGATTTAGATCATCGCTTCTCTGCTACTAGTGCTCGAACGCCCTAAACATCTATTGCAATGCTCTGCTACTAGTTCAATCAGTTTTTGACGGTAAAATTCAGTTTATTTGTAAAGTTCATTTTCTTGATTAAGTTCAGAGTGAACAGTACTTACAACATCTGTCGGAGCGGCCGTGGCGCGGCTGATGCATTTTACATCTAGCACTTTTTGGTGATGTATTTTACATCATCTATTGCAGATAATATTAGTGTCCCACTTCAGATTAACGTTGCCTGTCTTGTCCTGCTTCAGTCTCATCGCCATACACCTTACCGGAGCTGCTCCAACGACGGAACCGTCCATCACAGCGGAGCAGTACCCTCGGCGCCGTTTCCAAAGGCCTCGGATCTTCTCCCCCCCCCCCCTCCGACAGACACACCAGCATCATCACCATCCTCCACGTCCAACCCAATGATGCTGAGGTCCACAGGGCTATGCCAAAGAGGTTGTACACTCGTCGCATCTCTTTGCTACTCTGCATTCATGTTGATCCCTCAGGGATCCTTTGCTATGGAACTACTATTCGTGCAAATCTGCTAGAAGGAGTGGAGCAAAGCAAAACTGGAGGATTTTTTCCTTTGGTGTCTCTTTCGAAGAAAAAACGTAGGAATTTTATTCACTTGGACGTCCTTTTCAAATTAATATGCATGAAGAACAGAACTAATTGCATTACTCGCATAATAAGATTCTTATTTTTTCATTTTCACGTGGTTTGACTTTAATTTGACCATGTTTCTTCATTCCTGTGTTCTTCCAATTCATGTGAACCAAACACCCAGGTTGACTGAAATCCTATGTTTCCAAATGCTCTATTTTGCACGTGCATTCCTATCATATTCCTGTGTTTTTCCTGTCCCTGCGTTTATAGAATCCTCCAATTCTAAGGAGGCCTTACAGATTTACTTCATTTTCAGATAGGCGTCAAAGAAAACTCTGTGTGTTATGTCCTACTCCTGCCGTGCCATCATCCACCCCACCTGAGGTGCACCATCGACAGAAGCGTTCACTGCAGCAGAGATCCCCCCTGCAAACTTTCTTTCGCCGCCTTAGATCATCTTCCCCGTTGCCGGCAGCCACGCCAACTTCATTACCATCATCGACTGAGCAGATGAACCTGAGGACTACATAGTTCCGGAAGAGAGGCCGCAGTCTTTCGTGTTTGCTTACGTTATACATCGGTTATTATTACCTGCTACTTTATCTTTCAAACTTGAATTTTGAAATGCCCATGGGTCTCATATCGAGCCAGCAACAAATAGTATCTGTCTACTATCTGGTTCATCTGGGGTCTTCTATCTGGTTCATGTTGGGTGGGCAACAAACAATAGATGATCCATTGTTTATCTTTTTAAACTGAAGCTATAATCTACCTGCTATAATTAGTTTTGGATCCATCCACTCGTTTTCTACCATCAGTCTTTATTTTTGCATGCACCCCTTAGGCCTTACCAAATCTAACTATTTTTTTATTATGCATGTCAGATATTGTACAATCGTACTGAACATGTAGAGAAAAAGAGAAGACCGTTGTGTGGGAATATAATGTCATGCAGACGCCGCTCCATGGTGGGAGAAGTGGGGCCCCCCTCCTGCATTTCCAGATTGTATTCCAGAGGAAGATAACTGTTCAGATGGGGATTCAGAAGGAGCCGACCACGCCTGTTTACCACCTGAGGTGTTTGCTCTAACACAGCATCTTGATGTTGGTCATATCATGCATATGGCGCCTTGCATTGCTTACATTATACATCTTATATGTCATCAGCTTGGTTTAGATTTGCTTTGTGTGAATGCCACCTGTTTGGTTTCTATATCATACTCCCACTGTTCCTAAGTATTTGTCTTTTTAGAGATTTCAACAAGTGACTACATACAGAACACAATGAGTGAATCTATCTAAAATATGTCTGTATATACATCCGTATGTGGTAGTCCATTTGAAATATCTAAAAAGACAAATATTTAGGAATGGAGGGAGTATATGGGAATTATGCAATGCCATCTTCTTTAGCCAGGCATCATATACGTGAATCATGCAATGCCATCCTGTTTAGCCAGTCATCGTATATGTGAATTGTATCGTGCCATATTTTTTCCATAATGTATTCCATTTGTCAACAATGTTTATACATTCATCTACTCTTCCTGCATCAGCCATTTGAGTTGGTCATGGGACAATGGAGTGAAAACAAGGTCTTCGAGCGATCGATTGCTACACTGTCGATGCAGATTTCTTGCTGATTCTGAATAGCTCCTCGGAGGAGGATTCGAGACAGATGACCAACGTATCCCCCGTGGTGCATGCTCTAACTTGGCTGGGTTATATTGCTGATATCATGCATATGGTGTCTTGCATTGCCATGCCATCTGCTTAGCTTAGACATGCTTTGTGTGAATGCCTCATGTTTGCTTTCTATATCAGATATGTGAATTATGCAATGCCATGTTTTTCAGCCAGTTATCATATATGTGAATTATGCACCGCCATGGAGCCACACATCATATATGTGAATTATCTCATGCCATCTTTTTTTTCATTACGTATTCCATTGGTCGACAATCTGTGTATATTGAACTACTCTTCATGTGTATCAGCCATTTGAGCGGTTATGGAAAAATGGAGTGAAAACAAGGTCTTTAGAGCAAGCAATGGTACCTGTTGAAGCATATGTCTCGATGGTTCTGAGGAGCTCCTCAGAGGAGGATTCAGATACAGATGATCACTCCTATATCCCACCTGAGGTGTATGCTCTAAGTTGCAATGTTTATATTTCTCATATGATGCATATGGTGTCTTGCATTGCTTAGTTTAGACATCATATGCACAATATTGAATTCCATCTCCTTAGTTTAGAGATCATACATGCGAGTGTCGGCTGCTTAGTATATGAATCAATAATGTCAATTATATCATGCCGTCCTGTATACTTAGACAACATGTACGTGAATTATTTCATCCCAACCTATTTTAGAAAGACATCATATAGTTTTGTCATGTCATCTTGTTTAGGAACTCATCATATGTTCAATTATGCCATTATATCCTGTTAAGTTATCCATCATATATCTGAAACTGTGTCATGTGCTATCCTGTTTAGTTAGGCATCATATATGTTATATTGTGTCATGATGTCATGTTTGGTTAGACAACATATATGTGAATTACCACATCGGTCTATCATACAATGTCTGTACGTTCAATTTCTTTTCTTGTTTATCAGCCATTTGAATTGGAGGGGGTGATGGCAGTATCTAAGGGAGCAAAAACCCATTCTTCACAAAAGACAGTGCTACCCGTCGATGCAGATAGAACCATGGTTGTACTGGCCCACAAACTAGCCCCACCACACATAATCGAGACTCTCCCAGATTGCACACTTACACCGTTGGCCAGAGAAGCAGCTATAACCCATCTAACCGCAACCCCAGCGGACAATAACCCGCTTCTAGTTGACAAAGCACCATGTCCACCACAGGGTACCCCCACATGAGCAGTTTGTAAAGCTACTACAGTGCCCAAAGCACGAAGACCACCACAACTAACCCAAACTCCACGTCTAAAGCAGAAGAGCAACTGTTCTCAGGTCAGTAGCTATGGTCCATACTCCATTGTTGTTGCATCACTGTATTTACTCATACCAACTACTTTCGAATTTGAAGGATCCAATTGAAACTCCAATGGTGCAACAGGTATGTTTTAAACCTATTTCTTTAACTGGATTGCTGTTCTAACTTCTTGCTCTATGTTGATTTTAGTTTAACTTGTATAAACAGTTATGTTCTCATGTGATGCACATTACAAGTGCTGCCAATGCTGTGTAGTTTCTCACACTTATATTATGTCTATGCTGTTGTGTCTTAAAAATATATGAGTTGAACCGTGTCTCTATCCTGATTAGGGAACATAAACTAGAATGATATGGACAATACAGTGACCATAGTAAATAGATATATGTTTGTTCCATGTTGTTATCCTGTCCACCTTACTACTCAACTGGTTTACCAAAATGAGTTTCGTATACTACAAGCTAAACCCGTGATGTGTCTGCTTGTTTCTCTTGTAGTATGCAAACAGAATATTGGAGAAGAGCACCCCACTATGCAATGGTAGAGAAAGTAATGCAGATAAGTTTCAAGATAGTGAGACAACCCTGTTGGTATCCAAGAAAGGTGATAAAACCGATCTTGTAGACAGTGAAAAAGCCCCACAATCCCGCGTTGATGTAGTGTTCAAGTTACTGGCCAGTACCGCTGGCACAAGCTCTTCGAACTCGCTGCCTGAATCACTTCGGCTTCTTCAGTCTCAGCTACAAGCTGAAAGGCATCAGTCAGCTGTGCTGCAGCAAGAAGCCGAAGGACTGAGGAAGTCCCTGCAGAATTCAGATGCGTACTTTCTTGTGCAACGGCAAGCGGTAGAGGATTTAAGCGCCAAATAAGAGAAAGTTAATAAGCTTGCTAAGCATCTTGCCAGCATTACGGGTACCCAGGATATTGTTTCTTGAACTCTTCTGAAGTGGTTTCAGTTCTGGACTTGTTTTGCTGCGGCGTTTATATGCTGCTTTGTTCCCTATATTTGCACTGGTGGCGAACTTTGATGCCCAGTGGATGTAATATGTGTAATAGCCGTGATAGCCTAGCATAAGTTGCTTGCTTATTTATTTCCTTGTTGTCTTGTTTATTTGTTTGCTTGTAGTCAGTGCAGTTCTTTTTCCGCGTTTTGCTAGTGGCTGCAATAACCTATTTTTTAAAACTAGGCCACAATAACCATGCGCTAATATTTACTGTAGTGACACTGGGCCTCCTACGGGCTGTAGAAACAGTGGGCCTTCTACGGGCCATAGAAACAGTGGGCCTTCTACGGGCCGTAGAAACAATGGGCCTTCTATGGGTCGTAGAAACAATGGGCCTTCTGCGGGCCGTATCATCAATGGGCCTTATACAGGTCGTATGATCGATTGGCCAAACATGGGCCAATAACAGACCGCATTATGGCCGTAAACGGGCTAGAGTTGGAATCGTCCGTTCATGGGCCGACCATAATGGGCCATCGTTAATAGGCCGTATTTGATGACGCTATGAAAACGGCCCAACGAATTAACGGACCACAAAATGGCCGGCTGTAACCACGGGCTGAATTTGGCCCATGAGCAGAAAATGATAGTAACGGGCCGTAAGTAAACGAATGCTGGAAATGAGCCCAAGAATTAATGGGCTCTGAGAAGGCCGAAAGATAACATGGGCTGGAAACAGCCCAATGGAATAACGGGCCGTTAATGGGTATAAAGTGATACACTGTTCATTACGGGCCAGTTTCACCACGGCTCATTAATGGGTGTAAAGTGATACACTGTTCATTACGGGCTAGTTTCCCCACGGGCTGTTAATGGGCCAAGAGTTACAAAGGGCCTCATATGGGCCGAAAAGACGTCATGGGCCATACATGGGCCAGAAGTGAAAATGGGCTGGAATCATATTGGATGGCCCATATGACGCTACTGGGCCTAATTCGGATAGGGTGTACCGGGCCTTGGGTTAGGGGGCTGTAAATGGGCTATATACGAACAGGCCGTTAACAGGTTTTCCATGGGCCGGCCCGCCACCTTTTGACCAAGTCAAACGGGCCGGCCTTTTCACAGGAATGGGCCTCTGTTGGGCCGTGCCACATGTTGACGTATCATAGGCGCCTTATGTCCAATGAGTGGATGACATCTGTCCCAACGATGAGCCGGCACGTGTTTCCTCCAGCCAATGATGATTTTACACGTGGAAAATCTCCATTGGTCGGGGCTGTTAACGGGTTATCAGATCCAAAACCCAAAACGATAGCTTAACGTCGTTCCGTTACAACG
This sequence comes from Aegilops bicornis, assembly GCA_021605145.1. Classification (NCBI taxonomy): domain Eukaryota; kingdom Viridiplantae; phylum Streptophyta; class Magnoliopsida; order Poales; family Poaceae; genus Aegilops; species Aegilops bicornis. The sequence continues at coordinate 48,842,826 of CM038673.1, forward strand.
GATGTCACGTGTCGGTCACCCTTGACGAAAGCAGTTCTGTGTCGCGTGATTTATCGTCATGGAAGTGGACACTTCCGTGATGATAATTTTGGTAATGTCATGGAACACTTCTACGACAGCACAGGTATAACTATCTTGATTCTGTCATAAAATCGTCATGGATGTACATGCATGAGAAAAAACGCGGCCTACTGTGACAAACACGTATCATCACGGAAGTGTATTTTTTTTTGTAGTGTTAGCAGCTTTCAAACACAGTGTTCGGGATGAATGGCTTGCCAGACACCTAGGCTAGGAAAAGCCAAGGACAATGGCAGCCTTAACTATACTCATGACCCGCTTTTGCGCGGGAGAGGACAACTGGTTGGCCCGCAGCAGCACTAGCGATCCTGGCACATCTGAAGTCAGGGACAGCAATGGAAAGCCACGACGCAATAAAAACAAATGTCGGAACAAGGGAGAAAGCCCGGAAAATACAGCAGTAACTGCCGGATTCAGGGGCCCCAGATCCGATCAACGAAAAAAGTCATTTAAAGGCAGCAAAGATAGTCCATCTAGCCTAGATAAAATTCTCGAAAGGCCCTGCCAGATTCACGGCACCCCCGACAAACCAGCCAATCATACCAACAGAGAATGTTGGGTCTTCAAGCAAGCCGGCAAGCTCAACACCGAACACAAGGGGAAGGGACCGCAAAGCGAAGACGAGGATGAATCTCGCCAGCCGAATACGGGGGGACAGAAGAAATTTCCACCGGAGGTCAAAACAGTGAACATGATTTTTGTCGCTCATATCCCAAAGACGGAGCGCAGACGCGCACTCAGAGACGTGTATGCTATAGAGCTTGTCGCACCCAAATTTAACCCATGGTCGGCCTGTTCGATCCCTTCGATCATAGGGATCATCCGACTAGTATCCGTCACGAGGGCTCGGTTGCCTTACTGCTCGACCCAATAATCGACGGATGCCACTACACCCGAGTCCTCATGGACGGCAGCAGTAGTCTCAACCTGATATATCAGCACACTGTCCGTAAGATGGGGATAGACTCGTCAAGAATCAAGCAAAGCAGCACTACCTTTAAAGGAGTAATACCAGGCGTAGAGGCACGCTGCACAGGCACCCTAACACTGGACGTCGTCTTCTTCTCTCTCGACAACTTTAGAAGCGAGCAGCTAATCTTTGACATTGCTCCATTCCGAAGTGGCTATCACGCACTACTCGTACGAACGGCCTTCACCCGTTTCAACACAGTCCCGCACTACGCTTATCTTAAGCTCAAGATATCTGGGCCGTGTAGCGTTATCACGGCGAGCGGAAGTACAGAGCGCTCTCTTCGTATAGAAGAATACGCAGCGGCCCTAGTAGATGAAGCTCGAAGCGGCCCTTTTAAGCCGAACAGCTCATCGGTCCTCAAGACCGCGGACACAGTCAAACATGTTGGGTGCACACCTACGTGTAAAAGCTCAGATAAACCTGCGCTCGTTTAACAGCCCTGCCCCTACAGATCGCCCCATAAGAAGACTGTACATATTTTCCTGTATACATAAATATACACTCATAATTCCTTGGGTAGCGCTAGGGGCACCCTGCACATAAGAAGTCTATAGTTCGGCTTGACCCTATTCGGACTCAAGAAGTTGCAATTCACGGATAATCAAAACCAACAAACTATACCCACGGCCATGCCAGATTCTTTCACCTGGTTCTTTCCTTTCTACAGAGAGGCCATCATGATATAACCTTCAAGGACACTGCACAATAGAGACAAAGGCGCAGACGTGCAACAGGGCCCCGTTTCAAGGTTTATGTTTAGATTAAGACCCTGTGTAAACCTTTTTTCTTATTATTATCTCCTGTTGTTTCATACCCTCCTGGCATATAAAATGCAAGGAAATATACCGGCAGTACTTGCAAAGTTACGACTCGCCGTACTAAAATGGATGTTATAGAAGAAGCCAGCTATGTGCTCTGAGAACTACATTCTCACCACAGGTGCTCTCTCCTAATGCCGGGTCATAGCGCGTGCCTTGAATTCAGGGTCCGCTACCAGTGGCTATACCCAGCCCGGTATATATTGAAAAGTCCGAACACCTTCGGGAGTGTTTGGCATCGCGAGTTTTGGCCTTATATGCATTAGCTCCGAATCATGTCTTGGGTAAATAGTTGGGTTTGCCCGGCTATTGTGTTCACTAGCTTACATTCCGTTCTATCGGCTAAGGCGGCCAAGGGAGAACTACTGCGATTGTGCCCTGGTTCATCGGGACGAGCACCTCAGTAGAGAAAGCCGAAAAGTGACTGTCATGATAAGGCGAGTGCTGGTCAACCACTCGATGACTCAGCGGAATCTTCGCGATTCCTCCGCGTTAACGAAGGACCAGTTTCCTGGTCATGTATGTAAACACATCGTATTTGGATAAGCGCAGGCATACCAGGGGCTATATAGTAGCCCCACCGTCAAACTCCTATGGCTAAGTGAAAGTGTTAAAGCTCTATAGCCTGATTGCCTAGTTCGCCACACTAACACCTCCTTAATGGACCAATAAATTGGGTCCAGTGTGATCAAGTGCTTTTCCGAACACCCCCACGTTTTACGCAAGGGGGCTGAAGCCGACGACTGCAAACCTTCAGGTTATATATACATATACATAAACGACCGCACAGGAGGCACTAAAATACTTTACAGGCAAAAGTATAAATACAGCCTTCATCACCATAAGCATTGTTTTTACAATTCGGATACATGTTACTCGAACATAACATTCTTCGAGCACTTACCCTCTATCATGCGGGCATTGATGTCTACTACACAACCTTCTTCTTGTAGACGTTGTTAGGCCTCCAAGTGCAGAGGTTTGTAGGACAGTAGCAAATTTCCCTCAAGTCGATGAACTAAGGTTTATCAATCCGTGGGAGGCGTAGGATGAAGATGATCTCTCTCCAACAACCCTGCAACCAAATAACAAAGAGTCTCTTGTGTCCCCAACACACCCAATACAATGGTAAATTGTATAGGTGCACTAGTTCGCCGAAGAGATGGTGATACAAGTGCAATATGGATAGTACATATAGGTTTTTGTAATCTGAAATTATACAAACAGCAAGGTAACTAGTGTAAACGGTATTGCAATGGTAGGAAACAAGGCCTAAGGTTCATACTTTCACTAGTACAAGTTCTCTCAACAATAATAACATATTTGGATCATATAACTATCCCTCAACATGTAACAAAGAGTCACTCGAAAGCCACTAATAGCAGAGAACAAACAAAGAGATTATGGTAGGTACGAAACCACCTCAAAGTTATCCTTTCTGTTCTATCTATTCAAGAGTCCGTAGTAAAATAACATGAAGTTGTTCTTTCCGTTCAACCTATCATAGAGTTCATACTAGAATAACACCTTACGACACAAATCAACCAAAACCCTAATGTCACCTAGATACTCCATTGTTACCTCAAGTATCCGTGGGCATGATTATACGATGTGCATCACACAATCTCAGATTCATCTATTCAACCAACACAAAGTACTTCAAAGACTACCCCAAAGTTTCTACCGGAGAGTCAAGACGAAAACGTGTGCCAACCCCTGGGCGGAACCCGCAAGTTGGTCACCAAAAAATACATCAAGTGGATCACGTGATATCCCATTGTCACCACAGGTAAGCACTTCAAGACATACATCAAGTGTTCTCAAATCCTTAAAGACTCAATCCAACAAGATAACTTCAAGAGGAAAAGTCAATTCATTACAAGAGAATAGAGTGGGAGAAACATCGTAAGATCCAACTATAATAGCAAAGCTCGCGATACATCAAGATCGTGCAATAGAGAGAACACGAGAGACAGAGAGAGATCAAACACATAGCTACTGGTACATACCCTCGGCCCCGAGGGTGAACTACTCCCTCCTCGTCATGGAGAGCGCCGGGATGATGAAGATGGCCACCGGTGAGGGATCCCCCCTCCGGCAGGGTGCCGGAACGGGCTCCCGAGAGGTTTTTGGTGGCTACAGAGGCTTGCGGCGGCGGAACTCCCGATCTATTGTTCGCTTCGATGTTTTTAGGGTATATGGGAATATATAGGCGAAAGAAGTCGTTCGGGGGAGTCTCGAGGGGCCCACGCGACAGGGCGCGCGCCCAGCAGGGGGGCGCGCCCCCCACCCTCGTGGCCACCTCAAAGCTTCCTTGACTTCAACTCTAAGTCTCCTGGATCATGTTCATTCCAAAAATCACGCTCCTGAAGGTTTCATTCCGTTTGGACTCCGTTTGATATTCCTTTTCTTCGAAACACTGAAATAGGCAAGAAAACAGCAATACGGGTTGGGCCTCCGGTTAATAGATTAGTCCCAAAAATAATATAAAAGTGCTTAATAAAGCCCATAAACATTCAAAACAGATAATAATATAGCATGAATGCTTCATAAATTATAGATACGTTGGAGACGTATCAGGCACCCTCTAATACTTCTCCGAAATATTTATCTGGTGTGTTCTAACCCCCGGGCGGACCCCCTGTTGCAATATCGGTGGCCTTCATCTTCGCGCAATACGTCTTCACATGGGCAAGGGCCATCTGTGCACCTTCTACGCACGTTGACCGCTTGACAGCGTCGATATGCAACACCGCACAAACAAGTTGATGCACTAAACCAAAATAACTATTTACATATGGTCCCCCAGGCCACAGCCGGTCCACGACAGCCTTCATGGCAAGTCCGGATATCCTGTGGAGCTCCGCCCATTCGGCCATCTACTCATTTAATAGCAACGGACGCTTTGTCATGCTAAACTGCGACCAGAAAAGTTGTTCCGCTTCATGGCCTTCTTGGGCCTGGAAAAACTGTGTCGCATTAGAAGCACTCTTCAACAAGTCCAAATATGCATCCGGAGAACTCCACATTTGATCAAGCGGGGCATACTTCGGATCGCTGAACTTTGTTCGCAATAAAAAGGGCTTCCCAGCCGCTATCTCCCCAGCTTGCGGGATCTCCTCCTGCGCCGCTCTAGCCTCTGATCGGGTTTCCTTTGCCGTTTGTAAGGCCTTCTCAAGGTCAGTCGCTTTTTCTTTGGTCTCTTTCTCGAGAAGTGCATATTGGCTAGCAGCATCCCACGGCTCAAGCGCCATGCTGGATATTTTCTCCTTATTCAGGCAATGAGCAGCCTGTTTGGCTTTTAATTCACCAACTGCCTTCTCGGCAGCCGCATTGCTTATCCTGGCTTGCTCCTTGGCCCAGGCAAGCTCAGCCTGAAGGGTCTCCACAGCGGTAGCACCATCTGCAATCAAGCATATTATAAATTCCAGCATCATGCTCCTATTTATATTCACTGACAGTCCAAAAGACATACCTTGCCCCTCGTCAAGCCGCTTTTTCATGAGCGTGATATCATCATCCGCCACATCAAGTTGCCGTTTCAGTTCGGCAAATTGGGCATCCCGGGCAGTGGTCGGGGCGGCAGACGCCTGTGTACAAAGTAGCAAAATTATTACTTGGGCATATTGATCCTCTAATTGTCTCATTCACCAGGACAACCAGAGTCTCAGGGGCTACTATCTATACACAGTGCACATTGCGTTTACGGTACAGAACAAGAGGTTACAGTATGTACCTCAAAGCCTCTTAGCAGGCTCGTAAAGGCTTCATTCAATCCGCTTTTTGCGGACGAAATTGTCTCAATCACCGTACCCATTAAGGTACGATGTTCCTCTGAGATGGATGCTTGCCGCAGAAGACCCGTCCATATGTCCGGCTGTATATCGGATGGTCCGGGACTTTTGTTGGTCTCTTTAGGAGCCGAACACCCTGGACCTCGAGCGGCCGAAGAGTCATCTTCTGGCCTGGCACTCCTTCGTGGGTCGGGAGAGATCCTCCGGGATGACACCTCGGGGTCGTCCGCCTTATGGGGCGGGGAAGTATGAGGCGGCGTTTCGCCCTCCATCATCTCCGGAAGAAGATCCCCCAAAGACGAAGATTGTTGAGGGAGGCTATGGGCCGAACTACAAAACATACATTTTAAAATGTTACCCTCACAAATGAGAAAAGAACGGGGCATGCTTATTAAACACCTTTGTTCACTTATGGTTCGGCTAAAGGCTGGCCCCCTGGTGGGCACTGTGCAGCAATATCGCCTCCCAAATTCGGGCCCCCTGATAGGGATTTCTTCCCTCGCTTGGAAGCATCGGCCTCCAACTCTTTGGGAGCAGCTCTTTTCTTCCCGTAGGGGGAGGGAATGTTAGATTCTCCTCCCCGTTCACCCTCCGTCACGGGAGTTCTGACTTCCTCGGATACGGTGCGTGATGCACCTCCGGTATGAAGGCCGCTTTGGGCCTCTCCACTCCTCTCCTTTCCTTCCCTCAACGGCACTTGATATGGTGCCAGGGCCAGCATACTGGTTAACACTGGGCCCGCTGAGTTTTGGGAAGAGGGGCCGAACACCTAATCCTCTCCGCCTTCTTCACCCAGCCGTGGCAGAGTATGGTGTTCTCAGTTTTGTTATGAGGAACTTAAAACCAAAAACGTGTTCGGAAATAGAGTACTTACTGGGGAATCCAGGTGGTTGCAGTCGCGGCCTGCATCCTTTGTGGTGTCCGGACACCTTTTTCGTGATCCGAATACTAATTCATACATCCCTTCGAGCGTTGTGCCAAAGAAGCGATGAATGGTCCGCGGTCCTTCCGGATTGAATTCCCATATACGGAGAGGTCGGCGCTAGCATGGCAAGATACGACGGACTAACATGACTTGAATTACCTTGACGAGATCAATGCCCTTCTTAATAAGGTCTCGAATGCAGCTTTGCAGTATTTGAACTTCATCTGACAACCGCCAATCCAGCCCCTTGTTAATCCACGACGCAAGCTGTGGCGGAGGGCCGGATCGAAAGGTGGGTGAAGCCACCCACTTGGTACCACGGGGCTCCGTGATATAAAACCACTCTCGTTGCCATAGTCCTGAAGTTGCGGTGAAGGAACCCTTTGGCCAGACGGCGTCGGCCGATTTGCTTATCAGAGCACCTCCGCACTCTGCGTGTCTCCCATCTATTATCTTCGGCCTTACATCAAACGTCTTGAGCCACAAGCCAAAGTGTGGAGAGATACGGAGGAAAGCCTCACATACAATGATGAATGATGAGATGTGAAGGAGGGAGTCCGGAGTTAGATCATGAAAATCTAGTCCGTAGTAAAACATGAGCCCTCAAACAAAAGGATTGAGGGAGAAACTAGCCCCCGAAGGAAGTGAGGGATAAATACGACCCTCTCATTAGGCCTAGGGGTAGGGATAACCTGCCCTTGTGCTGGAAGCCTGTGAAGGATTTCCGCGGTCAAGTACATCGCCTCCCTGAGCTTCGCGATATCCTCCTTGGTGACAGAGGAAGCCGTCCATCGGTCGTGAGAGCTGGATCCAGACAGAGGATTAGGCCTAAGGATCGAAGCGACTGGTTAAGCTTCGGGTGTTGGAACTCGAGGTGGGAGGAAGAGGGAATAGCGTAGAGGGGAAAGGCGGGTCTCGGCCTCCTTATAAAGATGATGAATGTCAAACATCCCCTACGCAGCCTTAAAACATGCCTATCCCCAAGGAATTATACCAACGGGGCGGTTGGGTTACCCACGCCCGTGTTGATGAGAATCCCGTAATAAGGGGGCACGATCTCCGCTTTGACAAGACGTGCCAATAAAACCACATCGTGAAGCGTGGGGTAGCAGGCCGGAAAAATGATTCAAAATAATGACTAAATGATGACGTAATGTCGTCTCGTCAGAACTGTCAGCGGATGGGACCCCTGAGAACATTATGATCTCCACAGTGGTATATGGGATTTGTTTTGCAGAGCCGGACACGATTCTTATGTTCAAGATCTACTTTGAAGTATTCGGAGAAGGAACCCACCTTGCAATGCCGAAGACAATTTGCACGCCGGACTCGTCGTCATTGAAGCCTGGTTCAGGGGCTACTGAGGGAGTCCTGGATTAAGGGGTCCTCGGACAACCAGACTATATGCATATGCCAGACTGTTGGACTATGAAGATACAAGATAGAAGACTTCGTCCCGTGTCCGGATGGGACTCTCCTTTGCGTGGAAGGCAAGCTTGGTGGTTAAGATATGAAGATTCCTTTCTCTATAACCGTAGCCCCCTCCGGTGTCTATATAAACCGGAGGGCTTGATCCGTACACTACTAGGGAAAACCTTATACACAGAACTTTAGCAGTAGCGTGGGTCAAAAACGAGCGCTGGTGCTAAATAGCAGTAGCGCGCCTGCTCAAACCGCGCTACAGATAAAGTTCTAGCAGTAGCGCGCCTCCACTCAAACACGTTACTACTAAAATTCGCACGGCTTATCCCACAGGCTACACATAGTAGTATCGATCTACAGAGAAACAACGCTACTGCTAATTTCTTTGTAGCAACGCGGTTTGCTCTAAACTCGCTACTGCTAAAGGATCTAAAATTAAATGGAAAGCAGATATAAAGGTAATTGAAAATGAAAGAAATAGAATAAGGTGAAAGGAGAAAAATAAAATGTGAAGAAAAATATATGAAAAGGGAAAAAAGAGAAAGCAATAGCAGTAGCGTGTATCGCAGAACACACTGTAGCAAATGTAGCAGTAGCACGCTTTCCCTAACACGCTACTGCTACTTCTGACTTAACCGCGGGTTCGTCCTTCCCCACGGCCACTTCCCCAAATTCAACTCCTCCGCTCTCGCCGCCGCCGTCACCCATCGGCCGCCGCGCGCTCTCCGCACACCCTCTAAGCCGCCCCCGACCCCGGATTCAACGCCGCCCCCGCCCCCGACCTCAACGCCGCCCCCGCCCCCGACCTCGACGCCACCCTCCGCCGCGCGCCCGAGCCCCGACCCCGACCTCGACGCCGCCTGCCCCTCCCTCGTCGTAATCACCCGAGGTGAGCACGATTGCTCCTCCCTCTCCCCTACCTCTGCCTAGGGTTTCTTCATATTTTAGTTGCATCAAATTAGTTAGGGTTCATGTAAGGGTGGAAACGAATCGGATGCGGATGCGGCTCAAATTAGTTAGGGTTCATGTAAGGGTGGAAACGACTCAAATTTCTAAGATGAATCATAAAACGAGTAAAAAAATTATTTATAGTTCCTAGGTACTAATTAGTTAGTAAGAACTAGGTACTAATTAGGTACTAGTTTATTTTTATTTATAGTAATTTTATTTGTAGTAAGAACTAGTTGAATTAATAGAACTAGTTAGTAAGAACTTGTTGTATATATTGTGTTGCTCAAATAGGATATGTGCTTGCCCAAGTGGCCGGTCATGTTTGCAGGTTACACCTCCGAGTGGCCTATGTTTTGCCGGAGTGTTGATTCATTTCCGTTCCGGCAAATTTCAGGCGCTTGATATGTCCTATTTTAGCAAAGGTCATGCCAGAATATGTAGGAAATATCGAGTGCCCCGGATTTTTGTGTTGAGTATCCTCGTAATTGTCTTCGATCGATTTTCAATTAATGTTTCAATTATGAACATAGGAAATGTCTGACGACGAAAAGGATTTCGGTACTTGCAAATACTGCGAAGACGAGCGCGGCCTGTGCGACGAAATCTTCCTAGATGAGATAGGCGCTTCAGCATCAAGCTGGACGAGAACTTCGAAGTGGATACAGTATGTCACAACGACAAGTTTTTTTTCGTACTTAAGCATGACATATTCTTCATTTGCTTCAACTTATAATTTATTTATTTTTACTATTCTACTAGCGTATCCCCTGCCATGCAAGAGTTTTTGTATTGGATAAGATAGGTTTCAGTCGCACTATGGAGGTAAAGAAAGTTTACTTGAAGACCGAGCATGGTTATATTTTCAACGCAAAATTATACAATTCAGACGACTACACCTATTTTGGAAGCAAAACATGGCGAGCACTATGCAAGACTTATGCATTTGAGCCTGATATGGTTATCACCTTTGATATTCGTTCGGAAGATGATATTGAAGGTAATACCGATATCTGGGTCGATGTGCAGATGCCTCCAGTTATAGCATTATGTAAGTTTCTCAACCATATTTATGTCTTTGATATTGTTTATTCAAAAATAGTTGACAACTAATTTGTATTGTCAGCTTATTTCGGTGCAAGCAAACATGTCCAGCGCTTGGTAGACATGACCTACTACTGTGCCGGGGCTGAACTCAACTGCGGGGAGCCAGTCATTATGTTTCATGTCTTGTGGATCTTGATACTGTCAAGACAAATTTTCTTCCTGCATTTATAAATGTTAGTACTGAAAATGTGCGACCAATAGTGTTCGTAATGAACTATGGTCACATCTATTTAGGAAGGATGGTAAGATTTTTACTATTTGTCCTCAGTGCATATTTTTCATACATTATTTTTGAAGCTAAACTTCATTGCTAAGTATGTTACCATACGATGTTCTTCAACAGGGACTCCCGATGAATGTTGTGCCTTATGGGATCGAGACTAAAGGTACCATGAGTATTATTAGCTTACGGCCAAGATATCCTACAGATTACTTTAGTGCATTCAAGATTAGCGACGGATTCTTAATAGTGCAAGACTGGACCAAATATGTGATGGGGGAGCGTAGAGAAGTACTAGGAGGCAGCAAACAGATGCGCTACCCATGATTAGGAGACAGGTTCATCTGCATGCTCCAACTTGATCAAGGTGGAGAGCTATACATGGTTTATGTTATTTTACCTAAGAGAGAGCAGCAGGAGTGATTAGCTAGCTAGAAATGAGTTTGAAGATGATGATGTGCTACACTATTACTATGATGATAAAATAGCTAGTGTTGGTGGTAATGACTATGATGATGAGTAAATAGCTTGTGCTGGCGGATTAGATTCAAGTCGAGGCAACATGTGATGCACATCGAAAGTACTACTTGTCCAAACTAGATCAAGTTTGGATTAGTAGTATACTTTTGACATGCACCACATATTGCCTCCACTTGAACCTAATCCACCTTCATTTGACACACTGTTATGGACTTAATGATATAAACCTCATAATTGGTACTATACCAAAATTTGTATAACGGCGGATAAATACACTAAAAAAGAAAAAAAGAATACTAGTAGCGATTGTTAGTAAAGACGCTGCAACTAGCCAGATTTGCAGCAGCGCGGGACAAAACAAGCGTTGCCGCTATGTGTCTTAACAGTAGCGCGTGTCACACGCGCTACTGCTAAGTAATAGCTGTAGCGCCTTATTAGTAGCGCGGCAGCGCGCACTACTAGTGGGCTTAAAACCCACGCTACTACTAGGGTTTTCCCTAGTAGTCGTAGGACAAGAACAATCATAACCATAGGCTAGCTTCTAGGGTTTAGCCTCTCCGATCTCGTGGTAGATCAACTCTTGTAATACTCATATCATCAAGATCAATCAAGCAGGAAGTAGGGTATTACCTCCATCGAGAGGGCGCGAACCTGGGTAAACATTGTGTCCCCCATCTCATGTTACCATTAGCCTTAGACGCACAGTTCGGGACCCCCTACCCGAGATCCACCGGATTTGACACCGACAACGTTCGACTACATCAACCACGTTAAATAAATGCTTCCGCTTTCGGTCTACGAGGGTACGTGGACACACTCTCCCTGTCTTGTTGCTATGCATCTCCTAGATAGATCTTGCGTGATCGTAGGAATTTTTTTGAAATTGCATGCTACGTTCCCCAATAGTGGCATCCGAGCCAGGTCTATGCGTAGATGATATGCATGAGTAGCACAAAGAGTTGTGGGCGATAATAGTCATAATGCTTACCACCAACGTCTTACTTTGATTTGGCGGTATTATTGGATGAAGCGACCCGGACCGACATTATACATGACCGCGTTCATGAGACTGGTTCTACCGACGTGCTTTGCACACAGGTGTCTGGCGGGTGTCTGTTTCTCCAACTTTAGTTGAATCGAGTTTGACTATGGTCGGTCCTTGTTGAAGGTTAAAACAACATACTTATCGGAAATCGTTGTTGTTTTGATGCGTAGGTAAGAATGGTTCTTGCTAGAAGCCCATAGCAGCCACGTAAAACTTGCAACAACAAAGTAGAGGATGTCTAACTTGTTTTTGCAGGGCTTGTTGTGATGTGATATGGTCAAAACATGATGTGATATATATTGGTGTATGAGATGATCATGTTTTGTACTAGAGTTATCGGCAACTGGCAGGAGCCATATGGTCGTCGCTTTATTGTATGAAATGCAATAGCCATGTAATTGCTTTACTTTATCACTAAACCGTAGCCATAGTCGTAGTAGCAATAGTTGGCGAGACGACAACGATGCTACGATGGAGATCAAGGTGTCAAGCCAGTGACAATGGAGATCATCACGGTGCTTTGGAGATGGTGATCAAAGGCACAAGATGATGATGGCCATATCATGTCACATATTTTGATTGCATCTGATGTTTATCTTTTATGCATCTTATTTTGCTTAGTACGACGGTAGCATTATAAGATGATGCCTCACTAAACTTCAAGGTATAAGTGTTCTCCTTGAGTATGCACCGTTACTCTGATTAAATCGTCTTTGAGACACCACATGATGATCGGGTGTGATAAGCTCTACGTTCACATACAATGAGTGCAAGCCAGTTTTGCATGTGCAGAATGATCGGAATTGGTTTAGTTGATATGGATCACGTGATCATTTAGACGACTAGAGCGATGTCTATCTAAGTGGGAGTTCTTTAGTAATATGATTAATTAAACTTTAATTTATCATGAACTTAGTCCTGATAGTTTTTTGCATATCTATGTTGTTGTAGATCAATAGCCCGTGCTACCGTTCCCTTGAATTTTAATGTGTTCCTAGAGAAAGCTAATTTGAAAGATGATGGTAGTAAACACGGACTGGGTCCGTAACTTGAGGATTATCCTCATTGCTGCATAGAAGAATTGTGTCCTTGAAGCACAGCTAGGTGTACCACCTGCACCAGCAACTGCAGACATTGTGAATGTCTGGCAGTCGCATGTTGATGACTACTCGATAGTTCAGTGTGCCATGCTTTACGGCTTAGAATCGGGACTTCAAAGACGTTTTGAACGTCACGGAGCATATGAGATGTTCCAAGAGTTGAAGTTAATATTTCAAGCAAATGCCTGAGTTGAGAGATATGAAGTCTCCAACAAGTTCTATAGCTGCAAGATAGAGGAGAATAGTTCTGTCAATGAACACATACTCATAATGTCTGGGTACCATAACCACTTGATTCAGCTGGCAGTTAATCTTCCTGATGATAGTGTCATTGATAGAGTTCTTCAATCACTGCCACTAAGCTATAAAGGCTTCGTGATGAAGTATAATATGAAAGGGATGAAAATGACTATTCCCGAGCTCTTCGCAATGCTAAAGGCTGCGAAGGTAGAAATCAAGAAGAAGCATCAAATGTTGATGGTTAACAAGAGCACTAGTTTCAAGAAAAAGGGCAAAGGGAAGAAGGGGAACTTCAAGAAGAATAGCAAGCAAGTTGCTACTCCTAGGAAGAAGCTCAAGTCTGGACCTAAGCCTGAAACTGAGTGCTTCTAATGCAAAGGGACTGGTCACTGGAAGCGGAACTGCCCCAAGTATTTGGCGGATAAGAAGGATGGCAAAGTGAAATATATATTTGATATACATGTTATTAATGTGTACCTTACTAATGCTTGTAGTAGCGCCTGGGTGTTTGATACTGGTTCTACTTCTCATATTTGCAACTTGAAACAGGGGCTACAGATTAAACAAAGATTGGCTAAGGACGAGGTGACGATGTGCATCGGAAATGGTTCCAAGGTCAATGTGATCGCCGTCGGCGCGCTAACTCTACATCTACCTTCGGGATTAGTTTTAGACCTGAATAATTGTTATCTTGTGCCGCCGCTGAGCATGAACATTATATCTGGATCTTGTTTGATGCGAGACGGTTATTCATTTAAATAAGAGAATAATGGTTGTTCTATTTATTTGAGTAATATCTTTTATGGTCATGCACCCTTGTTGAGTGGTCTATTTTTGTTGAATCTCGATCATAGTGATACACATGTTCATAATATTGAAGCCAAAAGATGCAAAGTTGATAATGATAGTGCAACTTATTTGTGGCACTGCCGTTTAGGTCATATTGGTGTAAAATGCATGAAGAAACTCCATGCTGATGGGCTTTTGGAATCACTTGATTATGAATCACTTGGTGCTTGTGAACCATGCCTCATGGGCAAGATGACTAAGACTCCGTTCTCTGAAACAATGGAGCGAGCCACTGACTTATCGGAAACAATACATACCGATGTATGCGGTCGGACGAGTGTTGAGGCTCGCGGTGGGTATCGTTATTTTCTGACCTTCACAGATGATTTGAGAAGATGTGGGTACATCTAATTAATGAAACATAAGTCTGAAACATTCGAAAAGTTCAAAGAATTTTAGAGTGAAGTGGAAAATCATCATAACAATAAAATAAAGTTTCTACGATCTGATCGTGTAGGCGAATATTTGAGTTACGAGTTTGGTCTTCATTGGAAATAATGTGGAATAGTTTCGCAACTCACGCCACCTGGAACACCATAGCGTAATGGAGTGTCCAAATGTCGGAACCGTACTTTATTAGATATGGTGCGATCTATGATGTCTCTTACTAATTTACCGCTATCATTTTGGGGTTATGCTTTAGAGACGGCTGCATTCACGTTAAATAGGGCACCATCTAAATCCGTTGAGACAACACCATATGAACTATGGTTTGGCAAGAAACCCAAGCTGTCATTTCTTAAAGTTTGGGGTTGCGATGCCATCTGCTGGCAGACAGCAAAGAGCATGGCTCTTTGCCATCTGCTGGCAGACAGCAAAGAGCATGGCTCTTTGCCATCTGCTGTGACGGCAACCAAATCTTGCAGCTCTTTGCCATATGTTGGCTGGCAAAGAGACCAAATAGGCATTAATTTCTGTTTATTCTTATATCAATTCATTTTCACGTAAAATCAAACACACACACACACACACACACACACACACACACACACACACACACACACACACACACATATATATATATATATATATATATGACCAATATAGCATATCCAACACATATTACCAATACTCATGAACACATATATATCCAACACATGTTATCAATATATAGTCATGAACACATATATATCCAACACATATCCAACAAATATTACAAGGAATGATCTAAAACTAAATATCTATTTTCCTATAAACTATCTTATTACTAAGATCTTCTTCTTTTCTTCCAATCTACATAGCAAAAACACTAAGAAAGAGAGAATGGGTTAGGAGTAGAAATGTAGCATTTCACTTGGTGAAATGCAATGTCAGAGGAACCAAGATTTGAGATCAAGATAATCTTAGTTTAGATCCTGATTTTCAAAGTGATCTTAATTAGAAAGCCAAATAGAGTAAACTAATACCAAAGAGCCAAAGGAGAGAACCAGCCAAGGACCCAATCAAGAAGCCACCACAATTAGCAGTTAGTTAAATGCCAACACAAAGACCACTATCAGTACTAGCTAAAGGAATTAATCCAACTAAAACTAGTGATTAAAGCCAAAGAGACTTCATCAGCACAATCATTTTTGTCCAGCGACAATAGGTACATGTCACTGTGCAACGCCAAAAACAAAGCTCCGGGAGGAGATATACATCACAACCAGCCAACCAGACCAAGTCCCAACACATCCAGCCACCAGCAACTTAGAAGAGGTAACCATTAAGGAGAGCTACAGAAGACCTCAAGGTATACTTGAGGGATTATGTGCTCAGACAGCCTAGAAGTGCCGAGGCTAGTTCATCACAACACAGGGATAGCCACATGTAAATTAAGCCTAAGAGAGGGGGGCTCAGACCAGCATCACTGCCCAAATCAGATGTAGTATCTATCTTATCAGTAGAAGACTAGGAAAGTAACAGCCAAAACCAAGTATACATATGTTCATAGGCTATTAGAAAGAGACAAATAGGAATAGCCAAACCAAGTGGTATCTGTTCATATCAGTATTAGAAGTAAAAAACTAAGAACAAGTGAGTATCTGCTCATGAGTAAAGTAATCCACCAAAGTAACAACTCCAAGATCAAATACACGTAATGTAGCAAGACAGAGTATATATACTTCACAAATACACATAGATGGTCACCGACCAAAACCCCGACACAAAGAAGAATCCATCACAGAGAGCTCCAATACAAGTTGATGCTCATCTACAGCAGCTAACCATAGCTAATAGAGCCTCACATCCAACAAGATCAAATGCTAGAGCTATGCATTAGAAAGATCAAGAGGGGAGCAAGGAGAAGCTCAACAAGAGGAGTTGTAGCCGAAGCAGGATGCAGCCACACCATCTGTCACGCCCAATATGCGACCCTATCCAAAAGGAACTCGAAGGTCCCACCAAGGATAGACCCGCATATTGAAACGCTTTTGCAAGGTGGATATCATTACATCAACATTATATAATACATAGTGATAAAACCTAGAAATACATTGTCTGATGAATACAACATTACAACATACAAGATCGACATCCGACTATGGATGAATCATAAACAGAAACTCAAACAATATCCACTCTGCTAGCCCAGTCACGACCGAACCTATCCCCGATCAAAGAAGAAGCGTAAGAAGAACTCCAATACAAGCAAACATCGCTCAAGGCCATGAGCATCGCAAACCTGTACCTGCAATCGTTGGTGTAGTAATCTGTGAGCCATGAGGACTCAAAGCAATCCCATTACCATGGGTATCAAGACTAGCAAAGCTTAAAGGGAAAGGAAGGGGTAAAGTGGTGAGGTTGCAGCAGCGACTAAGCATATATGGTGGCTAACCAACGCAAATAAGAGCGAGAAGAGAGCAAGCGGAACGGTCGACAACTAGTAATGATCAAGAAGTGATCCTGAACTCCTACTTACGTCAGACATAGCCCAGAAACCGTGTTCTCCTCTCGATCAACCCCGAAAAGAGACACTCACGGTTACGCACACGGTTGGTGTATTTTAGAAGAGTTTACTTCAAGTTTACTACAACCGGATATTAACAAATTCCCATCTGCCTATAACCGTAGGCACGGCTTTCGAAAGATTATACCCTGCAGGGGTGTCCAAACTTAGCCCATGATAAGCTCTCGCGATCAACGAAGGATATTCCTTCTCCCCGGGAAGACCCGATCAGTCTCGGAATCCCGGCTACAAGACATTTCGACAGTAATAAAACAAGACCAGCAAGACCTCCCCAAGTGCCAACACCTCGATAGTAGCCACAGATCTCTCGACTCGAGCCACGACCGGATGAGCAGTCCGTACAACTAAAACTAGGCCTCGAGTTTCCCTGAGGAGGTGCTGCAAAGGGCTCTAGTTCGGACCAACACTTAGACAAGCATTGGCCCGGGGGGGCTAAAATAAATATGACCCTTGGGTTAATTACTCCCAAGGGAAAAGTAGGTGGTGGTGAGGAAAATGGTAAAACCAATGTTGGGCCTTGCTGGAAGAGGCTTATTCAAAGCGAACTGTCAAGGGGGTCCCATAAATCACCCGACCGCGTTAGGGACGCAAAATCCGGGAACATAATACCGATATGACGGAAACTAGGGCGGCAAGAGTGGAACAAAACACCAGGCATAAGGCCGAGCCTTCCACCCTTTACCAAGTATATAGATGCATTAATAATATAAGAGATATTGTGATATCCCAACAAAATCCTGTCCACCATGGAGCAATCTTCAAATTCACCTGCAACTAGCAACGCTATAAGAGGGCTGAGCAAAGAGGTAACATAGCCAAACAACGGTGTGCTAGGAAGGGTGACAAAGGTTAGAGGTTCATGGCAATTTGGGATGGCTTGACCATCAAGTGATAGGTAGCGCAGCATAGCGAAAGAACGAAGCAACTAGCATAGCAATGATAGTAATGAGATCCAAGGTGACGGTCATCTTGCCTCAAATCCCGCAAGGAAGAAGAACGAGTCCATGAAGAAGATGAAGCCACGAAGACGAACCAAGCGTAGACGAACGAATCCTCACGATCGCAACGAAACGGGAACTATCGAGAAGAAGCACACAACATGGTAAACACACCACACATAGACAAGACATGATGCACAACCAAGCATGACCCATGACAATACTACATGAAGCTACTCATGGCAAGAGATGATGCAAACAAGAACAACACATCAAAGCAAGTTTAAATGAGGCCGGAAACAACATATAACAAATCCGGTAAGTCCTCATATGCAAATTTCGAAATTGGTCCAGATCTGAATAAACCTTATGTTCAAGTTGTTAAACAGCAAGTTAAAATGCACCAAGATGATCTACACGAAATTCTAGTCAAGTTACATATAAAGTTCATTTAATTCGGAGCTACAGCCTAGAAGATATGAGCAAAACAAGATAAACATGGCATTGATGCAAAATGCATACAAACATCAAGCAAACACCTCAAAACAAGGATGCAGCATGATAATATGAAACTACATGCAAATCAAGCAAGTTTCATATAGAGCACAATCAAAACGGAGCAACGGTTCAACACATACACTCTATACAAGACATAACAACAATCTGTCCATAACAGCAAGTAGGCATATCGCAAGCACCAAAACAACATGCTACAGCATCTTAACATGATAATAAAAGGCATGGACGTGATGTACAGGTAAAACATGACAAAACATGAACACTGAGATATCAACAGAAATCACTAGAACATGCTCAAAATGACATGGCAAGATTGCAAATAATAACAGTTTCAGACTTTGCAGAAAATAACATCAGGTTGCAATGTTTAGAGCTATCAAACAACATGTTACAGGAACTTATCATGGCAAATAAAGGAATGGAATGAATCTAATAATTGCATAGAACAAAAGTACCTTACTGAACATCAGCCAAAACGCCACAGAAAATATGATGGCACCCATGTAAACATGGCAAGTAATAATACAGATTCATACATGGCAGGAATAACAATAAGTAGGCATGCTGGTGAGCTTGAACCACTCACAACAGAGCAATACATGGCATTACAAGGTAACCAACAGTAATAAGGCATGTTTATGAAGCTAAGAATGGCAAGATCAAGTTCATAGAGTGCATGGATCACTAACAACAATCATGGCAACATTGAACTTAATGTTAACAGGCTGACGGCAACATTATTTAGCAATTTGAGAGCAAGATTACAACAAGCTACAGCAAGCTATAAATGCAACCAGGGGCTTTTATGGATAGAGCATGATATGTAGAACAAAACATCCTTAGTGAACATCTCCATATTGTGCATAGAATGACTTGTAGCAGCAGTTTAACATAGCATCATGATATAGCAGATTCAGACATGCAAAACAGCAACAGCAAGTACCCTACTTAACAAGCTTGATGCACTCACTACAGGAATCACAAAAATACATGGATAGCACCCCTGTAAAGATGGCATGACATAGATCAAAACTCATGTATACATCAAGCTCATAGGATGCACACAGCAAATGCAACAAAAATGACAAATCATCAAGTTATAACAGTTTCAGCAGGTTAACATCATATAGCACTTTTGTAACGATGATTCAGGAATCAAGATGAACTCAAATGAACATGCTGCAATGGAATGAAATGTTGTACTCGTTGAGGCGAACAATTTGACATATTGCACGAACAATACGGAGCAGCAGGAAAGTAGTTACGATGCGATGAACATGGCATGATAATGTCAAAATTCTCAGGGACTTGGTCATATTTCAGGAAAAAAAGATGCGGGCGCAATATAATTATGTGACGCCCGGGCGGGGATTAGGTGTCCTGCTCACCTAGTGGGCTCGGCGCAGGTTGCGGGGAGGTGGGCTGCAGTAGAGGCATCGTCGAACTGGGTCAAGGGCGCCGGGCTGTGGATGGGCCCACGGAGCGAGAGGCCGGGCCGATGTGGATCACCAAGGTGCTCGCACGCACGGACGGACGAGGGAGGCTGCGCCGGCGGCGGCCTTGGCGATGAGCGGGGCGGCGTCCAGAGGGCCGGCGGACGACGGGGATAGGGGAATCCGGGCGCTCCTGCCCAGATCTGGCCGGAGGCGGGGCCGGACAACGAACTACGGCGACGGGCGGCGGCGCGAGGCGCTGCGGGAGAGAGAGAGAGCTGGTGAGGGGAGGAAGGAGAAGAGGAAGGGAGAGAGAGGCCGGGCGGCAGCGCTCATCTCGGTGTCGGGGACGAGGAGGCGCGGGCGGCGGCGAGCGCGGGGCGCCGGAGGGCGCGACGGCGAGATCCGGTCTCGGGCGACGGAGAGAGGCTCGAGGAGCAGGCGGCGCGCTGGGCGCGAGGCTCGGTGGCCTCTGGCGGCCGGGCGGGCTCCCCACGGGCCTGGTGGGCCGCGGCTGCGGGAGAGCGGCTGGGGGCACGTGGCCGCCTCTGGTTGGCTCCAAGGCGGCGGGGACGGCGGCGCTGGCGAGTGGGACGGCGACACTTGGCGGCGGAGGGCTGGCTTGGCGCTGAAATCAAGGAGGGAGGAGGCTGGCAGCTGCGGGGATCCCGAGGGGAAGGCTAGAAGGTAGGTGGAGGCTAGGGGATGCCCAAAATTGGAAGGAGGGGTCTATAAATAGCAAAAGGGGGTTAGGGTTAGGTGTTTTGGGGGCGTTTCGGAGCCGCGGATCGCCATCGGACGGCTCCGGATCGGAGGGGTTTAGTGGGCTGGATTAGAGTGGGTGTGGGCTGTGAAGAGAGGCCTTGGACTGAGAAGAGAGAAGAGAAGGGCAGCCCGGCGACAGTTTCGGAGACCGAAACGTCCGACGATTAAACCGGCAACGGTGCCGCTACGGATGACGGTTGGGCTATCAAACGGACTCCGAATGCGATGAAATTTGGCAGGCGGTCTGTCTACACTATAATAAGACCGCACGACAAGTTACAACCCATTCCGAGAACATTTTTATGCCACTTATAAAATAATATTTCGGAGGTGCCGCGGGCGCGTGCGAGTGTGTCTGGACTCCGAACGGACAACGGAGAGGACCGGGGGAACCCGAACGGATGCAAGTTTTGAAAAACATGCGGATGAAATGCAGATGATGACATGGAAAAGTGCAACACGCAAGCACATGACATGGCAAGGACGGCAAATAACTGGCGGACACCTGGCGCATCGAATCCGGGGCGTTACACCATCACTATGGTGTGACCAGCATCACAACCAACACCACCACAACAAGTCAGAGCTTGCCAGAGAGCACCAAAATGGCGGCGCCAGCGAGAGCACGGGCACGAAGGCGCCAACCAGGGGCACCGCAGCACGGAGGCGCCACCCAGGGGAACCACCGCGCCACGGCACATCCAGCACCACCGGAGGATCCTCACGGCGACCGAACCTAAATGTGGCCCGTCCACTTTGGTTGCACATGCCAAATCAGCGATGAATGAGCTACTTTTCCCGCACAGCAAGCAAACACTCCATTCAATAGAAGAAAGGCCGGTTTTACAGAAGCAAAGATTAAAGGTGGAATGTTCAGAAGCGATGAATGATCGATTTGGCATAAGCAGGACCAAACGAAAACCATGGCAGAAACTAAATTGACAACACATGATGATGCCTCCGAAGTAGACAAGGACACAAGTTTTACCTATACACAACACAACGATCACTATATGAAATAGTAAGCATTTATAGTTTCCTTGTGTTTGATTGATTGACACTCACTATTAACAAGTCAAGTTAAATCCCAGCAGCATATGTAGTAAGGACCCTATCAAATCGAGCTAACCATGGCAGCACTCAAGAAGAGTAAACTGATTTATGGCACAATTACAGAAGTGAACAACTGAGTCCTCCTCAACCATTATTGCATACGCAGTAAAAACAAGATTGATAATTTTTCTTGTTTGGTTTAGAACTTGAGTGGACGGGTGCAAGGCATGAAAATAAGAAATCCAAGAGGGGAGTAGAGGAGAAGGGGCGGACCTGGATGGCGTTGGGGCAGTGGTGGAGTTGCGTCCTCCACGGCGTCCATCCCGTCCATGGCATCCTTGTTGGAAATATGCCCTAGAGGCAATAATAAATTAGTTATTATTATATTTCCTTGTTCATGATAATCGTTTATTATCCATGCTATAATTGTATTGATAGGAAACTCAGATCCATGTGTGGATACATAGACAACACCATGTCCCTAGTAAGCCTCTAGTTGACTAGCTCGTTGATCAATAGATGGTTACAGTTTCCTGACCATGGGCATTGGATGTCGTTGATAACGGCATCACATCATTAGCAGAATGATGTGATGGACAAGACCCAATCCTAAGCCTAGCACAAAGATCATGTAGTTCGTATGCTAAAGCTTTTCTAATGTCAAGTATCTTTTCCTTATACCATGAGATTGTGCAACTCCCGGATACCGTAGGAATGCTTTGGGTGTACCAAACGTCACAACATAACTGGGTGGCTATAAAGGTGCACTACAGGTATCTTCGAAAGTGTCATTGGGTTGGTACGAATCGAGACTGGATTTGTCACTCCGTGTAACGGAGAGGTATCTCTGGGCCCACTCGGTAGGACATCATCATAATGTGCACAATGTGACCAAGGGGTTGATCACGGGATAATGTGTTACGGAACGAGTAAAGAGACTTGCCGGTAACGAGATTGAACAAGGTATCGGCATACCGACGATCGAATCTCGGGCAAGTACAATACCGCTAGACAAAGGGAATTGTATACGAGATTGATTGAGTCCTTGACATGGTGGTTCATCCGATGAGATCATCGTGGAACATGTGGGAGCCAACATGGGTATCCAGATCCCGCTGTTGGTTATAGACCAGAGAACGTGGTTCCCGAACCCGTAGGGTCTACACACTTAAGGTTCGATGACGCTAGGGTTATAGGGAATAGATATACGTGGTTACCGAATGTTGTTCGGAGTCCCGGATGAGATCCCGGATGTCACGAGGAGTTCCGGAATGGTCCGGAGGTAAAGATTTATATATGAGAAGTCCTATTTTGGCCACCAGAAAATATTCGGGATTTTTCGGTATTGTACCGGGAAGGTTCTAGAAGGTTCCGGAGTGGGGTCCACCTGCATGGGGGGACCCACATGAACGTGGGTAGTGGCGGCAAGGCCCCACACCCCTGGTCAAGGTGCACCAAGATCCCCCCTTAGAAGGAATAAGATCATATCCTGAAGGGATAAGATCAAGATCCCTAAAAAGGGGGGATAACAATCGGTGGGGAAAGGAAAGGATGGGATTTCTTTCCTCCCACCTTTGCCAACGCCCCAATGGACTTGGAGGGCAAGAAATAATCCCCCTCCACCCCTATATATAGTGGGGAGGCGCATGGGAGCTGCACCTTGCCCCTGGTGCAGCCCTCCCCCTCTCCCAAGTCCTCCTCCTATCCGGCGGTGCTTGGCGAAGCCCTGCAGGACTGCCACGCTCCTCCATCACCACCACACCGTCGTGCTGCTGCTGGATGGAGTCTTCCCCAACCTCTCCCTCTCTCCGTGCTGGATCAAGGCATGGGAGACGCCACCGGCTGTACGTGTGTTGAACGCGGAGGTGTCAGTCTGCTCGGCACTAGGATCTCCGGTGATTTGGATCACGACGCAGTACAACTCCTTCAACCCCGTTCTCTTGAACGCTTCCGCTTAGCGATCTACAAGGGTATGTAGATGCACTCCCTCTCTCTCGCTGCTAGTATCTCCATAGATTGATCTTGGTGATGCGTAGAAAATTTTGCATTTCTGCTACGTTCCCCAGCAGGGGCATCATGAGCTAGGTCTATTGCGTAGATTCTTTGCACGAGTAGAACACAAAGTAGTTGTGGGCGTTGATTTTGTTCAATATGCTTACCGTTACTAGTCCAATCTTGTTTCGATGGTATTGTGGGATGAAGCAGCCCGGACCGACCTTACACGTACACTTACGTGAGACGGCTTCCACCGACTGACATGCACTTGGTGCATAAGGTGGCTAGCGGGTGCCAGTCTCTCCCACTTTAGTCGGAACGGATTCGATGAAAAGGGTCCTTATGAAGGGTAAATAGCAATTGGCATATCACGTTGTGGTTTTATGAGGTAAGAAACATTCTTGCTAGAAACCCATAGCAGCCATCAGAAACATGCAAACAACAACTAGAGGACGTCTAACTTGTTTTTGCAGGGTATGCTATGCGATGTGATATGGCCAAGAAGAATGTGATGAATGATATGTGATGAATGATATGTGATGTATGAGATTGATCATGTTCTTGTAATAGGAATCACGACTTCCATGTCGATGAGTATGACAACCGGCAGGAGCCATAGGAGTTGTCTTAATTTATTGTATGACCTGCGTGTCATTGAACAAACGCCATGTAATTACTTTACTTTATTGCTAACCGTAGCCATATTAGTAGAAGTAATAAGTTGGCGAGACTACTTCATTGAGACACGATGATGGAGTTCATGATTATGGATATCATTGTGTCATGCCGGTGACGATTATGATCATGGAGCCCGAAGATGGAGATCAAAGGAGCAAAATGATATTGGCCATATCATGTCACTATTTGATTGCATATGATGTTTATCATGTTTATGCATCTTATTTGCTGAGAACGACGGTAGTAAATAAGATGATCCCTCATTAAAATTTCAAGAAAGTGTTCCCCTAAGCACTGCACGATTTGCGAAAGTTAAATGCTTTGAGCACCACGTGATGATCGGGTGTGATAGATTCTTACGTTCACATACAACGGGTGTAAGCCAGATTTACACACGTGAAACACTTAGGTTGACTTGACGAGCCTAGCATCTACGCATATGGCCTCGAATGTAAGAGACCGAAAGGTCGAGCATGAGTCGATAGTAGATACGATCAACATGAAGATGTTCACCGATGATGACTAGTCCGTATCACGTGATGATCGGACACGGCCTAGTTGACTCGGATCATGTAATCACTTAGATGACTAGAGGGATGTCTATCTGAGTGGGAGTTCATGAGATGAACTTAATTATCCTGAACATAGTCAAAAGATCTTCGCAAATTATGTCGTAAGCTCGCGCTTTAGTTCCACTGTTTAGATATGTTCCTAGAGAAAATATAGTTGAAAGTTGACAGTAGCGATTATGCGGACAGAAGAAAGCTTGTGTCCTTAATGCACCGCTCAGTGTGTTGAACCCCAAACGTTGTCTGTGGATGTTGCGAACATCGGACATGCACGTTTTGGTAACTACGTGATAGTTCAGTTAAACGGTTTAGAGTTGAGGCACCAAATACGTTTTTCGAAACGTCGCGGAACATATGAGATGTTTCGAGGGCTGAAATTGTTTTGAGGCACCAAAGACCTTCGACGATTTTCTTAGCCTGCAAATTAAGGGAGAAAAGCTCAATCGTTGAGCTTGTGCTCAAATTGTCTGAGTGCAACAATCACTTGAATCGAGTGGGAGTTGATCTTCCAGAGATAGTGATGTTTCTCCAAAGTCATTGCCACCAAGCTGCTAGAGCTTCGTGATGAACTATAACAAATCAGGGATAGATATGATGATCCTTGAGATATTCGCGATGTTTGACACCGCGAAAGTAGGAATGAAGAAGGAGCATCAATTGTTGATGGTTGGTGAAAACACTAGTTTCAAGAAGGGCAAGGGAAAGAAGGGATACTTCATGAAACAGCAAATCAGCTGCTGCTCTAATGAAGAAACCCAAGGTTGAACCCAAACCCGAGACTAAGTGCTTCTGTAATAAGGGGAACAGCCACTGGAGCGTAATTACCCTAGATACTTGGTAGATGAGAAGGTCAAGTAGGTCGATAGAAGTATATTGGATATACATTATGTTAATGTGTACTTTACTAGTACTCCTAGTAGCACCAGGGTATTAGATACCGTTCAGTTGTTAAGTGTTAGTAACTCGAAATAAAAGGCTACGGAATAAACGGAGACTAGCTAAAGGTGAGCCGACGATATTTGTTGGAAGTGTTTCCAAGTTTGATGTGATCAAACATCGCACGCTCCCTCTACCATCAAGATTAGTATTAAACCAGAATAATTGTCATTTGGTGTTTATGCGTTGAGCATAGACATGATTGGATTATGTCTATCGCAATACGGTTATTCATTTAAGGAGAATAATGGTTACTCTATTTATTTGAATAATACCTTCAATGGTCTTGCACCTAAAGGAATGGTTTATTGAATCTCGATCGTAGTGATACACATCTTCATGCCAAAAGATATAAGATAGTAATGATAGTACCACTTTCTTGTGGCACTGCCATGTAAGTCATATTGGTGTAAAACGCATAGACTAGCTAAAGGTGAGATGATGATGATGTGTTGGAAGTGTTTCCAAGGTTGATGTGATAAAGCATCGCACGCTCCCTCTACCATCGAGATTGGTGTTAAAATAATTGTCATTTGGTGTTTGCGTTGAGCATAGACATGATTGGATTATGTCTATCGCAATACGGTTATTCATTTAAGCAGAATAATGGTTACTCTGTTTATTTGAATAATACCTTCAATGGTATTGCACCTAAAAGGAATGGTTTATTGAATCTCGATCGTAGTGATACACATTTTCATGCCAAAAGATATAAGATAGTAATGATGGTACCACTTAATTGTGGCACTGCCATGTAAGTCATATTAGTGTAAAACGCATGAAGAAGCTCCATGTTGATGGATCTTTGGACTCACTCGTTTTTGAAAAGTTTGAGACATGCTAACCATGTCTATTGGTGTATACGCATGAAGAAACTCCATGCAGATGGATCGTTTGGACTCACTTGATTTTGAATCACTTGAGATATGCAAATCATACCACATGGGCAAGATGACTGAAAAGCCTCGGTTTCAGTAAGATAGAACAAGATAGCAACTTGTTGGAAGTAACACATTTTGATGTGTGCAGTCCAATGAGTGCTGAGGCATGCAGTGAATATTGTTTTGTTCTTACTTCACAGATGATTCGAGTAGATGTTGAGTATATTTACTTGATGAAACACAAGTCTGAATTATTGAATGGTTCAAGTAATTCAGAGTGAAGTTAAAGATCATCGTGCCAAGAGGATAAAATGTCTATGATATGATCATAGAGATGAGTATCTGAGTTACGAGCTTTGGCACGCAATTAAGACATTGTGGAAATTGTTTCACAATAAATACCGCTGGAACACCATAGTGTGATGGTGTGTCCGAACATCATAGTTGCACCCTATTGGATATGGTGCGTACCATGATGTCTCTTATCGAATTACCACTATCGTTCATGGGTTAGGCATTAGAGACAACCGCACTCACTTTAATAGGGCACCACGTAATTCCATTGAGACGACACCATTTGAACTATGGTTTGGAGAAACCTAAATTATCGTTTCTTAAAAGTTTGGGGCTGCGACGCTCATGTGAAAAAGTTTCATCGTGATAAGCTCGAACCCAAAACGGATAAAAATGCATCTTCATAGGACACCCAAAACAGTTGGGTATACCTCCTATCTCAGATCCGAAAGCAAAAGTAATTGTTTCTAGAAACGGGTCCTTTCTCGAGGAAAAGTTTCTCTCGAAAGAATTGAGTGGGAGGATGGTGGAGACTTAATGAGGTTATTAAACCATCACTTCAACCAGTGTGTAGCAGGGCACAGGAAGTTGTTCATGTGGCACCTACACCAATTGAAGTGGAAGCTGATGATAGTGATCATGATGCTTCGGATCAAGTCACTACCGGACCTCGTAGGTCGAAAAGGACGCGTACTACTTCAGAGTGGTACGCAATCCTGTCTTAGAGGTCATGTTGCTAGACAACAATGAACCTACGAGCTATGGAGAAGCGATGGTGGGCCCGTATTCTGACAAATGGCTCGAGGCCATAACATCCGAGAGAGGATCCATAACTTTGGAAGAAATACTTGATGGTCGTAAGGACGTTGGGTAAAGATGGATTTTAAAAGGAAGACAGACAATGATGGTAAGTATCACCATTAAGAAAGCTCGATGAGGGAGTCCCGGATTAGGGGGTGTCCGGATGGCCGAACTATCACCGTTGGCCGGACTCCTGGACTATGAAGATACAAGATTGAAGACTTCGTCCCATGTCCGGATGGGACTTTCCTTGGCGTGGAAGGCAAGCTTGGCGATACAGATATGTAGATCTCCTACCATTGTAACCGACTCTGTGTAACCCTAACCCTATTCCGTGTCTATATAAACCGAAGGGTTTTAGTCCGTAGGACACAACAACAATCATACCATAGGCTAGCTTCTAGGGTTTAGCCTCTACGATCTCGTGGTAGATCTACTCTTGTACTACCCATATCATCAATATTAATCAAGCAGGAGTAGGGTATTACCTCCATCGAGAGGGCCCGAACCTGGGTAAAAACATCGTGTCCCTTGTCTCCTGTTACCATCCGCCTAGACGCACAGCCGGGACCCCTACCCGAGATCCGCCGGTTTTGACACCGACATTGGTGCTTTCATTGAGAGTTCCGTTGTGTTGTCGCCATCAGGAGGGATGCCTCATCCCGTCTTTAAAGACGGCTCTGTTGCTAAAGGAGCTTTGGCTATCGACCAAACTCTCCGGCTAGGTGGTTTTCTCCTGACCGCCAGTTCGGCCACCGCGTCGACGATGACTTCTCGGGTCATCGAAACCAATCTTCACGTCAACTCGGAACTCACCGAGCAGTTAGATCCGATCGAGCTCTCCTCCGTAAACGAGCTCTTGGATCGCATCGCCGCACTGGGAGTCACCACGGACTACGACCAGATCGGGCTTAAAACCGATCTGAGAGAGATCAACTCTCCCCAGGCTACCCATCATGTTGATGTGATAGAGGAGCAATACGGTGATTCTTCTTCTATCTTAAGGACTAGTTACGTCCGAAATCCCGATCCCTCCATGCCGGATTGCTGCAGAGGGACGGACGTTGATCAAGCCCGGAACTTAAGGTCAGGCGGCGGGTTGGATTCATTGGATAGCATTCAAAAATCCAAACTTCCAAGTTCGGAAACTTCTCGGCCCCTGAGTCTTAAATTGGACGGGGTTCCGGATCTAGTTCCACCCGCCCACCCAAACATTAGCGATCTATCCCGAATTCGGCAAGAGCCAACTCAAACAAGACATCATTATCGGGCCGCATTCCTCCTGGTTATGGACAAGATAAAGGACTGCCGAGAGGAGGACGCAATCTCACTTTTTTGCAATAATTGCACGGACAAAGGAATCCTAAACGCCATAAGTCGTCGCAAAATTACACGCTTTGATGACTTGGTGACCATAGTACAAAAGTACTGTGCGATGGAGAGTGCTTGGAAAACCGAAAGTCAATTTTGGGATAATCCGGCCCTGAATACATCCCTAGTCCGGAATAGAAGGGTGCATCATCACCAAGCACCTGTATTAAACATCAAAAAACAAAAAACCCCTAAAGGGTACGGAACCGTACTAGAGGGTTGGCTAAACGAACCAATGCTATTATATATCGCCGCAACACATCAAGTTGTTAGCACGGTGCTCGTCGTCGAACGAGAAACGGACGGACACCGGTTCCCTCTTCAAAGACCGGTTTATTATGTGTCCACTGTCCTCACTCCGTGCAAGTCTCGGTACCCACATTATCAAAAGATAGCATACGCGGTGTTCATGGCATCCCGGAAGCTGCGACACTACTTTCAAGAGTGCTCGATAACGGTAGCCTCCGAAGTACCTCTTAACGACATTATAAACAACCGCGACGCGACGGGCCGGATTGCTAAATGGGCCATAGAGCTCCTTCCATTCGACATAACCTATAAGTCACGACGATCTATTAAGTCGCAGGTTTTGGCCGACGTCGTGGCCGAATGGACCGAAGCCGAACTCCCTAAAGAGTACGGTGCATACTCCAATTGGATCATGCACTTCGACGGCTCCAAAATGTTGGTCGGCCTGGGGGCTGGCGTCGTCCTGACGTCCCCAACCGGGGACACAGTCCAATACGTCCTTCAAATAATGTATACGGACTCCAACAACGCAGCCGAATACGAGGCCCTTCTGCACGGCCTCCGGATGGCGTCTCCATGGGCATTAAACGCCTAGAGGTGCGCGATTCAACCTCGCGATATCTCAAATCAACGGAGACTTTGATGCCAAAGATCCGAAAATGGCAGCGTACCGCAATGCGGTCCTAAAAATGTCAGCACGGTTCGAGGGGCTCGAATTTCATCATATAGCCCGGGATAACAACCAGGCGGCGGACGTATTGGCACGCATCGGCGCTAAACGCGATGCCGTCCCGCCCAACATCTTCCTGGAACGGTTGTTCAAGCCATCCGTACTATGGGAAGGGGAGTCCGGAAATAACAATCCGGACCCAACCGCATCGCTCGACAATCGAACATTCTGACACAATCGGAGGCTCTGCCAACGAAACAACACCGTCCGCCCACGAAATACTGGCGGTCATCGTCCCATGGACGGAACCATTCCTAGCCTACCTAACTAGGCAGGAACTCCCCGAAGACCAAAATGAGGCCCGCTGCATAGTACGGCGATCCAAAGCCTATAAAGTCCATGAGGGAGAGCTTTATAAGAAAAGCACAACAGGAGTCCTTCAAAGGTGTATCTCCGAAGAAGAAGGGCGCAACCTCCTGGCTGAAATTCATGCCGGACTGGGTGGGCACCACGCTGCAGCCCGGGCCCTTGTAGGCAAGGCCTCCTGTACAGGATTTTATTGGCCGACGGCCTGGGTAGATGCGCAGGATTTAGTCCAACGATGCGTCGGTTGCCAGCTTTTTGCTAATAAAAGCCACATGCCACCCACTGCCCTCAAAACTATACCCATCACCTGGTCGTCATGTCCGGGGCTTGACATGGTTGGACCCCTTAAGGGAGGAACCCACAAGCAAAATACCTATTGGTCATGGTGGATAAATTCACCAAATGGATAGAGGCCAAGCCTGTTAAAACGGCCGAATCCGGACCGGTGATAGACTTCATATTAGGGGTAGTGCACCGTTACGGTGTCCCCCATAGTATCATCATTGATAACGGCACCAACTTCACGGCCGATGAGGTCAAATTATGGTGCAAAAACATGGGCATCAAGCTCGATTACGCCTCAGTCTATCACCCTCAAACCAACGGTCAAGTCGAACGAGCAAACGGTCTAATCATGAGCGGCATTAAACCCAGACTAGTGCGGTCCCTCAAGGAATCCAACACACACTGGGTTGAGGAGCTCGACTCCGTACTCTGGGGGCTGCGGACCACACCGAATCGTACTACCGGATTCACACCATTTTTTATGGTGTACGGCGCAGAGGAAGTCCTGCCCTGCGACATAATTCATGACTCACCTCGCGTGCGCATGTATGAAGAAAGAGAAGCCGAGCTCCATCGGCAGGACAGCTTGGACGCATTGGAGGAGGAGCGCGACGTGGCAAAAGCTCGTTCCGCATTTTATCAACAGCAGGCTCGAAGATATCAAAGCAGGGAAGTACGGGCCAAAGCTTACAACGTTGGCGAACTAGTTCTACGCCTGCCAGACAAGAAAAAGGACAAACTCAAGCCCAACTGGGAAGGTCCCTTCATCATCGACCAGGTCCTGACCAGCGGAGCATACCGTTTGCGAAACGCATCGGATAACCGACTCGAGCCGAACCCATGGAACACAGCCCGTCTACGAAGATTCTACGCCTAAGCGCCGGACTCCAAGTTCGTCTCCTTCCTCCGTCCGCATTTTCTATTTTTGATGTCTTTTATTTCTCTCCTTCCTCCCCTTTCTTTTTAAAAGCCTTTAGATGCTCGCTCGCGCTTTGTTCGCACATAGTTGAAGCGTTGTACGCGCTCATTATGCCTGGGGGCTTCTTTAACAGAAGCTTATTTGTACGGGCTTCATGCCCATTACATGTGTCAAACTTCCGCATGTACCTTTTATTCACCATTATATGCATCGATATGACTTAAGTTTTGGCCAAGCTGGGTTGCACGGCTCCTGCTTACCCCTCGTTCCCGATTGTTCGGCTAGGTGGTAAAGGGAGCACCTCTGCGATTATTCTTGTCGGGTCAGCCGGATGTGTACCTCAGACTGGGTGAAGCCGAAAGCTAGCGTTCTTAAGGGAATATTCGGTCGGTGAATTGAAAGATGATTTTTTAACTATTTATCCATCTGCCCCAGATGATTTTCTGCTTTCTTAGCAGTTTTGACATGCACTTTAGGGCATGCATCCCAGCGAAAGGAACCCTTAACGGAACTATTCTCCCTAGAAGATGTTTCTTACTATCCATGTAACATAACATAACTAGTTGGGCACTTGTCTGATACAGCAATAATGACCCCTACGCCTTGTCTCCATGCATGCCCCGGTTCTTATATAACCACGAGGGTATTCGGACACACTCCAGACTATCGGGTCCCGAGGTTGAAGCGAAAAGGTCCACTATGACAAACGATCTACAATCCGGCTAGAAGACATTTTTTCATGTCATATTTAATTACATAGTCAACTCGAATCATTGTATTCCTCCTCAATGCCATCTAATAGGCTATCTAATTTACAATCTTGCTGGGAATACTTGGCGGCCAATTCAACTTGGTCGTACACTAAGCTTACAGGGATCTCCTTCCCATCAGGTCCCACAGGTCCGACCTCGGCCATGTGGTTTGGGTCAGCCTTCGTGTACCGCGTCTTCACCATGGCCCAGGCCTCCTGGCGCCTCGACGGCAGCCGATATCTTCCATAGTCGGAAGCGCCGCGTGCTCCATGAAGCCGCCTGCCAGCTCTCCAATGCCTTGAGCGGGGAGATAGATGGCCACAAGGCCTGGCCGACGCTTTTCATCACCTGCCGAACTCGTTAGGTACCGGGCGTTCGGGAAGAAGATCACCAAGAACTAGGCATCTCCTCTTCCGGACGACTGTGAGCAAACCTACATACATGTTTATGTTAGTCGCCTTCCTCGCCGAACTCTTTCAAAGTTCGCTCAAGCACTTATCGAAAATGCCGCTGACGAAGCCGTCGATTCTCCTTTACGGAGTCAGACAACTAGGCATGAACATCCTTTAGTTCTTCACCCAGTTGGGTGTTGGCATCTTGGAGGTTATTTTTCTCCTGCCGGACCCTCGTAAGCACGCTCTCGCCGGCCTTTAGCTGGCGCAGGAGTTGTTGCTTGTTATTGTTAGATTTACACACACGCCGCACTTCCTAACTTATTTATCTTTTGAAGCATATTTACCAGAGGAGGTCTCTGTGGCTCCCCCTGTAGCGGCTAGTGCGGCCTCAAGTTGGGCCTTGCATTCTTCAAGCTCCTGGGACAGTCGGGTATTCTTTTTTGTAAGATCCTGCACAACAAGTGATCCTTAAATCAGTTAGTCTAACTATTGTAAGTCTCGGGGGCTACTGGCATATATAACTGTCAAATATCCTTACCTGTATGTCCTTTACATACTGCTCCGTGGCTCTGGCTAGACCATCTTGAGCGGCACGGAGATGCGCATCTCCCGAATTGAAGGCATTCAAGGCCTCTTGGGAGAAACATGCGTCACGAAGAACTGTCCGGCGGCTCCACCTCGGAGTTGGTGGCGGACAATCTGTCGGCATCCTCTGTCGGAGGAGCATCCGACGCACGCCTCGTGCTCGCCTCCGCTTCCGGACCCGGCCTTGGAGCCCGGCCGGAGGAGGTTCGATTGGCAACCTCTCCGGACTCAGTCCGGCGAGCGCTCTTTTTCTTGCAAGGAGCACCAGCGTTAGTACACCTCTCCGGAATCAATCCTGGGAATATGGTGACACGCCATACCGTTGCGGCGGAGTTTCGATCCGGACCACACTTCTTTTTAGCCTGCGGGGCCGTACTGCCCCTTGTTGTCCAGCCGCCGCGGGCTCGGCTTCCTGCCTCGAAGGTACCCCCTGCGAAACACCATTGGTATACGGCGGTCAAGAAATAAGCACGGATAGGTCATTATCAGAGTATTGGGACCTCGGTCTCAGTTACCTGTGAGGCTGGAAGTATTCGGTAATCGATCGTAATGGCAACCAAAGCATTGTCGATGCTAAGTTGGTGGAACTCCCCGTCGTTCATCTCCACCTTTTTATCCGGATCCTCTTCGGAGGCCGGATCGAGGGACCGTTCCGGATCCACGGGTTGTGGGGGCGGGCTTTGTATCTTCTCCACGGCCCGGCGCAGTTCCTGCGTAGAAACCATGAAATGAGATATTTAACCACGGGAACATGGATCGGACAGGCCACTAAGGTGTTTGCTTACCCAACTTGGAGGATTATTCGAAGAAAACTTGTTCAAGGATTGACGCGAGAAAATCCTCCTCCTCCCCTTTATACATGGCGCATAAGGTCTTCACCAGTTCGGTGACCGATCCCGGCCCTTTGCGGCCATGGCGGGTGGCATCGTCCTCCCTGTTGAAATCCCACATAGGGTGGCCCCTATATTGGAGCGGCTGCACTCCCCCCATAATGCAGATTGCCATGACTCCCGGCATGGTCAATCCGGCATGAGCCAGTAATCTTATTCGGCTCATCAAATAAAGCACGTCCCTGTCATTTTCCCTCTGGGGGCTCCGCTGGCGCCAACTTAGGCGCTTCTTCAGAGGAGCATTGCTAAATTCCAGAAGGCCGGTCCGAACAGGGTCCGGCAGCGGGACGTCCTCCATGTAAAACCATTCCGAAGGCCAGTCTTCGGACGCCTTCTTCAGGGTTCCGGATAGATATCCGGTCCCAGCGATGCGCCATAGTTCGGCTCCGCCCACTTGATATATTGAACCCTCATGAGAACGGGGCACCGTGCAGAATAATCTCTTCCACAAAGGCAAAATGAGCCTCAATGCCCAAGAATAGCTCGCAAAGGGCCACGAAGCCCGCGACGTGTAAAATGGAGGCAGGCGTAAGGTGGTGCAACTGGAGGCCATAGAACTCCAAGAGCCCCCGGAGAAACGGATGAATTGGAAATCCGAGTCCTCTTACTAGATAAGAGACGAAGCATACCCGCTCTCCTTTAGAGGGATTGGGGACACTCTCCGCTTGCTTTCCGCCCTTGTAGGTGGCAAGTCCGCTCGAACCGGAACCATGAAGGCCGGGGAAGAAATCCCTTGGTTTGGAGTATAACTAGCTCGCTATGCGGGATCGAGCATCTCTCCCAATTTCAGGCCGAGGGCTGGGAGCGCGAGAGGAGGAGCCACGACCGTCCATGATGGAATGGGTTTCTAGTCGGAGGCGCCCGATGAAAGCTATGGAGGGAGGATGGTGTGACTCAGATCTAGATCCTCGCCCCTTTTATGGGCGGCTCATTTCTTGCAGCTAGGGGGTAAGTGTAAAATACCCTGGCTTTTCGCATTCATTCAAACACGTGGAAGATGGCCATTATTGGGCGTAGAAGCCAAGGAGCGCAGCATTTATCGTGCCGGACACTATTGGACAAGTATATGGAATTTGGATAAGAACCCGCCGCAATGTCAAGACAATCAACGCGCCGGACTCATCGTCATTGAAGCCTGGTTCGGGGGCTACTGAGGGAGTCCCGGATTAGGGGTTGTCCGGATGGCCGAACTATCACCATTGGCCGGACTCCTGGACTATGAAGATACAATATTGAAGACTTCGTCCCGTGTCCGGATGGGACTTTCCTTGGCGTGGAAGGCAAGCTTGGCGATGCCGATATGTAGATCTCCTACCATTGTAACCGACTCTGTGTAACCCTAACCCTATTCGGTGTCTATATAAACCGAAGGGTTTTAGTCTGTAGGACATAACAACAATCATACCATAGGCTAGCTTCTAGGGTTTAGCCTCTCTAATCTCGTGGTAGATCTACTCTTGTACTACCCATATCATCAATATTAATCAAGCAGGAGTAGGGTATTACCTCCATCGAGAGGGCCCGAACCTGGGTAAAAAGACCGTGTCCCTTGTCTCCTGTTACCATCCGCCTAGACGCACAGTTCGGGACCCCCTACCCGAGATCCGCCGGTTTTGACACCGACACTCGACTTGTCGTTAAAGATGTTTTCCGACAAGTTCAAGGAGTTGACTACGGTGAGGCTTTCTCACTCATAGCGATGCTAAGAGTCTGTTGGAATTGGATTAGCAGTTACTGCATTATTTATGAAATCTTGCATATAGGATGTCAAAACATTGTTTCCTTGATGCTTTTCTTGAGGAAAGGTTGTATGTGATACAACCAGAAGGTTTTTGACAATCCTAAAAGACGCTAACAAGTATGCAAAGCTCCAGCTATCCTTCTAAGTACTGGAGTAAGCATCCCGGAGTTGGAATGTATGCTTTGATGAGATGATCAAAGATTTTGGGTTTATACAAAGTTTATGAGAAACTTGTATTTCCAAAGAAGTGAGTGGGAGCACTATAGAATTTCTGATGAGTATATGTTGTTGACATATTGTTGATCGAAATGATGTAGAATTTCCGAAAGCATATGGGGTTATTTGAAAAGTGTTTTTCAATAGAAAACCTAGATTAAGCTACTTGAACATTGAGCATCAAGATCTATGAGGATAGATCAAAAACGCTTAATGGTACTTTCAAATGAGCACATACCTTGACATGATCTTGAAGGTGTCCAAGATAGATCAGTCAAAGAAGGAGTTCTTGCCTGAGTTGTAAGGTATGAAGTTAAAGACTTAAAGCTCGACCACGGCACAGTGAGAGAAAGGACGAAGGTCGTCCCCTATGTTTTAGACGTAGGCTCTACAGTATGCTATGCTGAGTACCACACCTGATGTGTGCCTTGCCATGTGTCTGGCAAAGGGGTACAAGAGTGATCCAGGAATGGATCATTGGACAG
The DNA here is from genome assembly GCA_021605145.1 of Aegilops bicornis. NCBI lineage: Eukaryota > Viridiplantae > Streptophyta > Magnoliopsida > Poales > Poaceae > Aegilops > Aegilops bicornis. The sequence goes on from CM038673.1 coordinate 48,879,564, forward strand.
CGGTCAAAATTGTCCTTGGAGTAATAAGGACATGTTTCTCGATTATGGAGGTGATAAAGAGTTCAGCGTAAAGGGTTACGTCGATGTAAGTTAACACCTATCCGGATAGCTCGAGTAGAGATACCGGATACGTATAATGGAGCAACAATTTGGAATAGCTCCAAGTGGAACGTGGTAGCAAGATCTACGATATGACATAAAGTTTTGTGAAATACATAGGGATCTGAATATTGCGCACCGTTGACTACAACCTCTCTCACAAGCATAACATGATCAAACCCAGAAATCATTGAGTGTTAATCACATAGTGATGTGAACTAGATTATTGATTCTAGTAAACTCTTTGGATGTTGGTCATGGCGATGTGACTTGTGAGTGTTAATCACATGGCGATGTAAACTAGATTATTGACTCTAGTGCAAGTTGGAGACTGTTGGAAATATGCCCTAGAGGCAATAATAAATCAGTTATTATTATATTTCCTTGTTCATGATAATCGTTTATTATCCATGCTATAATTGTATTGATAGGAAACTCAGATACATGTGTGGATACATGCTATAGTTGACTAGCTCGTTGATCAATAAATGGTTACAGTTTCCTGACCATGGGCATTGGATGTCGTTGATAACGGGATCACATCATTAGCAGAATGATGTGATGGACAAGACCCAATCCTAAGCCAAGCACAAAGATCGTGTAGTTCGTATGCTAAAGCTTTTCTAATGTCAAGTATCTTTTCCTTAGACCATGAGATTGTGCAACTCCCGGATACCGTAGGAATGCTTTGGGTGTACCAAACGTCACAACGTAACTGGGTGGCTATAAAGGTGCACTACAGGTATCTCCAAAAGTGTCTGTTGGGTTGGAACGAATCGAGACAGGGATTTGTCATTCCGTGTAACGGAGAGGTATCTCTGGGCCCATTCGGTAGGACATTATCATAATGTGCACAATGTGACCAAGGGGTTGATCACGGGTTGATGTGTTATGGAACGAGTAAAGAGACTTGCCGGTAACGAGATTGAACAAGGTATCGGCATACCGACGATCGAATCTCGGGCAAGTACGATACCGCTAGACAAAGGGAATTGTATACGGGATTGATTGAGTCCTTGACATCATGGTTCATCCGATGAGATCATCGTGGAACATGTGGGAGCCAACATGGGTATCCAGATCCCGTTGTTGGTTATTGACCGGAGAACGTCTCGGTCATGCCTGCATGGTTCCCGAACCCGTAGGGTCTACACACATAAGGTTCGATGACGCTAGGGTTATAGGGAATAGATATACGTGGTTACCGAATGTTGTTCGGAGTCCCGGATGAGATTCCGAACGTCACGAGGAGTTCCGGAATGGTCCGGAGGTAAAGATTTATATATGGGAAGTCCTATTTTGGCCACCGGAAAATATTCGGGATTTTTCGGTATTGTACCGGGAAGGTTCTAGAAGGTTCCGCAGTGGGGCCCACCTGCATGGGGGACCCACATGAACGTGGGTAGTGGGGGCAAGGCCCCACAAACCCTGGTCAAGGCGCACCAAGATCCCCCCTTAGAAGGAATAAAATCATATCCCGAAGGGATAAGATCAAGATCCCTAAAAAGGGGGGATAACAATCGGTGGGGAAAGGAAAGGATGGGATTTCTTTCCTCCCACCTTTGCCAACGCCCCAATGGACTTGGAGGGCAAGAAATAATCCCCTCCACCCCTATATATAGTGGGGAGGCACATGGGAGCTGCACCTTGCCCTGGTGCAGCCATCCCCTCTCCCAAGTCCCTCCTCTCCGCGGTGCTTGGCGAAGCCCTGCAGGATTGCCACGCTCCTCCATCACCACCACACCGTCGTCTTGCTGCTGGATGGAGTCTTCCCCAACCTCTCCCTCTCTCCTTGCTGGATCAAGGCATGGGAGACGCCACCGGCTGTACATGTGTTGAACGCGGAGGTGCCGTCTGCTCGGCACTAGGATCTCCGGTGATTTGGATCACGACGAGTACGACTCCTTCAACCCCGTTCTCTTGAACGCTTCCGCTTAGTGATCTAGAAGGGTATGTAGATGCACTCCCCTCTCTCTCGTTGCTAGTATCTCCATAGATTGATCTTGGTGATGCGTAGAAAATTTTGAATTTCTGCTACGTTCCCCAACAGTCCTTCCCGTCTATGGCTCCCCGGCGTGCTGGATCTGTGAGGGAGAGGATACGCGACGCGACGCAGTGAGAAAGAGAGGGATGGATGTGACGAGGAGGAGTGAAGAGACTCACCTGAGTCACCAGAGCAACGCCGGAGCCACGCCAGCGATGTGGTGGCCGAAACCCTAGCCGCAGGGGAGCGTCACGCATGGTCGCAGGAGGACGCGCGAGTCGGATCTGGTCGGAGGGGATGGAGGAGCAAGGCGAGGGGGTCACGTGGGTGTGTTGGGCGCCGTCGAATCCCGTCGGAGCTCGCCGAAATCGGCCGCCGTAGGTGCTCGCGCGAGGGAGAGGGAGAGACGAGCGGGAGAGAGAGAGGGGAGAGAGAAAGGAGGTGGGGCCGGGCAAAGAGAGGGGAGACAGAGAGGAGGTGGGGGCAATGGTTTTCTTTGTACCTGCAAAAAAAGAGATAGCCCAACCTCTTTGCCGTCTGCCAGCACATGGCAAAGATTCTTTGCCATCTGCTGGCAGACGGCAAAGAGGTAGGGCTGGTGGGCCGTTACAACGCTGGCATCCATTGGACCCCACCCAATCCTTTGCCGTCTGCCGGCAGATGGCAAAGAATCTTTGCCATCAGCTAGCAGACGGCAAAGGATTGGCTGATGGCAACTAGCATCTTTGCCGTCTGTCAGTTCGTTGCCGTCTGTTTTTTGCAAGCGGACGGCAAAGTGCCTCTTTGTCGTCTGCCAGCTAACGGCAAAGAACTTGTAGACGACAAATAAGTTGATTCCAGTAGTGTCTATAGCATTTCTGATATTATATGTGGATGGAATATTGTTCAATGGCAATAATACAGAATTTTTGGATAGCATAAAAGGATACTTGAATAAGAATTTTTCAATGAAAGACCTCTGTGAAGTTGCTTATATATTGGGCATCAAGATCTATAGAGATAGATTAAGACGCTTAATAGGACTTTCACAAAGCACATACCTTGATAAATTTTTGAAGAAGTTCAAAATAGATCAGTCAAAGAAAGGGTTCTTGCTTGTGTTACAAGGTGTGAAGTTGAGTCAGACTCAATGCCCGACAATTGCAGAAGATAGAGATAAAATGAAAGTCATTGCCTATGCCTCAGCCATAGGTTCTATCATGTATGCAATGATGTGTACCAGACCTGATGTGTGCCTTGCTATAAGCTTAGCAGGGAGTACCAAAAAGTAATCCAGGAGTGGAGCACTGGACAGCTGTCAAGAACATCCTGAAATACCTGAAAAGGACTAAGGATATGTTTCTCATTTATGGAGGTGACAAAGAGCTTGTCGTAAATGGTTACGTCAATGCAAGCTTTGACACTGATCCAGATGACTCTAAGTCGCAAACCGGATACGTATTTATATTGAATTATGGAGCTGTTAGTTGGTGCAGATCCAAGCAGAGCGTCGTGGCGGGATCTACGTGTGAAGCGGATTACACAGCTGCTTCGTAAGCAGCAAATGAAGGATTCTGGATGAAGGAGTTCATATGCGATCTAGGTGTAATACCTAGTGCATCGGGTCTGATGAAAATTTTTGTGACAATACTGGAGCAATTGCCTTGGAAAAGGAATCAAGATTTCACAAGAGAACCAAACACATCAAGAGACGCTTCAATTCCATCCGCAATCAAGTTAAGGAGGGAGACATAGAGATTTGCAAAATACATACGGATTTGAATGTTGCAGACCCGTTGACTAAGCCTCTTCCATGAGCAAAACATGATCAGCACCAAGACTCCATGGGTGTTAGAATCATTACTATGTAATCTAGATTGTTGACTCTAGTGGAAGTGGGAGACTGAAGGAAATATGCCCTAGAGGCAATAATAAAGTTGTTATTTATATTTCCTTATATCATGATAAATGTTTATTATTCATGCTAGAATTGTATTAACCGGAAACTTGATACATGTGTGGATACATAAACAAAACACCGTGCCCCTAGTATGCCTCTACTTGACTAGCTCGTTGATCAAAGATGGTTAAGTTTCCTAGCCATGGACATGAGTTGTCATTTGATAAACGGGATCACATCATTAGTGTAATGATGTGATGGACAAGACCCATCAGTTAGCTTAGCATAATGATCGTTCAGTTGTATTTCTACTGCTCTCTTCATGACTTATACATGTTCCTCTGACTATGAGATTATGCAACTCCCGAAACCAGAGGAACACCTTATGTGCTATCAAACGTCACAACGTAACTAGGTGATTATAAATATGCTCTACAGTTGTCTCCGAAGGTGTTTGTTGGGTTGGCATAGATCGAGAATAGGATTTGTCACTCCGTGTATCGGAGAGGTATCTCTGGGCCCTCTCAGTAATGCTCATCACTATAAGCCTTGCAAGCAATGTGACTAATGAGTTAGTTGCGGGATGAAGCATTACAGAATGAGTAAAGAGACTTGCTGATAACGAGATTGAACTAGGTACGATGATACTGACGATCGAATCTCGGGCAAGTAACATACCGATGACAAAGGGCACAACGTATGTTGTTGTGCGGTTTGGCCGATAAAGATCTTCGTAGAATATGTAGGAGCCAATATGAGCATCCAGGTTCCGCTATTGGTTATTGATCGGAGATGTGTCTCGATCATGTCTACATAGTTCTCGAACCCGTAGGGTCCGCACGCTTAACATTTGATGACAATTTGTATTATGAGTTATGTGTTTTTGATGACCGAAGTTTGTTCGAAGTTTGTTCGGAGTCCCGGATGAGATCACGGACATGATGAGGAGTCTCGAAATGGTCGAGAGGTAAATATTGATATATTGGAAGGTTATGGTCGGACACCTAAATGGTTTCGGAAAGGTTCGGACATTTTCCGGAGTGTCGGGAGGTTACCGGAACCCCCCGGTGGGTTAATGGGCCTACATGGGCCTTAGTGGAGAAGGGGAGGCAGCGGCCAGGAGGTGGCGCGCACCTCCCCCAAGCCCAGTCCGAATTGGACAAGGGGTGGGGGCGCGGCCCCCCTCTTTCCTTCTCCCTCTCCACCTTTCCCCTTCTCCCCTCTCCGGAAAAAGGAAAGGGGAATCCTACTAGGACTAGGGAGTCCTAGTAGGACTAGGGAGTCCTAGTAGGACTCCCCACACTTGGCGCACCCCTAGGCCGGCCGCCTCCTCCCCTCCTCCTTTATATACATGGGCAGGGGGCACCCAAAAGACACATCTATTGTTCTCTTTGCCGTGTGCGGAGCCCCCCTCCACAGTTTACTCCTCCATTCATAGCGTCGTAGTGCTTAGGCAAAGCCCTGTGCGGATCACATCATCAACACCGTCACCACGCCACCGTGCGGAAGGAACTCTCCCTCGACCCTCTACTGGATCAAGAGTTCGAGGGACGTCATCGAGCTGAACGTGTGTTGAACACGGAGGTGTCGTACATTCGGTACTTGGATCAGTTGGATCGTGAAGACGATCGACTACATCAACCACGTTAACTAAAAGCTTCCACTTTTGGTCTACGAGGGTACGTGGACACACTCTCCCCCTCTTGTTGCTATGCATCTCCTAGATAGATCTTGCGTGATCGTAGGAATTTTTTTGAAATTGCATGATATGTTCCCCAGCATAAGTATGTGAGTTCTTTATGACTAATGTGAGTCCATGGATTATACGCACTCTCACCTTTCTGCAATTCGCTAGCCTATTCGGTACCGTGCATTACCCTTTCTCACCTCGAGATGTGGTCTAAAATTTGCCGGTTCATCCAAACCCCGTGATATGATATGCTCTATCACACATAAGCCTCCTTATATCTTCCTCAAAACAGTCACCATACCTACCTATTATGACATTTCCATAGCCATTCCGAGATATATTACCATGCAACTTCCATCGTTCCGTTTTTATAACACACATCATCATTGTCATATTGCTTTGCATGATCATATAGCTGACATAGTATTTGTGGCTCAGCCACCGTTCATCATTTGTATACATGCTATGCTAGATCATTGCACATCCTGGTATACTGCCAGAGCCATTCATATAGAGTCATATTTTGTTCTAGTATCAAGTTGTAGTTTTTAGTTGTAAGTAAATAGAAGTGTGATGATCATCATTATTCATTATTAGAGCATTGTCCCAAGTGAGGAAAGGATGATAGATATAATGATTCCCCCACAAGTCGGGATGAGGAACCGAACAAAAAAAGAGAGAAAAATAGGCCAAAAAGAGCCAACAAAAAAAGAAAAAAATGGAAAAGAAAAAATGGGAGAAAAAAGAGAGAAGAGGCAATGTTACTGTACTTTCCACACTTGTGCTTCAAAGTAGCACCATGTTTTTCATATAGAAAGTCTCATATGCTTACATTTTCATACAACTAGTGGGAATTTTTCATTATAGAACTTGACTTGTATATTCCAGTGATGGGCTTCCTCAAATGCCCGAGATCTTCATGAGCAAGCAAGTTGGATGCACACCCACTTAGTTTTGTTTTTTGAGCTTTCATGCACTTATAGCTCTTAGTGTATCTGTTGCATGGCAATCCTTACTCCTTGCATTGACATCAATTGATGGGCATCTCCATAGCCCGTTGATTAGCCTCGTCAATGTGAGACTTTCTCCTTTTTTGTATTCTCCATATTATATCTATCACCATACTCTATTCCACCCATCGTGATATATCCATGGCTTGCGCTCATGTATTGCGTGAGGGTTGAAAAATCTCAAGCGCTTTAAAAAGTATGAACGAATTGCTTGGCTTGTCATCGGGGTTGTGCATAATAAATACTTTGTGTTAAGAAGATGGAGCATGACAATGCTATATGATTTTCTAGTGATAACATTCTTTAGCATGGATATTTTGAAAGGCATGATTGTTTGCTGGTTTGCCTTATTATTATTATTTTTATGTAAAATTATAGACTATTGCTTTGAATCATTAGGATCTTAATATTCATGTCACAAAAGAGAGATTACATAATGAACATGTTAGGTAGCATTTCACATCAAAAAAATGGTTTTATCATTTACCTACTCAAGGACGAGCGGGAATTAAGCTTCATGATGTTTGATACGTCTCCAATGTATCTATAATTTTTTATTGTTCCATGCTATTATATAATCAACCTTGGATGTTTTATATGCAATTATATATCATTTTTTGGGACTAACATATTAACTTAGTGCCAAGTGTCAGTTGCTGTTTTTTGCCTATTTTTTATATTCTAGGAAATCAGTATCCAAATGCCATGAAACTTTTTGATGATTTTTTCTGGACATAAGAGATACTAGAAGCTTCGGGAAACCAACAGAGAGCCAAACAAAACACTTTTTTCACCGCCACAAGTTTCTGTTCTCGCGAGATCCCATCTGAAGGCCTTTTCCGGCATTCTACAAGACTGGGAATCGATCACGGAGGGCTTGCACATCAACCTTGTTGCCCCACGGATGATGTGTGAGTAGTTTACCACAAACCTACGGGTCCATAGCTAGTAGCTAGATGGCTTTTGCTCTCTCTTTGATCTTCAGTACAATGTTCTCCTTGATGTCCTTGGAGATCTATTCGATGTAATCCTTTTTTGCGTTGTGTTTGTCGAGATCCGATGAATTGTGGGTTTATGATCAGATTATCTATGAATATTATTTGAGTCTTTTCTGAACTCTTTTATGCGTGATCTTTATATCTTTGTATTTCTCTCTGGTCTATCCGTTTGGTTTGGCCAACTAGATTGATTTATCTTGCAATGGGAGAGGTGCTTTGTGATGCGTTCGATCTTGCGGTGCTCAATCCCAGTGACAGAAGGGGGCATGACACGTATTTGTATCATTGCCATTAAGGATAAAACAATGGGTTTTCTTCATATTGATTGGATTTACTTTCTCTACATCATGTCATCTTGCTTAAGGCGTTACTCCGTTCTTTATGAACTTAATACTCTAGATGCATGCTAGATAGCGATCGATGTGTGGAGTAATAGTAGTAGACGCAGGCAGGAGTCGATCTACTTGTATCAGACATGATGCCTATACATATGATCATTGCCTTGGATCTCGTCATGATTATTCGCTTTTCTATCAATTGTGCAACAGTATTGTTTACCCACCGTATGCTATGTTCAAGAGAGAAGCCTCTAGTAAAAACTATGGCCCCCGGGTCTATCTTTATCATATATTAAAATACAAAAATACCTTGCTGCAATTTATTTACTTTTATTTTATTTTGTGTTTTTTGTTCACTACGAGATTTGAACCCTACAATTAAACGCCAAGGATTGACAACCCCTTGTTTACATTGGGTGCAAGTGAGCTAGGGTAAGCGATAAATAGATAAGGGACTGAGTGCATTTTTTCTAGACGACCAAAGCAAATTGGTCGCGATTTAGAAGCATGCATGTATGAAGCTAGGACAAAATGAAAATGGTGCAATTTTTGTCCGAGATGGAAGCATGACAATTTACATAATGAGAACAAAGAAAATTTACCGCCAACAATGGGTTCATATATTTGGAAGTTATTGCAGGAAGCGTCGAAATGAAATTGCCACAACATTTGTCGGATTCAATGGAAGTAATGAAAACTACTAAAACTATGGAATATTGAAAACAATACTAGGCAGAGAACAAATGTGGATAACAATTAAAAAATGTCTGTTGAGTAAATTACAAAGAAATTTTTATATAAAAAAATCCCCAAATCAGGGCTATCGACGGAGTGGAGACTACTGTCGATTTGGAGACGGGGCGCTCCAAATAGGACAGAATTCCTGCGATCCAATGCCTCTTCTATGGCCGACCGGTGAAACCCGAAATGCACCTAATACAAATGATCGGGGATCCTGACGCGAAGCATGAATCGCAAATGAAGATGGGGTGCTCGACCTGCTAACGCCAGGATGGCGCATGGCCGGCAGAGGGACGCATCGGTGGAGAGGACAAGGGGGCAGCCATGATGCTCCACGGCGAGGTTGGAAGGAGGAACATAGGGGCAAAGTCTGGTCGGTGAGGTGGAGGTGCGGGGCGGATCGATTTGGCCAGTGAGGTGGAGGTGTGAGGTGCATTGAACCTGGCCGGTGAGATCGCGGTGGGAGGTGGGCAGATTTGGCTGGTGAAGTTGCAATGTGGGAGCAGCAGGGCAGTGACGAGTTGGCCGCAAGGCTGGCGAGGGGGGAGAGAAAGCTCGGGCGATGCGATCGTTATGGACGATGGGGTCATGAAGAATTAAGGAGAGGGGATTACATTCAGGGATTATGCTCGTGATTTTTTTATTTCCTGTTTACAAAACTTGAGAAATCATGAACGTCAAATTTCCAATGAATCGACGAGCTTTAAGTGGTCTGGGCGTCCCTTCAGACTACTGATAGGAAGTGTTTTTCATACTTGAATGTGATTAGGTTGGTTTGACCGAAGGTACCTGTTTATCCCGCGTACACTTTATGATGTGGTCAAAGGACAATTTAAATTTGCTCTTTTATTAATAACAAGTAGTGGAGAAGAATTCTCGGGAGCTCCTAACTAGCGCCGAAGAGAACCTAAAGTGTGGTTCTATGAGCAGTTTCTGTGAAGGCACATAGTCGTTCGCTCACTGATTCGATCATTGTTCTATTGTTCGAGATTTTTTTTAACAATTGATAAAAAAACTCAAAAAATGCTCATGGATTTTAAAAAGTTCACCGTTTTTTTAAGTTCATCGGTTTGAAAAAAGTTCATGGAATTTTGAAAAAAAATCATTGATTTTGAAAAACATTCAAAATTTCAAAATATTTAAAGGGTTTTAAAAATGTTCACCGATTTAAAAAAAATCATCATTTTTTGAAAAAAGTTCATGAATCTAAAAAGAATACATGGACTTTGAAAAAAGTTCATGAATTTTAAAAAATATCATAAATTTATTCAAATAGTTCATTGATTTTGAAAAAAAACATCTAATAGGAAAAAAACACGAGTTTGAAAAAAAGGTCATCAATTTTGGAACAACTTCATCTATTTGAAGAAAAGGTTTGCAAATTTGAGGGGAAAAGGACAGGGATAAAAGGGAAAATAAAAATAAAGAAAATAAAATAAGAAAAGACGGAAAAACATGCACTTGGTCACACTGTGGGTGGTTATCACGTTGATCGCTGAATCTCGCCACGCAGGTTCGAATCCCAGCTCTCGCACATTTTTTGCAGGTTACAAACATACACAAAATGTAAATATGCCAGCCCAACATGACGAGAGGCTGTGCACCGTTTTGTAAATAGCTAAGGAATGGGCACGTGAGCTCCTATACGCCGCCCATGTGCATCAGATCGTCGCGGCTTCGCTGAAGCAACGCGCAAACGGGATAGCACAATTATCACACGTCGAGCAAAAATCGAAAAAAAAAGCTCACGCCTGGGATCGTACCCCCGACCTCATTCTGGATTCTAACGAGCCTAGCCACCCAACCTACCGATCTACAACAGCATAAATGCAGCTCCAGGCGTAAAGTTTGAAAGACAGCGCCGAATCCTTTTTTTTAAGTCAATATTTTTATAATATACGTTGAACAAGTTTTAAAATACAGTGCACTTTTCTTGTAAACCAAAACTTGCCAAATTTCGAATACACAAATGAGCCTTTGTAGTATAGATTGATTTTTTTTAATATATGATGAAAAAATTAAATACACGGTGAACATTTTTTAATATACGTTGAACAATTTCATAATATATGATGAACATTTTTTAATACTCAATGAACATTTTTATAATGCAAGGTGCACTATTTCGTAATATACAATGAACATTTTCATAATAGAATGAAGATTTTTGTAATACACGGTGAACTTTTTATATAATACGCGATAAAGAGAAGAAAAACAAAACATAAAATATAAAAGGAAACATAAAAGAAAAAATGAAAGAAAAGAGGAACCAAAACAGAAAAAATAAAAAACTGGAACAAAACTACTGAAAACCAGACAAAACAGTAAAGAGGCTGGAAGCAAAAGACTATGGAAGAAAACGAAAAGAAAAGACCCACAAGGAACAGAGAAGGAAGCAGCAGTGAGTGAATCGAACAGCAAACGCCAATCCCGTACATGGGCCGGCCGAACCGGAGGCTCGCGTCAGCGAAAGCACAACTTCCTTACGCTACCGAGCGTCAAATAGGGTTTGCCCAGGCGCCGTTTAGGAAACGCCAGATGAGAGCTCCTCTTCAGCGCCCATAGCGCCCCTTAGCCTAGTGGGCGCTCGAAGGCGTGCAGTACTGGGCCGGCCCAGCCTCGCTCCCCATACCCACGTCCAGATAGTCAAAAAACACACAAAAAAAAATGCTAAGCACGGGATTTGAACACAGATACTAACGATGACGGACTGGGCGCAGTACCCACTGCAGTAAGTAATCTTAGTTGTTCTATCTGAAAACATATCTCTTTTAGGCTGGTCTAGGTCCCAGTACAAATTATTTCAAAAAAAAGGAACGTAAAATTGACAAGAATTCACCAATTTTAAAATAAGATCATTGCTTTTGAAAGAAAATTCACAGATTTTCAAAAGAAATGTTCACAAAAAAGTTCGCCAGATTTTGAAAAATAGTTCACGGATTTGAAAAAAGCTCATCAATTTTGATTAAAAAAAAGTTCACCTGATTTCCAGAAAAATCACGATTTTGAAAAAAGTTCACCGGATTTTGAAAAAAAAATTCACGAATTCAGAAAAAGTTCACCGGATTTTGAAAAAATTCGGCGGATTTTGAAAAAGTTCATCTTTGATTAAAAAAATTACATTAATGTGTAACAAGTTCATCATTTTTAAAAATATTCACGGATTTTCATGAAGAAGTTCATTCATTCAAAAGAAGTTCACCAAACTTTGAAAAAAAGGTTCATCGATTCTGATAAGAAAAGTTCAGGCATTTTGAAAACAAGAACGAAAAAGGAACAAGAAAAAAAAAGAGAAAAGAAAAGAAAAAGGAAAAAACAGAAGAAAGAAGAAATGGAAGGAAAAGAAGGTAACTAATCACACTGCGTTCGTTGTCTAGTTGGCTACCAGAGATAGTTCTTAACGAGAGGTCGCAGGGTCGATTCACAAGCACGCAGCTATTTAAAGTTCAAAAATGAAAAAAAAAAAGTAAACGGGCCGGCCCAGTGCAGACAGCGGGTGTCCGCCCATTTGCGCCGATGCCTTTAACCGGCGCAACGGGATTTGGCAGAATTCTCTGCCGGCAGAAAAGCAGTAGTAGCTGGGCTAGGCGACCATCTATCCGTTGGGCCTTTTCTGCCTTTGCCAGCAGACCGCTGTTGACCCAGTCTCAGAAAATTATATACAATGTAAATAGATGTTACCGTAGGTTAAAAAACTTATTGGGAAGTAAATAGAGGCCGACGTTGCGTTCATCCAGAGGAAGCGAAGATGAGAGATCGCAGTTGTGGAGTTGAAACCGATTGGGCAGATCGGAACGGTGGCAACGAGATCTATTCGGAATCGGCGTAATAGCAATCGGGGAGCAGCAGGCGAGCACGGTCCTCAGCGGGATCGTAGCAGCGGACGCGTAGGAGGGCAGCGTGGAAGCGCAGGCAGCTGCAGGCCAAGCGGGGCTGCGGCGAAGGGCTGGCCCAGCTACGCGTGGCGCGAGGCAGCTGCTGGCTGCGATGCAGCGGGCGTTCCCCAGCCGTTCGTGTTCGTGTGTAGGTGCAGGTATGGGCTCGGACCTGCATAGTGCTGCTGAATATACAAGGCACGCTGAGATTTGTTTTGGCCAAAAAAGAGCAGGGACAAAGTCCTTGGAGGAGAGGCGTTCTCTTCGTGGCCGAGACGCGTACATGCAACAGCAAGGCAGACTCCAAAAAGAAAAGCATCCATCGTTGGAAGGCAAGGACTTGGGCAAGCAAAGATTGCATGAAAATTGTGTCCAAAGAGTGACGTCACGTGAAGACCACAAGCTATCATTGGATTTGCTACTAGTATACGCTTTGTGTACTTGGGGATCACAGGAAGAGTGCTCGGATATTTTTTCACGGGTTAGCCGTACAAAGAACCATGGCGCCAACGGGTACCAGGTTTGAGGTGGCGAGGTTCAATGGAACTGAAAATCTTGGGTTATGGCAGACAATGATGAAAAAATTGTTGACACAATAGTGAATGCTTGAAGGCGTTGCGGGATGTCAAGCTAGGCGGAGGATGTGGACTGTGAGGAGTTGCAGATGGTTGCAGTCTGGGAAGATCGGCTGGTCAGACTTGCCAGTCTGACGGATCGATGTGAGTCGGTTGGAATTGAAGACGGTGGTGGGATCGGCGACGGCGACATAGGAACGTGATGCTGATGGTAACCGACTTCTAGGCGTGGAAACACGTGGCGCTGGCCCGAGGGCTTGTGTGGCTTCGACAAGACTATGGCGCAGGATTGATTCAAGGTGGTGTATACACGGAGCTTGAAGTCGATGAGGAGCATGGATGGACTGATCATCTACCATGGAGTCATGTTGAAGGTGGAGCTGGAGTATGGAAGACTTCACTCAGTGCTGATTGAGGGGCTACGGCGTAAGTCGACAGAGAGTAGAAGCCTATTCAGTGGGAAAAAAGCGAGTGACATGTTGTTCAGACTGGAGCGCAGTGGTCTAATGGAAGCGTGAAACTCGCCATCGGTCGGTGATGATCGGTGGTACTCTGCAGTGTGGGTTGAGTGGTGTGGCTTTGCGACCCTTGAGACTCGACCGGGACAGCGGAGGCTCGACGTGCTAATAGCGGCGAGGCGTGCGGTAGCACGGGACATGGAGACGGACCAGTGCTCTGGTGGTCATACATGTGGTGAGACAACTGTGAATTTGACTCGGGATGACTACAAGCAATGGTGAAATTCCTTCAAGTTTAGAATAGGCGGTCAAAAAAGAAGCGGTGATGTTGAGTTCAGGTAACTCTTATGTGTGACACCCAATATGTGAGTTGTTCACTTTCATGCAGGTCAGTGATCAGTGTGTGATGGCGTTGGATTGATCTCTGGAAGTTGGGAGCACAAACTAGAGAAACGAACTTAATTTTGCTCAAGTGTTGACTGTGGTCAAGAAAAGAAGGGACTACAAGTTGCAGGTGGAGTCATATGGAGTCTTTGGACTAGCAGCGGTGCTCATGGGATAAGCTAAAGTCCAATGTACATGGAAGTTTGACGCATTGACGAATTCAAGGTGGTGGAGAATATTCGCCAAGGTGGAGTTTGTTAGAATTGTGTCGAATATTTTGTACAAGGTAGGTTACAGTTGGATTATGAGTTGTATTGTGCTTACATAGGATGTGGAGTCGTGTCCTAGTAGGACACTTGTATCCTAGGCCTCTTATACATAGACTATGGCGCGGGGTTGATTCAAAATAATAGCACAGGCGCGCAAGGGGGAGCCTTGCGCACCCACGAGAAAAAATGTGGTGACATTTAAAAAATATATACAATTGTAAATAGATGTTATCGTAAGTTATATACAAGTGCTATCTACAGATACAGACCATCCCGAATGAGCTTCCTAAGAATTCTAGCTCTGTCAGTATTGAGGAGATCACTTGCCAGGAATTCTCTAAAGTTCAGAAACCATCTAACAGGCAGAAAAAGAAGAAAATCATAGATGATTCTTTCTGCAAGAGGAGCAACAGGATTGCTAAGCTCACCAAAGGTTTCAAAGACTAGGCTGCTGCTGAAATATCCAACATAAATGATGATAGGGTTGTCCATAGTACTCAAAAGTGTTCAAAGAAACTGAAGAAAGATGTATCTGTCAATCTGGGCCCTCAGTTTGATGTTGTGATTATCAATAAACAGGCTCCTCCTCCACCTGAAATAACTATGAAGACCCTGCAGGCCATTGGCACTGGTCCATGTAAGATGGCACCTCATGAAGTGTCATCTAGTGCCCTGCACTATGACAGTTCTAATGATTAGATACTGCTACTATCTTGAGGGCTTAGGTGGCTCCCCTAACTGCCATCTATTTATGATTTCCTTGCATTTTTCTTGCTCTGCTTTGTCATTTGGATGCCTGTGTGCATCAGCTATCAGTATGGTGTGTAATAATTATACTCTGTGGTGCCAGTGGCAGCTCCACGGTAGGGGCGACTATGGTCGGCCGCCCCGGGTTGCCGAAACCCCCGTATACGAAAAATATGATTCATTTGGTATATGGGCTGATATAAGTGGGGACTTGCACCTTTGGATCGCATACCAAACACAAGCCCATTTGCAGCCCATAGCCCCAATCTCTGTTAGCGGCCACGCCCCAATCCACCGAACACGACAGACAATCCAAATCGAGCCATGCAGCCTTACCAATGAGACCAACCTAGCCGCCACGGCTCGCCGCCACAAGCTCACCATCGACCCCACCACGGGCACTGATCCAGATCCGGATCCTGGATGGGACGAACCAAAAGAAGATGTCCCGGTCCGGGAGGAGGCAGCGGTAGAGCATCTAGCTCGTGCAAACGCTGCAGCTACAGCTTTGCAAAATCAGCAAGCTTAAATCAGCAGGTAGTCCAACTCAATCCATTTCCTTCCGATGTTGATCTTCAATTTGTAACCAAATACAAATTTCTGCTTATTTTGGAACCAATTGCTGCAATCCAGTGCTATAAATGGTTATGTTGCAATGTAGGATTTTCTAAGAAAATGAAACCAATTGCTGCTTATTCTGGAAATCACCTAACTACTGAATCTCAAGCTCCTGTTCCTGTTCATGAAACTAATGCAAACATTTCATCCAATGAAACCTCGGATGCAAACATTGTAGAAGATCTTGTTCATGAACCTGAAGTATCTAATCAGGGTTCTCATGATAACACTTTGCAAATTTCTATTGTAATTCAACCTCATCCAGGACTCCGAAAACAAATTAGTGATTATTCTACTCCAGAATTCAGAGATGCAGTGAGGAGGGAGTATTTGAAGAAAGAACCATGTCAGCAGTATGGTCATGGTTTCCCACGCATCATGTTCATGTTAGATTTTGTGATTTTTGGTGGTTACATCACCTAGTTGTCGAGAATCTTGAACTGTTCTAAATCATTGGTTATGTTAATTTTAGGGTGCATCTAGCTTCATATTTGAATTTTAAGAGATTTGGTTCAGCGTACTTGCGTTTGTCAATGAAAAATTTTGCACCTCAAATATTCCGCCCCGGCTAAGTTCAATTCCTGGATCCGCCACTATGTGGTGCCTCTGTTATTGTGGACAACCTGCAGAATTTTATGCTGTTATATGAGCCTAATCAGTTTGGTTATTTTCCTTCTGTCAATGTACCTGCTCTTGATATTCAGTGGCACTTTCTATGCTTATGACGCTTGCTGCAGCAGTAGCAATACCAGACCCACTGGAGAACATATTATGCTCTTCATAATATGTCCCAATGCATCCATCTATATATTTGCTATGAATAGAAGTTGGAATATTTTAAACTGGAACGTGAGAGGTATAAACTCCACAACTAGATGGAATGATATAAGAAGGAAAATAGATGAAAGTGCATGCTGCAATATGACATTTCAAGAAACTAAGAGAGAAATATTTGATAATGCATACATCAAGAACTTTTGTCCCAAGAGGTTCAACCAATTTTTTTATTCACCATCCAATGGTAGCTCTGGAGGTTTGATTACTATTTGGAATGGTGGCATAATGAAACGCAGAGTAATATCTGAAAATTTCTATCAGATCACCATTGAGTTTACTTCTAATTTGGATAATAGTTGCTGGTATCTCACTAATGTTTATGGGCCTAACAGCACGAAAGGTAAATTGGAGTTTACTGACTGGCTTATGAGTCTGAATATGAACCAGTCTAAACTATGGATGATACTTGGTGACTTTAATTTTATTAGAAGCCCTGAAAATAGGAATAAACCAGGTGGTGATTGTCGGTGTCAAAATCGGCGGATCTCGGGTAGGGGGTCCCGATATGTGCTTCTTAGGCTGATGGTAACAGGAGGCAAGGGACACAGTGTTTTACACAGGTTCGGGCCCTCTCGATGGAGGTAAAACCTTACTTCCTGCTTGATTGATATTGATGATATGGGTATTACAAGAATTGATCTACCACGAGATCGTAGAGGCTAAACCCTAGAAGCTAGCCTATGATGATTATGATTGTGATCGTCCCTCTAAGGACTAAAATCTCCGCTTTATATAGACATCGGAGAGGGCTAGGGTTTACATGGAGTCGGTTACAAAGAAGGAAATATAATATCCGGATCGCCAAGCTTGTCTTCCATGCAAAGGAGAGTCCCATCCGGACACGGGACAAAGTCTTGAGTCTTGTATCTTCACGGTCCAACAGTCCGGACAAAGTATATAGTCCGGCTGTCCTGATACCCCCTAATCCAGGACTCCCTCACTAGCCCCTGAACCAGGCTTCAATGATGATGAGTCCGGCGCGCAGTTTTGTCTTCGGCATTGCAAGGCGGGTTCCATCGCCTAATACTCCAAAGTACCTGTCGCAACTAACAGTGTCCGGCTTCCCATGAATGTTCTACTCCTCGGCTTCTATGCCTCAATGATGACCATCTCCACGTGTCGAGCGAATACGAGGAGCCGAGGCATTTTCGCATTTGCCACCCCCGGTCCGGCAGGCTAACCGTCTATTTGAGGAGACGGGGATTCTTAGATCCAAACCTCACCCTCTTCCCTCGAGCAAGCATCTAACAGAGTGCTCCGAAAAAACCATTCCAACATGGCCGGTCGCCGCAGCTCTTCTTCTCGCTCCCCTCGCTCGAAGCCGGGTGACTGGGAAGAGTGTTCAGTTCCTCACAGCCGTTTGATAGAGTTACAGACCCAAGGGTTTCTTCCACCGGCGTCCATGGTCCCCGTCCGAGCCGGACTAGCCACCTATAATGGCGGGGAGCAAGCGGAGGGATCTCCTAATCCATCCCCAGAGGAGCGAATATGCCTCATCCAACATCTGCTAAGGGGCGTTGGGTTTCCTATCCACCCATTTCTTCGCGGGCTCTTGGAGTTCTACGGCCTCCAGTTGCACAACTTCACCCCTGCCTCCGTGTTGCATATAGCAGGATATGTTGCCCTTTGTGAGCTATTTCTAGGCTGCGATGCTCACTTTGGGTTATGGAAGAAGTTGTTACGCCTTGTCCCTCGCAACTGTGGGGAATCCCTATGTCAAGTGGGCGGAGCCGAAGTATGGCGCATCCCCGAGACCGGATACCTATCCGGCACTCCCAAGAAGGCACCGGAGAACTGGCCTTCGGAGTGGTTTTATGTCGACGACGTTCCCCTTCTGGATCCAGTCCGGACAAGTCTCCTGAGTTCGATGAACGCTCCGCCAAGGCACGCCGTCGGGCGCCCTCGGGGCCACCAAGAGGAGGATACCAGAGAAATACACTTCCTGATGAGCAGGATAAAGTTACTGGCCAAATCCAGGCTGACGATAGTCGAGGTTATGGCAATATGTGTAATGCGGGGAGTGCAGCCGCTTCAATATTGGGGGAAGCCCATGTGGCACTACAACGGGGAAGATGATGCCACCCGCTGTGGCCGTAAAGGTCCGGACTCCGCCGCTGCTCTGGCGAGTATATTATCCGATCTGTATAAAGGAGAAGAAGAAGAATTCCTTCACATTAAACCGCGGGATGGGTTTTCTATGTACAACCCCCCAAGCTGGGTAAGTCGTCACCCTTTTTCTCGCTTCATTCATTCTGGCGTCCTTCATCAAGATTATTTATCTCAACATTTCCGAGCAGGAACTGAGGAGGGCCGTAGAAGGGTTCAACAACCCCTCCCCGGAGCCAGAGGACCCCGGAAGGGTCTTCGATGCCGGACTTGAAGAAGATCCAGATATCACTGTGGAGCTTGTCAATGGGACATTTTATCTGGCCAGCTGTGATGGTGCGTCAGTGGCTATTGTCGCTGACTATCCCGGACTGCTTCCTTCATCGCGTGTAAGCAAGGCCAAAACCCTATCCTTCGAAGAGGACTCCTTTCTGATGCCATGCCTTACACCTGAAGTATCGTATTTTTGCAGAGACGACGGTCAAAGCGCGGCGCCGAGCCCCTGGGGACCCGTCGGCAAAGGGCATCTGGATCGGGCAGGCTTAAGAGGAAGGCGGTTAGGGCCGAAACGCCGCTACAGAGGTATGGTAAAAACCTGCTCTGTGATCATTGTGTTTGAAATGTAACAACATCCTTCGTGTCCTGGCAGAAAGAGGAGTAGCCGGACTATATCCGGAGATCCTGCCAATCGCGCTTCCACTAGCCGGATTCCAGAACTGGTTTCGAGAGGGGAGGCGGACGCGTGGCCGATGCCGCATTGTCGTCCGATAGATGATGCGGATATACTCTCCGCCACGAATTCCGAAGTAGAGAGCGCCATGAATCACCGGCGCCGACGGGCCGTACTTCGCAACAACGTCTTTTCCGAAGAGGCATTTAATTCTTTCAATTCGGGAGACACATACATCCGAGCTGCTCAAGGCGGGCTTGCCTGAGCGATGGACCAGTATGCCAAAGATATACGTGTAAGAAAATTTGATAAGCATGTATAGCAGTAGCCCCTAAGACTTGAAACGGTTGGAACAACTGTTTTAAGGATCAATTTATGCACAGGTCCTTGTAGATAAGAATGCCCAATTGTCTCGAGAGCTGGAAGAGTGCAAGACCCAGCTGAGGGCCACGGTTGCCAAGTTAGAGGAATCCCAGAAGGCCTCATCTGGTAACATTTGTCTCAATTGTATGGAGTTGTACCAGTTAGTAAGTGGCTTGTATGATAAGTCTAACAGAAAATTCTGCAGACAATCCCGGGGTGAATCCGGAGGTCGTAAGAGATAGCGAGTCGCATCTCCAAAGGCAGCTAAAAGCTGGCGAGCGCGTTCTTACGCAAGTTAGGCAGGAGAAGAACAATCTTCAAGATGCCAATGTCCGGCTGGACGTCGAATTAAAAGATGTTCGCGCTCAGCTGGCGGACTCCGTGAAGGAGAACAAAAGGCTTCGTCGCGTCATTTATGGTAAGTGCCTAGACGAACTGTAGTACATCTCGGCGAGGAAGCATATTGAAAGAATTTTTATTTGTAGGTATGTTGACGGGCCGCCCTGAAGAGGAGATGCCCGCGTCTGGAGGCCATTTGCTGCAAGACCTCTCACAGCTGCACGAGCGAGCTCGGCAGGTGATGCAGGGCATTGGTCAGGCCTTGTGGCCAGCAAGCTTCCTGCCGAAGGGCATGGGGGAGCTCGTGGATATGCTCCAAGGAGCTCGGCGGCGCTTCCGATTGTGGAAGATGTCAGCCTGCCGACAAGGTGCAAGAGAAGCCTGGGCTATGGTGAAGACGCGCTACACCAAGCTTGACCAACCATATGGTCAAGTCGGATCAGGGGCCAGATGGGCAAGAAATTCCGTGAGTCCGTGTATGACCAGGTAGCATTAGCTGCAAAGTATTCTCAACAGGATTGTAAGCTAGATAGCCTGTTGGATGGTATAGAGGAGGAATATAGTCAGTCCAAGTGACTGTGTAATTCAATGGGCATAAGTAGTCCCTAGCCGGATTAAAATCATTTGCCATGGGGTTGCATTCGGTGGAATTTTTGGGCCAAGTTAGTAATGGCGCACCGTGGGAGTGGTGCACCATTACTAATTCAACTAGTAATGGCGCACCACTTCCATGGTGCGCCATTACTAGTTTTGAAAAAAATAAAGAAAAAATTGAAAAAAAATTTGAAAAAAAATTACTAGTGGCGCACCGTGGATGTGGTGCGCCATTACTAGTTTAACTAGTAATGGCGCACTATCCCTTGGTGCGCCACTACTAGTTTTGAAAAACAATTTAAAAAAATTGAAAAAAAATTGAAAAAAATTTATTAATGGCGCACCGTGGATGTGGTGCGCCATTACTAGTTTAACTAGTAATGGCGCACGATCCCCTAGTGCGCCATTAGTAGTTTTGAAAAAAAATAAAAAAAATTGTTACTAATGGCGCACCGTGGATGTGGCGCGCCATTAGTATTTGGACACTAAAGGCACACCAACACATGGTGCGCCATTAGTATATAGTAGTGGCGCACCACATGTCTGGTGCGTCATTAGTGTCCATTTCATCTATAGCCCTTTTCCTAGTAGTGCATTATCAGTGATGATGCTGTGGGGGACGCCGTATCGGTGTACAACCCCGGATATGAAGTCTATCACTGGTCCGGATTTGGCCGTTTTGACTGGTTTAGCTTCTATCCATTTGGTGAACTTGTCCACCATGACCAATAAGTATTTTTTCTTATGGCTTCCCCCTTTAAGGGGTCTGGCCATATCCAGCCCCCAGACCACGAAGGGCCAAGTAATGGGGATTGTTTGGAGAGCGGTAGGGGGCATATGACTCTGATTGGCAAAGAGCTGGCAACCGACGCAGTGTTGGACAAGGTCCTGTGCGTCTGCTCGGGCTGTAGACCAATAAAAGCCTGTGCAGAAGGCCTTGCTGACAAGTGCACGAGCCGCAGCGTGGTGTCCGCCGAGTCCGGCATGGATTTCAGCCAAGAGCTGCCGCCCTTCCTCTTTGGAGATGCACCTTTGGAGCACTCCGGTCGCACTTTTCTTATAGAGTTCCCCTTCCTGGACTTTGTAAGCTTTAGAACGCCGCACGATGCAACTTGCTTCACTTTGGTACTCGGGGAGCTCCTGCCTATTTAGGTAGGCCAAAAAAGGCTCAGTCCACGAGGCGATTAGAGCCATGGTTTCATGGGCCGAAGGTGTTATTTCGATGGTGGAGCCTTCGATTATGTCTGATGGTTCGGAATCTGGGGTGTATTCAGATCCGTGCTAGTGTTGTCGGACTCCCCTTCCCATACCACGGATGGCTTGAACAGCCTTTCCAGGAATATGTTGGGTGGGACAGGGTCGCGTTTAGCGCCGATGCGGGCGAGGATATCCGCCGCTTGATTGTTTTCTCGAGCCACATGGTGGAATTCGAGCCCCTCGAACCGAGCTGACATTTTGAGGACGGAATTACGGTAGGCCGCCATTTTCGGATCCTTGGCATCAAAGTCCCCGTTTATTTGTGATATTGCGAGGTTTGAATCCCCGCGCACCTCCAGGCGTCGAATGCCCATAGAGACTGCCATCCGAAGACCGTGCAACAGAGCCTCGTATTCGGCTGCATTGTTGGAGTCTGTGTATAATATTTGGAGTACGTACTGGACCGTGTCTCCGGTGGGAGACGTCAGGACTACACCTGCTCCCAATCCGGCCAGCATTTTAGAGCCGTCGAAGTGCATGATCCAGTTAGAGTACGCGCCGTACTCTTTAGGGAGTTCCGCTTCATCCATTCGGGCGACAAAGTCGCCAAGATTATGCGACTTGATGGCCCGCCGTGGCTTGTATGTTATGTCGAACGGAAGGAGCTCGATGGCCCTTTTAGCGATCCGGCCCATAGCGTCACGGTTATTTATTATGTCGTTGAGTGGTACTTCGGAGGCCACCGTAATCGAACACTCTTGAAAGTAGTGTCGTAGCTTCCGGGATGCCATGAAGACCGCGTATGCTATCTTTTGATAGTGTGGGTATCGGGATTTTCATGGGGTGAGGACCGTGGACACGTAATATACCGGCTTCTGGAGCGGGAATTTGTATCCGTCAGCCCCTCGTTCAACGACGAGCACTGCGCTTACAACTTGATGTGTTGCAGCTATGTACAATAGCATAGGTTCGCCAAAGATTTGGCACCTTTAGGACTGGATTACTGGCGATAAGGTCTTTATTTCGCGTGCAATCCGGCCAAGGCCGCATCCAAATCCACGAAGTGCTCGGTGCGCCGAAGAAGGAGGTAAAGAGGTAATGCTTTTTCTACCAACCGGGAGATAAAGCGGCTTAAGGCAGCCACACATCCAGCTAGATTCTGGATATGCTTGAGGTCTGTTGGTATAGCTAACTACGACAGAGCTCGGATTTTTGCCGGATTCGCTTCAATTCCTCTATTGGAAACAATGAAGCCGAGCAGTTTTGAGAGGGGACGCCGAAAACACATTTTTCCGGGTTCAGCTTGATGTCATATGTTCGGAGGTTATCGAACGTAAGCCTCAAGTCATCTATTAGTGTTTCGCCATGTCTTGTTTTTATGACCACGTCGTCCACATATGCCTCCACTGTTTTGCCGATTTGCTTTTCCAGGCATGTTTGAATCATGCATTGATAGGTTGCGCTGGCATTTTTAAGCCCGAAAGGCATGGTGTTGAAGCAGAAAGGACCATATGGCATTATGAAAGCCGTTGCAGCTTGGTCGGACTCTGCCATCTTTATTTGATGGTATCCAGAGTATGCGTCGAGAAAACACAGTGAGTAGTGTCCTACGGTGGCGTCGATGATGTGGTCGATGCGAGGGAGGGGGAAGGGATCCTTGAGGCAAGCCTTGTTGAGGTCTTTGAAGTCGACGCATAGGCGCCAGGATTTGTCCTTCTTTGGTACCATTACCAGATTTGCCAGCCAATCCGGATGCTTGATATCTCTGATGAATCTGGCCTCGAGTAGCTTGGCTAGCTCTTCCCCCATGGCTTGCCGCTTGGGCTCTGAGAAGCGCCTAAGAGTCTGTTTGACAGACTTGTATCCTTTCAGTATATTGAGGCTGTGTTCGGCCAGACTGCGTGGGATGCCCGGCATGTCCGAAGGGTGCCAGGCGAAGATGCCCCTATTCTCGTGTAGGAATTCTCGTAGTGCGGCGTCCATTGTGGGGCTCAACTATGTCCTGATGGAGGCTGTCTTCATGGGGTCCATTGTGTGGACCTGGAATTTGACTATCTCGTCTGTGGGTTTGAATGAGGTGGACTTGGGTCGCTTGTCGAGTATCACGTCGTCTCTGTCCATGGTGGCATGCAGCGTTGTTATTTCTTCGGCTGCTAGAGCTTTTGATAATGCTTCCAGGGCTAGTGCTGCGGTTTTATTCTCGGCGCGAAGTGCGACGTCCGGATCACTGGCTAGAGTGATGATTCCATTGGGTCCGGGCATCTTAAGCTTCATGTACCCGTAGTGGGGTATAGCTTGAAAGCTTGTGAACGCGTCCCGCCCTAAAAGGGTGTGGTATCCGCTGTTGAAGGGAGCCACTTGGAATGTGATTTCTTCGGACCTATAATTCTCTGGAGTGCCGAATACCACATCGAGTGTGATTTTTCCTGCACACCATGCTTCCCGGCTAGGGATAATTCCCCTGGAGGTTGTGCCGCTTTGCTCAATGCGGCTTTTATCTATTTCCATCTTGTTGAGTGTTTATTCATAGATCAAGTTTAATCCGCTTCCGCCATCCATGAGTACTTTAGTGAGCCGAAAGGTGTCCACGATTGGGCTAAGGACCAAAGCGGCTGGTTCCCGGACTGTCTGGAATTGAGGTTCATCACTGGCGCTGAAACTTATAGCAGTGTCGTTCCACGGATTTATTTTTGCCACGTGGCAGATTTCAGCGGAGCTTCGATGAGCTCGCTTGCGCCTATTGTTTGAGGCGAAAGTCTCGAAGACTGTTAGTACCATATTGTTTTCTTTGGCGGGATGTTGTTCTGGTTTATGGCTTACAAGAAGATCCTCGCCACTTTTTGCTACCTGCCGGAGTATCCAACATGCTCTAAGGCTATGTGTTGGTGTAGTGTCCGGTGTGCTGTGGAGTTTACATGGCCCATTGAGCCATTCTTCCAACACGGTTCCATGCCCTGGGGTAGGCTTTGGCTTCTTGGTGATTGGATCAGCTGACTTACGAGAGTTCGCCCGTTTAGCTCGGACAAAGGTTTTAGTGAGAGCCGGACTATCCCAAAATTCTGTTTGGGGTTTCCAAGCGCTTTCCATCGCACAGTACTTCTGTACTATGGTTGCTAAGTCAGCAAAGTGTACTATATCACATCGACTTATAGCATTAAGGATTCCTTTGTTCGTGCAGTTTTTGCAGAAAAGTGAGACTGCGTCCGCCTCACGACAGTCCTTGACCTTATTTAGCACAAGGAGGAATCTGGCCCAGTAGCGATGTACTTTCTCTTGGGGCGCTTGTCTGATATGGGAGAGACGGTTTAAGTCCGGGTGAGTGGGTGCAGCTGAATCTGGATTCTGATCCGATCTAACGCCCTGGGGCAGGGGAGCTTCCGGTCTTGACAGCTCGGGATCCGGGGTGCTGCCCAATTTTTCCTGCCCAATACCCGATTCTAAGTCCGGGGTCTGGGTCATGTATTCCCTTGAGCGGGTGTCCGGCTCAGGGAGCTCGGTGATCCGGACATAATCCGTCCTCAAAATAGAGGGATAGTCTGTATGTGGCTCCTCCACTACCGCTATCTCGTGGGTGACCGGCGGGGATTTAATATCCCTTTGGTCGGGTTTAAGCCCAATCCGGTCATAGTCTGTAGCGACTCCCAAAGCAGCGATGCGATCCAAGAGCTCATTAAGGGAGGAGAGCTCCATTGGATCCATCTGTTCGGCGAGTTCCGAATTGACGTGGAGGCGATTCGTGATGACCCCAGAGGTCATCGTTGGCGCGACAGCCGATTGGGCGGCCATGATGAAGCGGCCTACAACCAGCGCCCCCCAGAGGTGATGTTGTCCTTGACAACGAGACGGGCCATCGAGCCTTGCAGCGAGGACACAGAGGAACTCTCAATGAAAGCACCAATGTCGGTGTCAAAACCGGCGGATCTCGGGTAGGGGGTCCCGATCTGTGCGTCTTAGGCTGATGGTAACAGGAGGCAAGGGACATAGTGTTTTACCCAGGTTCGGGCCCTCTCGATGGAGGTAAAACCCTACTTCCTGCTTGATTGATATTGATGATATGGGTATTACAAGAGTTGATCTACCACGAGATCGTAGAAGCTAAACCCTAGAAGCTAGCCTATGATGATTATGATTGTCATCGTCCCTCTAAGGACTAAACTCTCCGGTTTATATAGACACCGAAGAGGGCTAGGGTTTACATGGAGTCGGTTACAAAGAAGGAAATATAATATCCGGATCGCCAAGCTTGTCTTCAACGCAAAGGAGAGTCCCATCCAGACACGGGACGAAATCTTGAGTCTTGTATCTTCACGGTCCAACAGTCCGGCCAAAGTATATAGTCCGGCTGTCCGGATACCCCCTAATCCAGGACTCCCTCAGTGATCCTGCCAGTATGATGACATTTAATAGTATCATTGTCAATTTGGATCTGGTTGAAATCCCACTCAAAGGAAGATCCTTCACATGGAGCAATAAACAAGACCAGCCTCTATTGGAAAAACTAGACTGGATATTTACTAGTTCTCACTAGACTACTGCTCATCCATCTACTATGGCTATTCCATTGGCAAAAATTACATCTGACCATGTTCCTATCAAAATTCAAATTGACAGGAACATCCCAAAAAGTCAGATATTCAGATTTGAAGAATATTGGACTGAATTTTGTGGATTCATTAAAACTGTGGAGAGGCACTGGCTTAATTCCACACATTTTTCTGACTCTGCTAAAAATTTAAATTCCAAGTTTAAAGCTATTAGAAGAGGACTGAAAACATGGAGCAAGCAATACTCCCAACTGAACAAAATCATTGACAATTGTTGTTTCTATGTGAAGTTAATTGATGGTCTTGAGGAGCAAAGACCACAATCTAGGGTGGAAAGGAATTTCAAGATATTGCTCATCAATCATACAAACAAGCTACTGGAGGCAAAGAGAATATATTGGAGAATTAGGGAAAACATCAGATGGGCAAACCTTGGTCATGAAAATACCAAGTTTTTTCATGCCATTGCTACTTATGTATTTAGGCACAACTACATCACACATCTTATGACATTGGATGGACAACAAGTGTTTGATCATGACCATAAAGCTGCTATTCTTTAGGCATCATTCAAGGATAGGATTGGTGCTGAAGTAAACTGCATACAAAACTTTGACATATCCCATCTAGCTATGCATGATGACCTCTATGATCTTGACAGACGTTTTTCCAATGAAGAAATTGATGATATTATCAATAAAATTCCCAATGACACATCTCCTGGACCTGATGGTTTCAATGGCCTATTTATGAAGAAATGTCGGCAAATCATCAAACATTACTTCTATAAGTTCATCAATGATTTCCACAATGAAATTGTTTCTCTAGCTCCTGTTAACACTGCCTACATAAATCTGATACCTAAGAATGATAACCCTGAAACTCCTGATGATTATAGGCCTATATCCCTTGTAAGTATGTGATACGTCTCCAACGTATATTTAATTTTTGATTGTTCCATGCTATTATATTACTCCTTTTGGATGTTTATGGGCTTTATTTGACACATTTATATAATTTTTGGGACTAACCTACTAACGGGAGGCCCAGCCCATATTGCTGTTTTTTTTTTGCCTATTTCAGTATTTCGAAGAAAAGGAATATCAAACGGAGTCCAAACGGAATGAAACCTTCAGGAGCGTGATTTTTAGAACGAACGTGATCCAGAGGACTTGGAGTGCAAGTCAAGAAGCTGCCGAGGCTCCCACGAGATAGGAGGGCGCGCCCCCTGTCTCGTGGGCCCCTCGGGCAGCCACCGACGTACTTCTTCCTCCTATATATACCTACGTACCCTGAAAACATCCAGGAGGCAGACGAAACACAATTTCGACCACCATAACCTTCTGTATCCGCGAGATCTCATCTTGGAGCCTTTGCCGGCACTCTGCCGGAGGGGGAATCGACCACAGAGGGCTTCTACATCAACATCCATGCCCCTCCGATGAGTTGTGAGTAGTTTACCACAGACCTACGGGTCCATAGTTATTAGCTAGATGGCTTCTTCTCTCTTTGTGGATCTCAATACATTGTTCTCCCCCTCTCTTGTGGAGATCTATTCGATGTAAACTCTTTTTGCTGTGTGTTTGTCGAGATCTGATGAATTGTTGGTTTATGATCAAGTTTATCTATGAATAATATTTGAATCTTCTCTGAGTTCTTTTATGTATGATTGAGTTATCTTTGCAAGTCTCTTCGAATTATCAGTTTGGTTTGGCCTACTAGATTGATCTTTCTTTCCATGGGAGAAGTGCTTAGCTTTGGGTTCAATCTTGCGGTGTCCTTACCCAAAGGATGTAAAGGGTTGCAAGGCACGTATTGTATTGTTGCCATCGAGGATAACAAGATGGGGTTTATATCATATTGCTTGAGTTTATCCCTCTACATCATGTCATCTTGCTTAATGCGTTATTGTGTTCTTATGAATTTAATACTCTAGATGCAGGCAGGAGTCGGTCGATGTGTGGAGTAATAGTAGTAGATGCAGGCAGGAGTCGGTCTACTTGTTATGGACGTGAAGCCTATATACATGATCATGCCTAGATAATCTCATAACTATTCGCTTTTCTATCAATTGCTCGGCAGTAATTTGTTCACCCACCATAATACTTATGCTATCTTGAGAGAAGCCACTAGTGAAACCTATGGCCCCCGGGTCTATCTCTTATCATATTTGCTTCCAATCTACTTTTATTTGCATCTTTACTTTTTGCATCTATATTATAAAATACCAAAAATATATTTATCTTATCTTACTATCTTTATTAGATCTCACTTTTGCAAGTGGTCGTGAAGGGATTGACAACCCCTTTATCACGTTGGTTGCGAGTTCTCAGTTTGTTTGTGTAGGTGCGTGGTACTTTTGAGGAGCCTCCTACTGGATTGATACCTTGGTTCTTAAAAACTGAGGGAAATACTTACGCTACTATTGTAGCATCACCCTCTCCTCTTCGAGGAAAACCAACGCAAGCTCAAGACGTAGCAAGAAGGATTTACGGCGCCGTTCTTGAGGGAGGTCTTTGCTCAAGTCAAGACATACCAAGTACCCATCACAAACCCATCTCCCTCGCATTTACATTATTTTCCATTTGCCTCTCGTTTTCCTCTCCCCCACTTCACCCTTGCCGTTTTATTCGCCCTCTCTTTCCCAATCTGCTCCTCTCTTTTCGTTTGCCTTTTTCTGTTTTCTTGTGTGTTGGATTACTTGTTGCCATGGCGCAAGATAATACCAAATTGTGTGATTTCTCGAATACCAATAATAATGATTTCCTTAGTACTCCGATTACTCCTCTTAATGATGTTGAGTCTTGTGAAATCAATACTGCCTTGCTGAATCTTGTTATGAAAGATCAATTTGCCGGCCTTCCTAGTGAAGATGCCGCTACATCTAAATAACTTTGTTGATTTGTGTAATATGCAAAATAAGAAAGATACGGATAAAAATATTGTCAAATTGAAGTTATTTCCGTTTTCACTTAGAGATCGTGCTAAAGTTTGGTTTTCGTCTTTGCCTAAAAATAGTATTGATTATTGGAACAAGTGCAAAGATGCTTTTATCTCTAAGTATTTTCCTCCCGCTAAGATCATCACTCTTAGGAACGATATTATGAATTTTAAACAAATTGATCATGAGCATGTTGCCCAATCTTGGGAAAGAATGAAATTGATGCTTCGCAATTTCCCTACTCATGGTTTGAATTTATGGATGATCATACAAAATGTTTATGCCGGTTTGAACTTTGCTTCTAGAAATCTCTTTGATTCGGCCGCGGGAGGCACACTTATGGAAATCACGTTAGGAGATGCTACAAAACTTCTTGATAATATTATGGCTAATTATTCTCAATGGCACACCGAAAGATCTTCTAGTAAAAAAGTGCATGCTATAGAAGAAACCAATGTTTTGAGTGGAAAGATGGATGAACTTATGAAGATGTTTGCTACTAAAAATACTGCTCTTGATCCCAATGATATGCCTTTGTCTTCTTTGATTAAGAATAATAATAAATCTATGGATGTGAATTTTGTTGGTAGGAATAGTTTTGGAAACAATGCTTATAGAGGAAACTTTAATGCTAGACTGTTCCCTAGTAATTCCTCTAATAATTATGGAAATTCCTACAATAATTCTTATGGTAATTTTAATAAGACGCCCTATGATTTTGAGAATAGTGTGAAAGAATTTATGATTTCTCAAAAGAATTTTAATGCTTTTCTTGAAGAAAAATTGCTCAAAGTTGATGATTTGGCTAGGAACATTGATAGACTTTCGGTTGATGTTGATTCTATTAAACTTAGATCTTCTCCTCCTAAGTATGATATCAATGAGTCTCTCAAAGTAATGAGAATTTCCATTGACGAGTGTAAGGAAAGAACCGCTAGATTGCGTGCTAAAAAAGATAGCTTTATAAAAGCGTGTTCTTCTAGTCTCCATGAAAATAATGATGAGGATCTTAAAGTTATTGATGCGTATCCTATTAGATCTATGTTTTGCGATATTATTTTGATGATTATGGGACTGATGATGAATCAACTTTGCCTAGAAGGCGTCCCAAGAATTCGGAGTCTTTAGATCTTGATGCTAAATTTGGTAAAAGTGAGATTGGAAAGGTGTAAGTGCATCTAGTGCCACCCCTAGTTGGTTTTGGAGTATTGACGACAAATGTGGTTGAGGGACTAATGCGTTTGTGAGAATTGCAGGATAACGCAGGTAGTGTCCCTCATTGATTCGGTTTACCTACTGGAGACGACCCTAAAAATGTATGAAGACATTGAAGACAATGGTGGTATGTGAAGATATTCACATTGAAGACTATGACATGAGAAGACATTGAGTGAAGACTATGGAGCGCTTGAAGACTGTGTTGTTTCGTTGTTTCCTTTTCTTCTTTGTTGAGTCGTAGGAACCACCGTCTTGTTAAGTGGGGTCCAAGTGATCATAGTCGTAATGACTCAAGTGATGCTCAACCCAAATCCTATGTCTTCGACGAAGACAATGAGAGCAAAACTTATCCAGGCTGGATAAGTCAGCTTTGCTTGTAGCCCAAGTAAAGTTGCCGTGAGTGTTTGAAATCGACCGTTGGAACACGTGTCGGTTCCTTAGTGACCAGGGTCATTTCGGACACAACAGGTCGGGTTGCCTAGTGGCTATAAATAGCCCACCCCTACACCATAAATTGGTGGCTGCTCGGAGTTAGTGCATGGCTTTTGTCGTTTGAGAGCAACCCACCTCGAAGCCTTTGAGAGAGAAATCCTTGCGAGGACAAAGCCCAAAACATCCAGAGCCAAAGAGTGTTAGGCATCACGAAGTTTTCTGTCTGTGACACGAAGACTTATTACACTTGAGGACTGTGAATCCTCCAGCCGGTTAGGCGTCGCGTTCTGAGCATCCAAGAGTCATTGTGGATTGCCGGTGAACGTCGTGCATGAAGGTTCGGAAGTCTACCTTGAAGACTTACTAGAGTGATTGGGCGAGGACTGTGTCCTTAGCTCAAGGGAATAAGGTGAAGACGCGGTCTTCTGAGTTGAATCTCAGCCTCCCTAACCAGATGTACAGTTGTCACAGCAACTGGAACTGGTCCAACAAGTCCTGTGTCTTCAACTAGTGACTGGTTCTATCCCTTCCCTCCTTTACCTTGAGTTTTTCTTCGTGAAGTCATTGCTTATATGCCTTATCTGTTTGACTTCGCTGCTTGACTACTTTTGTTGATTGGCTTCATACTATCTTCCATCCTAATCCTTACTACATAGCTGCTATTAGTCTTGTCCATTCACATTATTGCATACTTGACTATGGCTTGCTTATTGTAGTTTATCTTCCGTTGCATATCAATTAGGTCTTTTCTGTTGTTTGTCTTCGAAACATCCGAGTTTTGAAGACTTTCATAAAAATTGCCTATTCACCCCCCTCTAGTCGATAACTAGCACTTTCAATTGGTATCAGAGCAAGGTACTCCCTTGTTCTGTGTGATTCGGTTTAACCACCTAGAGTTTTAGCTATGTCGACTGCAGGGATAATCAAGGTCTCCGCTGCTTGCCCCGTGTTCGATGGGCCGACTATCCCTACTGGAAGAATAAGATGCGCATGCATCTTGAAGCCATTGATGTCGACCTCTGGTATGTCGTCAAGAACGGCGTTCCTAAATCTGGTGAAGGTGTCACCCCTACTGATGTCAAGAAGTTCATTCAACTGGACTCCACTGCAAAGAACATCATCTGTGGTCATCTGACCAAAGGGCAGTATGGCCGTGTGAGTGCTCTGGAAACGTCGAAGCTAGTCAGGACTGGCTATCCAAGGTCAATGAAGGCGTCTCAACCCAGAGAGATCAAAGAATCAGTGTTCTTCGCAACCTCTTCAACCGCTTCAAGAGAAACGACAATGAAAATGTCTAGCTCATGTTTGATCGCCTCACTGACATCACTAATGAGCTTCATGCTCTCGGCGCCACTGAGGTCACCAAGCATGAAATCGTCAAGACACTATTGAGATCACTTGACAGCTCTTTTGACACCCTTGCCCTCATGATACAAGAACATCCCGACTTCAAGACACTCGATCCGTCTGATATACTTGAGAGGCTCAACATACATGAGTTCCAGCTATCTAAGAAAAGAGATATCTATGGTCCCAACTATGGTCGAACTCGCGATTTGAAGGCAAAAGCTGTTTCCTCATCTGAAGAAAAATCTGACTGCGGTTCTGATGATCCTGAAGATATTGGAAAGGAACTTGCTATGCTTGTGAAGAAGTTCCAGAAGTTCACTAGGAAGAAAGGCTTCAGAAAGTCTTCACGATCCAGCTCAAGAAATGATGAAGCTTCCACTCAAGACTACAAGAAGATAACCTGTCACAAGTGCAAGAAAACTGGACACTATATCTCTGAGTGTCCACAGTGGGACAATGAGAAGAATAAGAAGAAGAGCAAGGAATATGATTCTGATGACAAGAAAAAGAAGAAATCTTCGAAGTCTTCTTCCAAGTCTTCTTCCAAGTCTTCATCAAAGTCTTCATCGCATAAGAAGAGCTCATCTGGCAAGGCTCGTGCTTTTGTTGGCAAGGAAATGGATTCAGAGGAGGAGTCGCATACGAGGAAGTGGAGGTGGAATCAAGAGGAGTCCGACCAGGCGTTGCAAGTCGGCTTTAGCCACAGCCTATGTTGCCAAGTCCATCTTCAACATCAAGACAATGACTTCAACACCAACGCTGAAGGCGATGACAAGGACGACCACTGCTCCACCTCTTGCTTCATGGCACGCGGTGCCATGGTAAAATCACGTGATGCCTACTTTCAAACATCAAGTGAAGATGACTCTGATTGTGAATCCAAAACCAGCTACAAAACACTTGCTAAAATTGCAACTGAACAACAAAGATCTATGGAACATACTCAAAAACTGTTAGACAAAAGCGATGACCTGTTGGATGCGGAAATGACACGTTCACAGTCCTTAGTTGAAGACATTAAAAATCTTCATGCTACGTACCAAGAACTTGAAAGTCGTCATGAATCGCTCTCAACTACTCATGAAAAGCTCTCCTATGATTATCTTCAAAGGAAGCAAGAGCTTGAGAAATTGAGAGCGGCTCATGAAGATCTTCAAAAGAGAATGAGTCACTTTGCTCAACAGATCAGTTCCGCTCGAGGATGGATTTGAACCACCATGTCTAAAATGTCTTGAGCGTGATATCGCTACCTCTGTTCTTTGAATGTTCAACTGCTGCTACTGTTGCATTGTCTTCAACTACCAATGTGGTTACTAACCCCTCTGCGGAGGATACCACTGCCATTGCTGATGAAAATGCTAGGTTGAAGACATTGCTTGAAACATGGATGTATAAAAGTCTGAAAGGGCATCAGACACTTTGCGATGTCCTCAAAAAGCATATTCTGAACTGAAACCCTAGGAAAGAGGGTGTTGGGTTCGAGAGGAAAATGAATGTTGATGGTTCCTCTTTGGAAGCCCGAGCAGTATCCCAAAACCACATGGGTTCTTTGCAAAGGGACCTTCAAGGATCCATCCACCTTATCTGGCTTTACCTGTGCTAACCCTATTCTCATTGATGAATCCTTTGATGCAAACTATAAGCTGTTCAAGAATCAGAATGGTGAAGTGTTTGCCAGGTATATTGGTACTAACTGCAGGAATGGACTGCCTATGAAGAAGATCTGGGTTCCCAAAAGCTGTCTTCAGAATCTTCCAGTGAATGTCATCATGACACCACCTGGGAAGAAGACAAATCCCAGACCAAAGGCGTCATATGGTCCAAAGGCTTCATACAGACAGAGGACTCACTTGAGTCACCCTAACGCCAATGTTTTGTAGGGAAACAATACTCAAATTTAATAATATGAGCATGTGTCCTCAAAACGCTATGTTCATAGAACTAAGAACTTTTCTGCTTATTCATATGAGTATCATTCATCTCCTGCAAGGCTATTTGCTAGCTCCAAAGCCGAAATTCTCAGATGCTGCACTTAGACTCATTGCTTCTAAGCCACCCCTGAAGATGTGAGTGGTTAAGAAGAATTAACTCTCTTTTGCAGGAAAGGGTCTCCAGCCGAAAATCAAAGGCGTCTGATGCTATTGCTGAGGACCTAAAACATCTTGTAGGGCACAAGATCAAATGCCCAAATGGTCTCACTATGTATTTTGTTCCTGAATCGTTTGCCATTCATCCTATCAGTCCTAATCTTGATTTAAGCTTCAATAATCTACTTGCCTGTCAAATGTTTATGCTTCACAATGCTCTTGGTGAAGCCTATCCCCCTAACTGCATCAGAGGGTATGACACCTCATGCTTCGTAATGGATTATGGACGGTGGATGCACTAATCATATGACTGGTGATCGAAGTCTTCTCATGGACTCAACCTTACGTCCATCGGACAAGAGTCACATCACATTTCTTGACCTTTGGTAAAAGCAAGGTATTGGGTCTAAGCGAGTTGCAATCTCAAAGGATCAACACATGGATAAAGTGATGCTTGTTGAATCCCTTGGTTTCAATCAATGTCTGTCTCAATGCTTTGAGACTTGAACATGATTGTGATATTCGGAAAATATCGTTGCCTTGTACTAATGGAATCTGACAAGTCTCTAGTCTTTGAAGGGTATAGGAAAGATGATCTATGTATGGTAGATTTCTCAGCAGGTCCACAGCTTGCCGTATGTCTTCTTGCAAAGCTTTAATCTTGGCTCGCATCAGAGGCTGGGGCATGCTGGAATGAGGAACTTACACACACTACTCGCCAAGAAGAAGCATGTCATAGGCATCGAAGGTGTCAAGTTCAAGAAGGATCATTTGTGTGGTGCCTGCGAAGCTAGAAAGATGACTAGGGCAAAGCATCCCTCGAAGACAATCATGACGACATCTCAACCCTTCGAGCTGCTACACATGGATTTATTTGGCCCTACTCATTACTCTACCCTCACAACAACTGTCTGTCTCTATGGCTTCGTCATTGTTGATGACTACTCAAGAACACATGGGTGCACATAATTCTCTACAAGACTGAAGTGCAAGATGTCTTCAGACGATTCGCCAATCGAGCAATGAACAATTATGGCATCAAGATCAAGCATATCAGAAGTGATAACGGCACTAAATTCAAGAACACTGGACTTGATCTTTATCTGGATACCATGGGAATCACTCATGAGTTCTCTGCTCCATACACAGCCCAGCAAAATGACATCGTGGAGCGCAAGAACAGAACCCTCATTGAGATGGCTCGAACAATGCTCGGCAGTACAAGACACCAAGAAAGTTACGGCTGAAGCCATTGATACAACTTGTCACGTCATCAACCGTGTTTATATCCATAAGCTTCTGAACAAAACATCCTATGAGCTCCTTCTTGGCAAGAAGCCAAATGTCGCCTACTTGAGTATTTGGGGCTAAGTGCTGGATCAAGGATCCTCATCACAAGTCAAAATTTGAACCCAAAGCTCACGAAGGCTTCAGGCTCGATTACGGAAAGGACTCACACTCTTACAGAGTCTTCAATCTCTATCTCTACAAAATCGTCGAAACTGTAGATGTGCGATTTGATGAAACCAATGGCTCACAAAGAGAGTTCCTGCCAAGCACACTAGATGAAGCTCCGCCCAGCGAATCTATCAAGCTGATGGGAACTGGTGAAATCATGCCAAATGAAGCACAGCCTGAAGAGGAACTCATCATTTCTGCACCTAACCAACCTGAAGACAATGCTCAGCCTGAAGACAATCCTCCCAATGATGACAATGATCAGCATGAGCAAAGTCTTCGTCCATTTCATCCTCGAGTTGCAAATGAAGTACAAATTGAGAAGATAATCGATAGCATCAATGCACCTGGTCCGCTGACTCGCTCAAGAGCAACACAGCTAGCAAATTTCTGTGGCCACTTTTCCTTTGTATCAATATCGTAACCCAAGAAAGTTCTTTGAAGCTTTTATGGAACCAGAATGGATTCAAGCTATGCAAGAAGAACTTCAACAGTTCAAGCTGAATAATGTTTGGGAACTTGTCAAGCGTCCTGACCCTCGCAAGCATAACATTATTGGCACCAAATGGATATATCGAAACAAGCAAGATGAGCATGGTCAAGTCGTCAGAAACAAAGAAAGGCTTGTGGCTCAAGGATATGATGAAACATTTGCTCCTGTAGCTAGGCTTGAAGCTATTCGCATACTACTAGCCTATGCTAACCACCACAACATCTTGCTCTATCAAATGGATGT
Organism: Aegilops bicornis; assembly: GCA_021605145.1. Lineage (NCBI taxonomy): Eukaryota > Viridiplantae > Streptophyta > Magnoliopsida > Poales > Poaceae > Aegilops > Aegilops bicornis. Next base: position 48,916,104 of record CM038673.1, read on the forward strand.
GAAGAGTGCATTTCTCTACGGCAAGATTGAAGAAGAAGTATATGTCGCTCAACCACCTGGCTTTGAAGATCCAAAACATCCTGAAATGGTGTACAAGCTAAATAAAGCACTGTCTGGCCTCAAACAAGCTCCTCGCTTTGGTATGATACAATCAAAGAGTTCACGAAGAAAAGGCTTCAAACCTGGATCCCTTGATCCCACAATCTTCACGAAGACATATGATGGTGAACTGTTTGTATGCCAAATATATGTGGATGACATTATCTTGGTGCACCAACCGTAAGTATAGTGATGAGTTTGGATACATGATGCAAGAGCATATCGGATGTCCATGATGGGAGAGCTCAAGTTCTTCCTTGGTCTTCAAATTAAATCGACAAAGAAATGGCATCTTTATATCTCAAGAAAAATACCTCCAAGATTGTCTGAAGAAGTTTGGAATGCAAGAGTGCAAAGGTTACACGACGCCAATGCCAGCCAAACACCACTTGGGTCCCGACGACAATGGTAAATAGTTCGATCAAAAGGTATACCACTCCATGATTGGTTCCTTACTTTACCTATGTGCATCTAGGCCAGATATTATGCTTAGTGTTTACATGTGTGCTCGATTCCAAGCGGCACCAAAGGAATCGCATCACTTAGCTGTGAAGCGAATTCTTCGATATTTGGCTCACACTCCAACACTCGGATTATGGTATCCAAAGGGCTCAAAATTTGATTTAGTTGGATTTTCGGATGCTGATTATGCTGGTGAAAAAGTGGATCGCAAGTCTACATCAGGCACATGTCACTTTCTGGGATGATCACTCGTCTGTTGGTCTTCAAAGAAGCAGAGCTGTGTGTCACTCTCAACTGCAGAATCTGAATACATTGCTGCTGGATCTTGTTGTGCTCAGCTTCTATGGATGAAGCAAACTCTCAAGGACTATGGCATCAATCTGACACAAGTACCTCTTTTCTGCGACAACAAAAGCGGCATCAAGATTGCCAACAATCCAGTCCAGCACTCGAAGACAAAGCACATTGAAATTCGTCATCATTTTCTCAGGGATCATTTCATGAAGAAAGATATTGACATCATTCACGTCAACAACGAAGAGCAATCGGCAGATATCTTCACAAAGCCCTTGGATGAGAAAAGGTTTTGCAAGTTACGGTGTGAGCTAAATATCTTGGAATCCACAAATGTCCTGTGATCAAGCACACATCCTAACACTTATGCATGTTGATGACTTAGATGTGCAACACACGAAGTAACGTATATCTTCAATCAGTGAAGACTTACATTCTAAGTGTGAATACATTAGCGTGGAATTTGACTTGAGCGCCCACGATAATTGTGCGCCGTGTCTGGGTCTAATACTTCCTATACGGTGGGTAATGCCACCACCAAATTTCTTTGTTTGAAGTGTTTCACTCATGGCGTTATTTCTTGAAGCTATTCGCATCTGATTTGACTTCAACTTCAACCTATTTTCATGATTTTCTTCACTATGATGATTTGGTTGCTGTCTGATATATATATATATATATTATATATATATATATATATATATATATATATATATATTTCTGTCTTCTACAGCATTCACTTATAGCTATGTCTTCAAGTTGAATCTTTTGAACTAAGTGAATGTGATCGGACCCCAATCTCTCTATGCTTTGTATCTCAAACTCTATCTTTCCAAATCATATGCATTCTATTGAAACTGTCGAATGTCTTCTCTGCGTCCTTGTCAGCAGAAGACACAGAGACAAACTTTAAGTCTGTTTTAAATAATTCATCATTACTGTTGAACTCCAGAGAAGCCGGAACGACCATCCGACAAACCTGGCGAGCGTGGGAACGTGGGATACCTCACAGTATGTTGCATGCGTGCCACGTGTCCCTCAGATGTGAACCGCCAGGGGCACCTGAGTAATTGCGCTGCGCCGCACACCTCGTTATAAATACCTGTCCCCTGTGGTAAAGAAAATCTTCTTCCACCTCTCCACCTCGTCAAAACCCTAGCGCCACCGCTAGCTCTCGACGACGCCGGCGACGAAGCGCTTAGCTGCCGCGACCTCTCCGACGCCGTCCTCACGCCGGCCGCGAACATCTTCATCTCCGCCGCTGCCATAGGTGTCCTCCGTCGCCAAGTTAGGGCACGATGGACTGAACTGCTCGGCCTCCTTTCCTTCCGTCTAGCAGTTCTTGAGCGGTAAATATATCTCTATTTTTACCATCTTTTGATCTTCAAGATTCATCCTACTTGCCAAAAATGGTTTACGCCCATACAAAGTTAGATCTATTCATGCGCATCTCGTCTTTGCTTAGTATATTCACTTAAGCTTCACAACTAGTTAGATTCCTCACTTGTACTTATTCACGGATACGTACAAATCTGGAACCAACTCTCAACGTATAAGTGAATGTCTTCGCATCATGAGGTCAATGTCTTCAAACCAATTTATCTTCAAAATCTTCTGAGAATGCATATGACCTCTTCCCCTTCCCTCGCATCTCTAATCTTTGTCACGGTACATGTCCGTGGGAGAATCCCTTGGTTCTCATAGTCTGCATTTGTTTGCAGAATTCTTACGACATCAAACCAACTCTCCTGAAGCCGTTCACATGCATCCAGCAAGCATAAGCCTTTGAAGCCTTTGAACGTGAAGCCATTCAGTTCGAAGCACATGGCTACAGATAAATCAGTCAGGAAGGGCGGCAGACAGCATCGTGAGGGAACCTCAAAAGATCTACCTGATGACCTCGCAGAACTGTACAAGACAGATCCCGAAGAGACTTATAATCAGCGCAAGACACGAATCCAATGGATTCGACGCTATTGGGCTGAATAGTGGTTCAAGTACAATTTCGTCACACAAGAATATGCCGAGAAGAATGCCATCAGAAGCCCTTGGGGTGATATTCTGCTTTGAGGCCTCCTCCCAAGAGCTTGGCTGAAGCTATTGCACAAGGTTTCTATCCGTGCTTGGTCCGTGGACCTCAGCCTGAGAATGCCGACCCGGCGTCTTTGCTCTGGTGTCGCGATGACAATCTCTTCAAGCAAAACTTCCAGCACGCAAAGGCGTCTGCAAAGGAGAACAAGAAGTCATTGGGATTAGACTTCAACCCTGGTCCCTCTGCTCCCCGTCTTTGACGGCTCGCGTGTGGCCCGAACCCAATGTCATCGGTCCGTTTTCAAACCTTGAAGGCCTCATCACTTATATTTTGGTCCAAGGTGCCAAAGTGGATCACTCGATGACAATGATGACTCTGATGAAGCCCCAGCTCCAGCTCCTGCTCCTGCTCCAAAGCCGCGAAGCTTAAGAAAGTCAAGGCTCCAAAGTCACTGCTCCTCCAAAAGCTTCTCGTGTGAAGCCACCGCCACCGCACCTCCACGAAGCGATTACGCGATCGAGGATCAATCCCGTATCTCCAAGAAGGCGGAGAAGAAAAAGAAAAGTGTCAAGAACAACTGAATCGACATCGACTCTGCTGCAATTCTGCGTGAAGAGCACATTGATCATCAAGTGATGACGATCTTGCGGATGATGCTCTTGAGCAGCTTATCAAGAGCAAAGAAGAAGCGTAAATCTTCAACAACTTGCCTCTCTTTGATGTGGCAATCATCCATCACTTCATTGATGAGTGGTTTGACACACCAAACATCAGCTTTGAAGATCTGCAACTTCCAATTGGCCTCAGCGTCTCTTTCAACGACGCCATTGCTTCTGAGCTAGCTCTAGCTCAGCAGATTGTTGAACTGAAGCACAAAATTGACTATGAGAAGGCTCAGTTCAAGAAGCATATGGCTGCACTCAGCGTGCAAGACGTGAAAAAACTTCAAGGTCATGCTGCACAACGTCAAAGAAAACTTTGTCAAGAAGCGTGAAGAAGCCAGAGGCTCTCGTGAGCGCATGAAGGCTCTGGCTGACAAGTGTGTGCTTGCCTACAATGAGGCTGAGAAGCGCAAGGCACTTGGCCGTCCTGGCATTGACCCCAGGATGGCTGCAAAGAAGAAGAAGTCTTCAGCTGACCAAGCTGCACCTTCAAGGCAGGAAGAGCCCCGCATTGTCTTCCCAAGCAGCATGACTGGCTCGACAACAAGACTCCCCCAGTACTCCCCAACAACAAGTCACTCCCCAATAGCACCACCAAGAAGAAGAGGAAGACTTTGAGGCCCAGGCAACCCCATCTCCAAAGGCGTCGCCAGCATTTCGCAGGCTTCGCAAAGGTCAAAGGCCTCAAGTGCCTCTTTCGAGCGTTCCAGAAGGAGAAGTGCACCACCAACCTGTTGCACGTCAAGTGTTTTCAGAAGCCACTCCAACTATGAACGTCTCTGAGTCTGAAGCTAAAGCTGCTGAAGACAATCCGGCTGCATCAGCCGCTGACACCCAAGAAGAAGAAGAAGAACGTGTTCCTACACCCCCAGTAATTGAAGAAGTGATCCCCGATATCAACGTGCCAGTGCCCGACCCTCCAGCTCCTCAAGTGGAGGTTGAAAACAATGAGGCTACCACCTCCAACACCAATGAAGCCAATGACGTGGTCATGGCTGAAGCCAATGTGGAGCCTGTCCCAACTGCTCCTGAAGCCAATGAAGGAACTGTGCCTGAAGCCAATGAGGCAACTGCTCCCGAAGCATCTGCTGTGCAGCCTGAAGCCTCAGCTGCTGCCACTGCTCCAGTTCCGCCACCAAGGCCCTACACAATCGAGCAAGCATTCAACTATGGCGAGCTAGTCACAGTAAGATGGCCCGTTCTGGTCCCTCCGCCTCATGCCTCTGGTCCTCAATTCGACTATCATATTGCGCATAGGCCTCCGGTCCAGAAGGCGAAGCCAAGTCTACCAAGGTTTCCAGGCACTGCCACCTCAACTGGTTCTTTCAATGCAAATGGCTTCAAAGACCACAACACTTTCTTTGACAGAGCAAAGAACCCCTTCACAAGGCCAAGGATATCTTTTGACCGGTTCTGGATCTATCAGCAAAGAAGCTATTACTCCTGTGTTCTGTATGACCAAGGCCGCATTTTCCCTCATATGCACCTCGACACTGAAGCCATTGCCGGACTGCCGTGCTTAGAAGAAGCACTTGATTGCTTTCATGATGCAGTGCCTTGGCTTCATAATGCATAAAAACCTTTGGAATGAAGAATTAGTGCTTCAATTCTATGCCACACTCCACATCCATGGCTTCAACAGAGATACGAAAACATGGGTTCTCGAGTGGATGACTGGAAATGTCCATCATGAAGCCAAATCTCTTGACCTCATTGAGCTCACAGGCCTACCCACTCCCGGAGAGCTGTTTGAACCTGGATGTCAACTCCACCGTGATGCCTTGGAGAGCATATTTCATAAGCCAGAACCCGACATGAGTCAGATGCTGAGCATGATGAAGCCACTTCCACATGACGCTGAATACCCTCAGCACTTCTTTGTTGATGACCTTGAGTATCTGCCTCGCACCATATATCACATCATCGGTGAATCAGTATGGCCAATCAAAGGGCATTCATCGTCTGCAAAGCTTGAAGGAGCAATGAAGACATTGGTCTTATATATCCTCAATGGCATCAGCTTCAACATGCAAGATTTCTTCATCCGACAATTGGCTGCCTCTGGATCTGATCTGTTTGGTCTGAAGTTCTATGCTCCATGGGTCATGCGCCTCATCAAGATGCACTCTGCTATCAACTATCAACCCTCTGCTCGCAATCATCTGATCTTTCTACTAGAGGTTGATATGTCATTGAAGCCATATACCACGAGCACCTTAAAAGCGCCACTAAGTCTTGAACGCAGATCACCACAACTTCTCTCAACCTATGGAAGGCGTCCAAGCGGTATCTCGTGTCTATCCTCGGCTGGGAACACACGTCTGCCTCATCGTGCGCAATTTGAAGCGGTAGAGAGCATGATTGGCCAAAGGCCTCAGAAGCACTCTCGAGTCCTCAATGATCGAGAACTTCTTGTGGTGCTGCATCAAAAGCAAGATAAGCATCACTCATGGCTCAAGCGTCAAATGCAAAGCCTCTTGGTGGACGTCAATCGCATTCGCAACCTTGCCACCAAGAATGCTTTTGTCACTCAAGAGACTTGTCGGCGATCATGGAAGAGTTTGACCCTGCTCAGTGCTGAAGCTGATCTTCAAGACGATGGCTTCACTGAACGTTTCAAGTTTGACTCCACTCCTCCACGGAGTGCAGTTCTACGGCGAACTCCATCTCTTGAAGACTCTGACTATTCTTCCTCCGCGGCAACGGTCAATGCCAGAGTGATTGATGATGAATCCGATGCTACTGCACCGCCCCCTACTTCTGCACGAATCGACACTGCGCCAAGCTCGTCTGCACCGCCAACCAACAACGACAACCCTGCTGCATCATCTTCTTCCGAAGAGGACGAGTAGATGCTCTATGTCTTCAAACCTTTTTGGTCGTTACTGACAAAAGGGGGAGAAGCATATGAGTTGATAGTCTTCAAGCGGGTTCATAAGGGCGGTTGCACTATATTTTGTCTGGTGTTTACAACTCTCGTTTTGATACATTTGGTTCTTTGAGTTGTAACACTTAAACTCGATGGTCGTCTGCTACTTATTTACTTTACTCTGGTGCGATGATAAATTCCGCATGTGCGACGATAACTTCCGCACTTAGATCATTCTGCAGATGTCCATTTTTCATTATGCATGTCATTCTCTTAGCTATATCATTTCATGCATGATGAATTATCTTCATAAGTTGAAGAGGATCTCCACAAGTACAACCTGCCATGTGCATTTGCATTTCAAAAGCAAACTACTTATATGCACATCTTCAGGGGGAGCCTTTGCCACTTATGAAGACAATTCCTATCCTTTACAATTTCACATATTTTATCCCGTTGAAAACTTCAACCAGTTTGTCATCAATCACCAAAGGGGGAGATTGTAAGTGCATCTAGTGCCACCCCTAGTTGGTTTTGGAGTATTGACGACAAATGTGGTTGAGGGACTAATGCGTTTGTGAGAATTGCAGGATAACGCAGGTAGTGTCCCTCATTGATTCGGTTTACCTACTGGAGACGACCCCTAAAAATGTATGAAGACATTGAAGACAATGGTGGTATGTGAAGATATTCACAATGAAGACTATGACATGAGAAGACATTGAGTGAAGACTATGGAGCGCCAAGATCGTGTTGTTTCGTTGTTTCCTTTTCTTCTTTGTTGAGTCGTAGGAACCACCGTCTTTGTTAAGTGGGGTCCAAGTGATCATAGTCAGAATGATTGGAGTGATGCTCAACCCAAATCCTATGTCTTCGAGCGAAGACAATGAGAGCAAAACTTATCCAGAGCTGGATGAGTCAGCTTTGCTTGTAGCCCAAGTAAAGTTGCCGCGAGTGTTTGAAATCTGACCGTTGGAACACGTTTCAGTTCCTTAGTGACCCAGGGTCATTTCGGACATAACAGGTCGGGTTGCCTAGTGGCTATAAATAGCCCACCCACTACACCATAAATTGGTGGCTGCTCAGAGTTAGTGCACGGCTTTTGCCGTTTGAGAGCAACCCACCTCGAAGCCTTTGAGAGAGAGAAATCCTTGCGAGGACAAAGCCCAAAACACCCAGAGCCAAAGAGTGTTAGGCATCACTGAAGTTTTCCTGTCTGCATGTGACCTGAAGACTTATTACACTTGAGGACTGTGGAATCCTCCGGCCGGTTAGGCGTCATGATCTGAGCATCCAAGAGTCATTGTGGATTGCTTTGGTGAATGTAAATGCATGACAGTTCGGAAGTCTACCTTGAAGACTTACCAGAGTGATTGGGCGAGGACTGTGTGTCCTTAGCTCAAGGGGAATAAGGTGAAGACGCGGTCTTCTCGAAAGTTGAATCTCAGCCTCCCTAACTGGATGTACAGTTGTCACAAAGCTGGAACTGGTCCAACAAGTCATGTGTCTTCAACTAGTGACTGGTTCTATCCCTTCCCTCCTTTACCTTGAGTTTGTCTTCGTGAAGTCATTGCTTATATGCCTTATCTGTTTGACTTCACTGCTTGACTACTTTTGTTGATTGGCTTCATACTATCTTCCATCCCGATCCTTACTACATAGCTTGTATTAGTCTTGTCCATTCACATTATTGCATACTTGACTATGGCTTGCTTGTTGTAGTTTATCTTCCACTGCATATCAATTAGGTCTTTCTGTTGTTTGTCTTCGAAACATCCGAGTTTTGAAGACTTTCATAAAAATCGCCTATTCACCCCCCCTCGAGTCGATAACTAGCACTTTCAAAAGGTCACAACTTCAAATAACATTGAACCCACTATCTCGGATTTCAAGGAATTTGATTATGATAATTGTTCTTTAAAAGTTTGTATTTACTTGTTGCAATCCGTTGTTAATTCTCCTCATGCTTATAGTCAAAACAAAGCTTTTACCAAACATATTGTTGATGCCTTGATGCAATTTTATGATGAAAAACTTAATTTGGAAGTCTCTATACCTAGAAAACTTAATGATGAGTGGGAACCTACTATAAAGATTAGAATTAATGATCATGAGTGTTTTGCTTTGTGTGATTTGGGTGCTAGTAGTGTTTCCACGATTCCGAAAACTTTATGCGATATTCTAGGTTTCCATGATCTTGATGATTGCTCTTTAAATTTGCACCTTGCGGATTCCACCATTAAAAAGCCAATGGGAAGGATCAATGATGTTCTTATTGTTGCAAATAGAAATTTGGTGCCCGTGGATTTTATCGTTCTTGATATAGATTGCAATCTTTCTTGCCCTATTATTTTTGGTAGACCTTTCCTTAGAACGTTTGGCGCGATTTTTGATATGAAGGAAGGGAATATTAGATTCCAATTTCCATTAAACAAAGGCATGGAGCACTTTCCAAGAAAGAAAGTCAAATTACCTTATGAATCTATCATGCGGGCTACTTATGAATTTAGTGCCAAAGAGGGCACTCGGTAGATCTATCTTTGCTTTTATGCCTAGCTAGGGGCGTTAAACGATAGCGCTAGTTGGGAGGCAACCCAATTTTCTTTATGTTTTTTGCTTTTGCTCCTGTTTAGTAATAAATCTTGCATCTACCTTCTGTTTATATGTGTTTTTATCTTTTAATTAGTATTTGTGCCAAGTAGAACCTATAGGATAACCTATGATGATAGTTGATTTGATTCTGCTGAAAAACAGAAACTTTGCATGCACGAATATAATTTTGTTAAATCACAGAAACGTGCTTTTGCGTTGATTCGTTTTGCTGATGATCAATAAACAAATTTTCCAGGACTTCCTATTTTGGTAGGAATTTTAGAGTTCCATAAGTTTGCGTTAGTTACAGATTGCTACAGACTGTTCTGTTTTTGACAGATTCTGTTTTTCGTGTGTTGTTTGTTTATTTAAATGCATCTATGGCTAGTAAATTAGTTTATAAACCATAAGGAAGTTTGAATACAGTAGGTTTAACACCAAAATATATAAAGAATGAGTTAATTACAGTACCTTATGTGGTGGTTTTGTTTTCTTTCACTAACGGAGCTTATAAGATTTCCTGTTGAGTTTTGTGTTGTGAAGTTTTCATGTTTTGGGTAAAGCTTTTATGGACTATGGAATAAAGGGTGGCAAGAGCCTAAGCTTGGGGATGCCCAAGGAACCCCAAGATATTCAAGGATAGCCAAAAGTCTAAGCTTGGGGATGCCCCGGGAAGGCATCCCCTCTTTCGTCTTCGTTCATTGGTAGCTTTACTTGGAGCTATATTTTTATTCGCCACATGATATGTGTTTTGCTTGGAGCGTCGTGTATTATATTAGTCTTTGATTTTTAGTTTACCACAATCATCCTTGCTGTACACACCTTTTGGGACAAGCCTCTTTGATTAGAATTTGCTAGAATACTCTATGTGCTTCACCTATATCTTTTGAGCTTGATAGTTTTTGCTCTAGTGCTTCACTTATATCTTTTAGAGCACAGTGGTGTCTTAATTTTGAAGAAATTATTAGTCTCTCATGCTTCACTTATATTATTTTGAGAGTCTTTTAGAACAGCATGGTATTTGCTATGGTTACAAATTGGTCCTAGAATGGTTAAGTTGGGTATAATAAAAACTATCATTGGAAGTGAATTGGATGCTACGATCAATTTGATACTTGATAATTGTTTTGAGATATGGAGGTAGTGATATTAAAGTCATGCTAGTTGGGTGATTATGAATTTAAAAAATACTTGTGTTAAGGGTTGTGATTCCCGTAGCATGCACGTATGGTGAACCGCTTTGTGATGAAGTTGGAGCACAATTTTATTTATTGAGTGTCTTCCTTATGAGTGGCGGTCGGGGACGAGCGATGGTATTTTCCTACCAATCTATCCCCCTAGGAGCATGCGCGTAGTGCTTTGGTTTTTGATGACTTCTAAAATTTTGCAACAAGTATATGAGTTCTTTTGACTAATGTTGAGTCCATGGATTATACGCACCCTTTCACCTTTCCATCATTGCTAGCCTCTCTTGTGCCGCACAACTTTCGCCGGTACCATACACCCACCATATACCTTCCTCAAAACAGCCACCATACCTACCTATTATGGCATTTCCATAGCCATTCCGAGATATATTGCCATGCAACTTTCACCGTTCCGTTCATATGACACACATTACTTTTGTCATATTGCTCTTTGCATGATCATGTAGTTGACATTGTATTTGTGGCAAGGCCACCTTCATAATTTTCATACATGTCGCTCTTGATTCATTGCATATCCCGGTACACCGCCGGAGGCATTCATATAGAGTCATATCTTGTTCTAGCTTTGAGTTGTAAATCCATAAAAGTGTGATGATCTTCATTATTAGAGCATTGTCCTAGTGAGGAAAGGATGATGAAGACTATGATTCCCCCACAAGTCCGGATGAGACTTCGGACTTTGAAAAAAAAAGAAAAAAAGAAAAAAAAGGGGAGAAAGGCCAAAAAGAAAAAAAAAGAAGGCCAAAGAAAAAATGAAAAAAAAGGAAAAAGAAAGAAAAAAATGAGAGAAAAAGAGAGAAGGGACAATGCTACTATCTCTTTTTCCACACTTGTGCTTCGAAATAGCACCATGATCTTCATGATAGAGAGTCTCATATGTTGTCACTTTCATATACTAGTGGGAATTTTTCATTATAGAACTTGGATTGTATATTCCAATGATGGGCTTCCTCAAAGTGCCCTAGGTCTTCGTGAGCAAGCGAGTTGGATGCACACCCACTTAGTTTCTTTTGTTGAGCTTTCATATATTTATAGCTCTAGTGCATCCGTTGCATGGCAATCCCTACTCACTCACATTGATATATATTAATGGGCATCTACATAGCCTGTTGATACGCCTAGTTGATGTGAGACTATCTTTTCTTTTTTTCTCTTCTCCACAACCACCATTCTATTCCATATATAGTGCTATGTCCATGGCTCACGCTCATGTATTGCGTGAAAGTTGAAAGAATTTGAGATTATTAAAGTATGAAACAATTGCTTGGCTTGTCATCGGGGTTGTGCATGATTAAATACTTTGTGTGATGAAGATAGAGCAACAACCAGACTATATGATTTTGTAGGGATAACTTTCTTTGGCCATGTTATTTTGAGAAGACATGATTACTTTGATTAGTATGCTTGAAGTATTACTATTTCTTATGTCAACATGAACTTTTATTTTGTATCATTTGGATCTGAACATTCATGCCACAATAGAGGAAATTACATTATAAATTATGCTAGGTAGCATTCCACATCAAAAATTCCTTTTTTTATCATTTACCTACTCGAGGACGAGCATGAATTAAGCTTGGGGATGCTTGATACGTCTCCAACGTATCTATAATTTTTGATTGTTCCATGCTATTATATTACCCCTTTTGGATGTTTATGGGCTTTATTTTACACAGTTATATCATTTTTGGGACTAAACTACTAACCGGAGGCCCATCCCATATTGCTGTTTTTTTTGCCTATTTCAGTATTTCGAAGAAAAGGAATATCAAACGGATTCCAAACGGAATGAAACCTTCGGGAGCGTGATTTTTGGAACGAACGTGATCCCGATGACTTGGAGTGCAAGTAAAGAAGCTGCCGAGGCTCCCACGAGATAGGAGGGCGCGCCCCTCCTATAGGGCACGTCCCCCTGTCTCATGGGCCCCTCGGGCGTCCACCGACATACTTCTTCCTCCTATATATACCTACGTACCCCGAAAACATCCAGGAGGCAGACGAAACACAATTTCCACCACCGTAACCTTCTGTATCCGCGAGATCTCATCTTGGAGCCTTCGCCGGCACTCTGCCGGAGGGGGAATCGACCACGGAGGGCTTCTACATCAACATCCTTGCCCCTCCGATGAGTTGTGAGTAGTTTACCATAGACCTACGGGTCCATAGTTATTAGCTAGATGGCTTCTTCTCTCTTTTTGGATCTCAATACAATGTTCTCCCCCTCTCTTGTGGAGATCTATTCGATGTAAACTCTTTTTGCTGTATGTTTGTCGAGATCCGATGAATTGTGGGTTTATGATCAAGTTTATCTATGAATAATATTTGAATCTTCTCTGAATTCTTTTATGTATGATTGAGTTATCTTTGCAAGTCTCTTCGAATTATCAGTTTGGTTTGGCCTACTAGATTGATCTTTCTTGCCATGGGAAAAGTGCTTAGCTTTGGGTTCAATCTTGCGGTGTCCTTACCCGATGTGTAAAGGGTTGCAAGGCACATATTGTATTGTTGCCATCGAGGATAACAAGATGGGGTTTATATCATATTGCTTGAGTTTATCACTCTACATCATGTCATCTTGCTTAATGCGTTACTCTGTTCTTATGAACTTAATACTCTAGATGCGAGGTGAGTCGGTCGATGTGTGGAGTAATAGTAGTAGATGCAGGCATGAGTCGTTCTACTTCTTATGGACGTGATGCCTATATACATGATCATGCCTAGATAATCTCATAACTAATCGCTTTTCTATCAATTGCTCGACAGTAATTTGTTCACCCACCGTAATACTTATGCTATCTTGAGAGAAGCCACTAGTGAAACCTCTGGCCCCCGGGTCTATCTCTTATCATATTTGCTTCCAATCTACTTTTATTTGCATCTTTACATTTTGCATCTATATTTTAAAATACCAAAATATATTTATCTTATCTTACTATCTTTATTAGATCTCACTTTACTTGAAGTGGCCATGAAGGGATTCACAACCCCTTTATTGTGTTGGTTGCGAGTTCTCAGTTTGTTTGTGTAGGTGCGTGGGAATTTTGAGGAGCCTCCTACTGGATTGATACCTTGGTTCTCAAAAACGGAGGGAAATACTTACGCTACTATTGCTGCATCACCCTCTACTCTTCGAGGAAAACCAACGCAAGCTCAAGACGTAGCAGTATGCCTATCAAAATACTTACTAAACTTGTAGCTAACAGAGCACATCAGATTATAATATCTAGAGTTAGCAAGAATCAATATGGTTTTATTAAGACAAGGAATATTCAAGACTGCCTTGCATGGAGTTTGGAATACATACATATGTGCCACAAATCCAAGAAAGAAATCATTATATTCAAGATTGACTTTGTAAAGTCATTTGATAAGGTCAACTACAAGGCCATTTTATTCATGATGAGCACCTAGGTTTCAGCAGCAAATGGATTAGATGGGTCACATCTATCCTATCTACTGCCACTACCTCTGTCAACCTCAATGGTGTTCCTGGTAAGTGCATCCAATGCAAATGTGGGGTCAGGAAAGGAGATCCATTTTCCCCACTTCTGTATGTTATGGTAGGAGAATTATTGCAAATCATGGTCAATGAAGCATGGAGAAATGGAATACTATCCTTACCTATTGAGACCAGCTATACTGAATGCCACCCCATCATACAGTATGCTGATGATACCTGATGTCTACTATGCAACCTTATCCTTGTTGACGTTGTTGGGCCTCCAAGTGCAGAGGTTTTTAGGACAGTAGCAAATTTCCCTCAAGTGGATGACCTAAGGTTTATCAATCCGTGGGAGGTGTAGCATGAAGATGGTCTCTCTCAAACAACCCTGCAACCAAATAACAAAGAGTCTCTTGTGTCCCCAACACACCCAATACAATGGTAAATTGTATAGGTGCACTAGTTCGCGAAGAGATGGTGATACAAGTGCAATATGGATGGTAGATATAGGTTTTTGTAATCTGAAATTATAAAAACAGCAAGGTAACTAATGATAAAAGTGAGGAATGAGCGGTATTGCAATGCGTTGAAACAAGGCCTAGGGTTCATACTTTCACTAGTGCAAGTTCTCTCAACAATAATAACATAATTGGATCATATAACTATCCCTCAACATGCAACAAAGAGTCACTCCAAAGTCACTAATAGCGGAGAACAAACGAAGAGATTATGGTAGGGTATGAAACGACCTCAAAGTTATCCTTTCTGATCGATCTATTCAAGAGTCCGTAGTAAAACAACACGAATCTATTATTTCCATTCGATCTATCATAGAGTTCGTACTAGAATAACACCTTAAGACACAAATCAACCAAAACCCTAATGTCACCTAGATACTCCAATGTCACCTCAAGTATCCGTGGGTATGATTATACGATATGCATCACACAATCTCATATTCATCTATTCAACCAACACAAAGTACTTCAAAGATTGCCCCAAAGTTTCTATCGGAGAGTCAAGACGAAAACGTGTGCCAACCCCTATGCGTAAGTTCGTTGAACCCGCAAGTTGATCACCAAAACATACATCGAGTAGATCATGTGAATATCCCATTGTCACCACAGATAAGCACCGCAATACATACATCAAGTGTTCTTAAATCCTTAAAGACTCATCCGACAAGACAACTTCAAGGGGAAAGCTCAATTCATCACAAGAGAGTAGAGGGGGAGAAACATCATAAGATCCAACTATAATAGGAAAGCCAGCGATACATCAAGATCGTATAACCTCAAGAACACGAGAGAGGGAGAGAGAGAGAGAGAGAGATAAAACACATAGCTACTGGTACATACCCTCAGCCCCGAGGGTGAACTACTCCCTCCTCGTCATGGAGAGCACCGGGATGATGAAGATGGCCACCGGTGAGGGATCCCCTCCCGTGAGTGCCGTAACAGGGTCCCGATTGGTTTTTGGTGGCTACAAAGGCTTGCGGCGGCGGAACTCCCGATCTATTGTGCTCCCCGATGTTTTTAGGGTATATGGACATATATAGGTGAAAGAAGTCGGTCAGGGGAGCCACGAGGGTGGGGGGCGTGCCCAAGGGGTAGGGCACGCCTCCCTGCCTCGTGGCCACTGTTGGTGTCAAAACCGGTGGATCTCGGGTAGGGGGTCCTGATCTGTGCATCTCAGGCTGATGGTAATAGGAAGCAAGGGACACAATGTTTACCCAGGTTCGGGCCCTCTCGATGGAGGTAAAACCCTACTTCCTGCTTGATTAATATTGACTATATGAGTAGTACAAGAGTAGATCTACCACGAGATCGTAGAGGCTAAACCCTAGAAGCTAGCCTATGATGATTATGATAGTAGTTTTGATCGGCCTTCTAAGGACCAACCTCTCCGGTTTATATAGACACCGGAGAGGGCTAGGGTTTACATGGAGTCGGTTACAAGGAAGGAAATACAATATACGGATTGCCAAGCTTGCCTTCCACGCCAAGGAGAGTCCCATCCGGACACGAGACGGAGTCTTGAGTCTTGTATCTTCACGCTCCAATAGTCCGGACGATGTATATGGTCCGGCTGTCCGGATACCCCCTAATCCAGGACTCCCTCAGTAGCCCCTGAACTAGGCTTCAATGACGATGAGTCCGTCACGGAGTATTGTCTTCGGCATTGCAAGGCGGCTTCCATCTCCAAATACTCCAAAGTACCTCTTACGGCGAATAGTGTTCGGCTTCCCATCAATGTTGTACTCCTCGGCTTCCGTGCCTCAATAATGACCATCTCCACGTGTCGAGCGAATGCAAGGAGCCGAGGCATTTTTGCATTTGGCACCCTCGATCCTTCGGGTTAACCATCTATTTGAAGAGACGGGGACTCTCAGATCCAATCCTCATCCTCCCCCTTCGAGTAAGCATCCAACAGAGCGCCACGGAAAAACCATTCCAACATGGCCGGTCGTCGCAGCTCTTCTTCTCGCCCTCCTCGCTCCAAGCCGGGGGAATGGGAAGAGTGTTTAGTTCCTCATAGCCGTTTGATAGAGTTACAAACCCAAGGGTTCCTCCCACCGGCGTTCATGGTCCCGGTCCGAGCCGGAATAGCCACCTATAATGGCGGGGAGCAAGCGGAGGGATCTCCTCATCCATCTCCAGAGGAGCGAATATGCCTCATCCTGCATCTGCTAAGGGGCGTCGGGTTCCCCATCCACCCGTTCCTTCGCGGGCTTCTGGAGTTCTACGGCCTCCAGTTGCACAACTTTACCCCTACCTCCGTACTACATATAGCAGGGTGTTGCCCTTTGTGAGCTATTTCTAGGATGCGAGGCTCACTTCGGGTTATGGAAGAAGTTGTTCTGCCTTGTCCCCGGCAACCAGGGAGAATCCCTATGTCAAGTGGGCGGGGCCGAAGTATGGCGCATTGCCGAGACCGGATACCAATCCGGCACTCCCAAGAAGGCACCAGAGAACTGGCCTTCGGAGTGGTTTTACATTGATGACGTTCCCCTTCCGGATCCAGTCCGAACAGGTCTCCCCAAATTCAGCAACGCCCCACCGAGGGCACGTCTAAGCTGGCGCCCCCGGAGCCCCCAAGAGGAGGATACCAAGGAAATACACTTCTTGATGAGCAGGATAAAGTTATTAGCCAAATCCGGACTAACGATAATCGAGGTTATGGCAAGATGCATAATGCGAGGGGTGCAACCACTTCAATATCGGGGGAAGCCCATGTGGCACTACAACGGTGAAGATGATGCCACCCGCTGTGGCCGTACAGGTCCAGACTCTGCCACTGCTCTGGCAAGGATATTGTCCGATTTATACAAAGGAGAAGAGGAAGAATTCCTTCGCATTAAACAACGGGATGGATTTTCCATGTACAACCCCCCAAACTAGGTAAGTCGTCATTCCTTTCCCCGCTTTACTTATTGTGGCATTCTTCGCTAAGATTATCTATCTTGATATTTCCGAGAAGGAACTGGGGAGGGCCGTAGAAGGAATCTCCAGCCCTTCCCCGCAGCCAGAGGACCCCGGAAGAGCCCTCGATCCGGGACTCGAAGAAAATCCGGATATTACCGTGGAGCTTGTCAACGGGGTATTTTATCAGGCGAGCTGCGATGGCGCCTTGAGTGGCCATTATCACCGACTATCCCAGACTGCTACCTACGTCGCGTGTAAGCCCAGCCGAAAACTCTATCCTCCAAAAAGGACTCCTTTCTGATGTCATGCCCTACCCCTGAAGTGTCTTGTTTTTACAGAGACGACGGTCGGAGCGAGGGGCCGAGCCCCTAGGATTTATTGGCAACGGGCGTCCGGATCAGGTAGGCTTAAGAGGAAGGCGGTTAGGGTCGTGACGCCGCTACAGAGGTAAGGAAAAAGACCTGTTATGCGATTATTGTATTTGAAGTGTAACAGCGCCCTTCGTGTCCTGGCAGGAACAGGAATAGCCGGACTATATCCGGGGATCCTGCCAATCATGCCTCCACTAGTCGGATTCCAGAGCCGGCTTCAAGAGAGGAGGCGGACATGGGGTCGATGCCGCGTAGTTCTCCGACAGGGTACGCGGATATGCTCTCTGCCACGAATTCCGAAGTAGAGAGTGCCATGAATCACCGGTGCCGACGGGCCGTACTTCGCAACAATATCTTTTCCGAAGAGGCATTTAATGCTTTCAATTCGGGAGACGCATACCTCCGAGCTGCTCAAGGCGGGCTTGCCCGATCGACGGACTAGTATACCAAAGATATACGGGTAAGAAGATTTGATAGGCATGTATAGCAGTAACCCCTGAGACTTGAAATGGTTGGAACAACTGCTTTAAGGATCAATTTATGCACAGGTCCTTGTAGATAAGAATGAGCAATTGTCTCGGGAGCTGGAGGAGTGCAAGGCCGAGCTGAAGGCCACGGTTGCCAAGTTAGAGGGATCCCAGAAGGCCTCATCTGGTAACATTTGTCTCAATTGTACGAAGATGCCCTAGCTAGTAAGTGGGTGATATGACAAGTCTAACAGAAAATTCTGCAGACAATCCTGGGGTGAGTCCGGAGGGCGTAGGAGATGACGAGTCACACCTCAAAAGGTAGCTAAAGGCTGGCGAGCACGTTCTTACGCAAGTTAGGCAGGAGAAGAACCATCTTCAAGATGCCAATCTCCGGCTGCACGTGGAATTAAAAGACGTCCCTGCTCAGCTGGCGGACTCCGTGAAGGAGAACAAAAGGCTTCGACGCGGCATTTATGGTAAGTGCCTAGACGAACTATAGTACAGTTCAGCGGGGAAGCATATTGAAAGAATTTTGCTTGCAGGAATGTTGATGGGCCGCCCTGAGGAGGAGATGCCCTCATCTGCAGGCGATTTACTGCACGACCTCTCACAACTGCACGAGCGAGCTCGGCAGGTGATGCAGGGCATTGCTCAAGCCTTGTGGCCATCAAGCCTCCTGTCGAACGGCATGGGGGAGCTTGTGGATATGCTTCAACGAGCCCGGCAGCGTTTCCGATTGTGGAAGATGTCGGACTACCGGCAAGGTGCAAGAGAAGCCTGGGCTATGGTGAAGACGCGCTACACCAAGCTGAACCCGAACCATATGGCCGAAGTCGGACCAGCGGGACCAGATGGGCAAGAAATTCCCGTGAGTCTGGTGTATGACCAGGTAGCGTTAGCCGCAAAGTATTCTCAACAGGATTGTAAGCTAGATAGCCTGTTGGATGGTATAGAGGAGGAATATAGTCAGTCCAAGTGACTGTGTAATTCAATGGACATAAGTAGCCCCTAGCCGGATTAAGATCATTTGTCATGGCGGACCTTTTAAACTTGACCCCGGATCCTACAGTCCGGGGTGTGTCCGAATACCCGCTCGGTTATACAGAACCGGGGTATGCGTGGAAACCAAGCGTAGGGGTCATAAGTGCTTGAACAGACAAGCACCCAACTAGTTATGTTATATTACATGGATAGTAAGAATCATCTTCCAAGGAGAATAGTTCCGTTAGGGGTTCCTTTCCCTGGGTACGCATGCGACGATGCACATGTCCGGACTGCGAACAAGGGCGCAGGATACAAAACTTCTGGGGATTTACGTTGTAATAAACGAATACACCTTTTGTTTCCTACCGAATATTCCCTTAAGGACGCTAGCTTTAGGCTTCACCCAGTCTGAGGTACACATCCGGCTGAACCGGCAGTAACAATCGCAGAGGTGCTCCCCTTATGCCCTAGCCGAATTAACGGGAACGTAGGGCATAAACACAATAGCCAGGCAACCCAGCTTGGCCACATCTTAAGTCATATCGATGCATATAATGGTGAAGAAAAGGCACATATGAAAAAATAACGCATATGTGATGGGCTAAAAGCCATGAAAGTAATTATATTTAGCTTCCGTGTAGGAAGCCCCCAGGTATTGCTTACACACACAGTGCGGCCGGAGTAATCCAGGAGTCCGTACTGTATTAAATACTTTGTGTGAAGAGGAAAAAAGGTCGAGAAAGGAAGAGAGAGGGAGCATTAATTAAAAAGGAGGGGGTAGGGAGACAAACACTGAGTTCGGCGGTAGGCGTAGAATCTTCGGAGTCTGGCCGCGTTCCATGGGTTCGGCTCGAGTCTGTTATCGGATGCATTACGTAAGCGGTATGCTCCTCCGGTGAGAACTTTGTCAATGACGAAAGGACCTTCCCACTTGGGCTTGAGCTTGTCCTTCTTCTTCTCCGATAGGCATAGAACGGGTTCGCCAATATTATAAGTTTTGGCCCGCACTTCTCTGCTTTGGTACCGTCGAGCTTGCTGATGATAGAATTCGGAGCGGGCTTTTGCGATGTCACGCTCCTCCTCCAGGGCATCCAAGTTATCCCGCCGATCTAACTCGGCTTCCTTCTCTTCGTACATGCACGCGAGGAGTCATGTATTATGTCACAGGGTAGTACTGCTTCCGCGCCGTACACCATAAAAATGGTGTATATCCGGTGGTGCGATTCGGCGTGGTCTGCAGCCCCCAGAGTACAGAGTCGAGATCTTCGACCCAGTGCGTGTCCGACTCTGTCAAGGATCGCACTAGTCTGGGTTTGATGCCGCTCATGATGAGACCATTTTCCCGTTCGACCTGACCGTTTGTTTGGGGATGGTAGACGGAAGCGTAGTCGAGCTTAATGCCCATTTTGCCACACCAAGTTTTCACCACCTCGGCTGTGAAATTTGAGCCATTATCGATGATGATGCTGTGGGGGACACCGTATCGGTGTACGACCCCAGATATGAAGTCTATTACTGGTCTGGATTCAGCCGTTTTGACTGGTTTGGCTTCTATCCATTTGGTGAACTTGTCCACCATGACCAATAAGTATTTTTTCTTATGGCTTCCCCCTTTAAGAGGTCCGACCATATCCAGCCCCCAGACCGCGAAGGGCCATGTTATGGGGATTGTTTGGAGAGCGGTAGGGGGATATGACTCTGATTGGCGAAGAGCTGGCAACCGACGCAATGTTGGACAAGGTCCTGTGCGTCTGCTCGGGCCATCGGCCAATAAAAACATGTATGGAAGGCCTTGCTGACTAGTGCTCGAGCCACGGAGTGGTGCCTGCCCAGTCTGGCATGGATTTCAGCCAAGAGCTGCCGCCCTTCCTCTTCGGAGATGCACCTTTGGAGCACTCTGGTCGCACTTTTCTTATAGAGTTCCCCTTCGTGGACTTTGTAAGCTTTAGAGCGTCGAACAATGCAACGTGCTTCATTTTTGTCTTCGGGGAGCTCCTACCTATTTAGGTAGGCCAAGAAAGGCTCAGTCCACAGGGCGTTTACAGCCATGATTTCATGGGCCGAAGATGTTATTTCGGTGGTGGAGCCTCTGATTATGTCTAATAGTTTGGAATCTGGGGGTGTATTCGGATCCATGCTAATATTGCCGGACTCCCCTTCCCATACCACGGATGGCTTGAACAGCCTTTCCAGGAATATGTTGGGTGGGACAGGGTCGCGTTTAGCGCCGATGCGGGCGAGGATATCCGCCGCTTGATTGTTTTCTCGAGCCACATGGGGGAATTCGAGCCCCTCGAACCGAGCTGACATTTTGAGGACGGCATTACGGTAGGCCGCCATTTTCGGATCCTTGGCATCAAAGTCTCCGTTTATTTGTGATATTGTGAGGTTTGAATCCCCGCGCACTTCTAGGCGTTGAATGCCCATAGAGACTGCCATCCGAAGACCGTGCAACAGAGCCTCTTATTCGGCTGCGTTGTTGGAGTATGTGTATAATATTTGGAGGATGTACTGGACCATTTCTCCTGTGGGAGACATCAGGACTACACCTGCTCCTAATCCGGCCAGCATTTTAGAGCTGTCGAAGTGCATGATCCAGTTAGAGTACGCGCCGTACTCTTTAGGGAGTTCGGCTTCTGTCCATTCGGCGACAAAGTCAGCTAGTACTTGCGACTTGATGGCCTGCCGTGGCTTGTATGTCATGTCGAACGGAAGGAGCTCGATGGCCCATTTAGCAATCCGGCCTGTAGCGTCGTGGTTATTTATTATGACGTTCAGTGGTACTTCAGAGGCCACCGTAATCGAACACTCTTGATAGTAGTGTCATAGCTTCTGGGATGCCATGAAGACCGCGTATGCTATTTTTTGATAGTGTGGTTATCGGGATTTGCATGGGGTAAGGACCGTGGATACGGAATAAACCGGCTTCTGGAGTGGGAATTTGTATCCGTCGACCTCTCGTTCGACGACGAGCACTGCGCTTACAACTTGATGTGTTGCAGCTATGTACAGCAGCATAGGTTTGCCGATATTTGGCGCTCTTAGGACTGGATTGCTGGCCAATAAGGCCTTTATTTTGTCCAGTCCGGCCGCGGCTGCATCCGTTCACACGAAGTGTTCGGTGCGCCGAAGAAGGCGGTAAAGAGGTAATGCCTTTTCTCTTAACCTGGAGATAAAGCGGCTTAAAGCAGCCACACATCCAGCTAGTTTCTGGATGTGCTTGAGGTCTGTTGGTATAGCCAACTGCGGCAGAGCTCGGATTTTTGCCGGATTCACTTCAATTCCTCTACTGGAAACAATGAAGCCCAACAGCTTCCCAGAGGGGACGCCAAAAACGCATTTTTCCGGGTTCAGCTTGATGTCGTAGGTTCGGAGGTTATCGAACGTAAGCCTCAAGTCATCTATTAGGGTTTCGACGTGTCTTTTTTTCTGACCACGTCATCCACATATGCCTCCACTGTTTTGCCGATTTGCTTTTCCAGGCATGTTTGAATCATGCGTTGATAGGTTTCGCCGGCATTTTTAAGCCCGAAAGGCATAGTGTTGAAGCAGAAGGGGCCATATGGAGTTATGAAAGCTATTGCAGCTTGGTCGGACTCTGCCATGTTTATTTGATGGTATCCAGAGTATGCGTCGAGGAAGCACGGCGAGTTGTGTCCAGCTGATTTGATCGATGCAAGGGAGGGGAAAGGGATCCTAAGGGCAAGCCTTGTTGAGGTCTTTGAAGTCGACGCATAGGCGCCAGGATTTGTCCTTCTTTGGTACCATTACCAGATTTGCCAGCCAATCCGATGCTTGATATCTCTAATGAATCCGGCCTCGCATAGCTTGGCTAGCTCTTCCCCCATGGCTTGCCATTTGGGCTCTGAAAACCGCCTTAGAGTCTGCTTGACAGGTTTGTATCTTTTTAATATATTGAGGCTGTGTTAGGCCAATCTGCGTGGGATGCCCGGCATGTCCGATGGGTACCAGGCAAAAATGTCCCAATTCTCGCGAAAGAAGTCTCGTAGTGCAGCGTCCATTGCGGGACTCAACTGTGTCCCGATGGAAGTTATCTTCGTGGGGTCCGTTGGATGGACTTGGAATTTGACTATCTCATCTACGGGTTTAAATGAGGTGGACTTGGGTCGCTTGTTGAGTATCACGTCGCCCCTGTCGACGGTGGCATGCAGTGTTGTTAATTAGTCAGTTACTAGGGCTTCGGATAATGCCTCCAGGGCTAATGCTGCGGTTTTGTTTTCAGCGCGAAGTGCGACGTCCGGATCACAGGCTAGAGTGATGATTCCATTGGGTCCGGGCATTTTAAGCTTCATGTACCGGTAGTGGGGTATAGCTTGAAAGCTTGTAAACTCGTCCCGCCCTAGAAGGGCGTGATATCCGCTACTGAAAGGAGCCACTTGGAATGTGATTTATTCGGACCTATAATTCTCCGGGGTGCCGAATACAACATCGAGTGTGATTTTTCCCGTGCACCGCACTTCCCGACTAGGGATAATTCCCCTGAAGGTTGTCCAGCTTTGTTCAATGCGGATTTTATCAATTTCCATCTTGTTAAGTGTTTCTTCGTAGATCAAGTTTAATCCGCTTCCGCCGTCCATGAGTACTGTAGTGAGCCGAAAGCCATCCACGATTGAGCTAAGGACCAGAGCGGCTGGTGCCCGGACGGTCTGGAATCGAGGTTCGCCACTGGCATTGAAGGTTATAGCAGTGTCGTTCCACAGATTTATTTTTGCCACATGGCAGATTTCAGTGGAGCTTCGATGAGCTCGCTTGCACCTATTGTTTGAGGCAAAAGTCTCGAAGACTGTTAGTACCACATTGTGTTCTTTACCGGGATGTTGTTCTGCTGTATGGCTTACAAGAGGATCCTCGCCACTTTTTGCTACCTGCCGGAGTATCCAACATGCCCTAAGGCTATGGGTTGGTGTTGTGTCCGGCGTACAGTGGAGTTTACATGGCCCATTGAGCCATCCTTCCAATACGGTTCCACAGCCTGGGGTGGGCTTTGGCTTCTTGGGAATTGGATCGGTCGACTTACGAGAGTTCGTCCATTTAGCTCGAACGAAGGTTTTGGTGAGAGCCGGACTATCCCAAAATTCTATTTGGGTTTTCTAGGTGCTTTCCATCGCACAGTATTTCTGTACTATGGTTGCCAAGTCGGCAAAGTGTACTATGTCATGGCGACTTATGGCATTAAGGATTCCTTTGTTCGTACAGTTTTTGCAGAAAAGTGAGACCGCGTCCTCCTCACGGGAGTCCTTGACCTTATTTAGCACAAGGAGGAATCTGGCCCAGTAGTGATGTACTGTCTCATGGGGCTCTTGTCTGATGTGGGGGAGATGGTTTAAGTGCGGGTGGGTGTTCGTGGCTGAATCCGGATTCAGATCTGATCCAGCGCCTAGGGGCAAGGGAGCCTCCGAGTTCGACAGCTCGGGATCCGAGGTGCTTCCCAATTTTTCCGGCCGAATACCCGATCCTAAGTCCGGGATCTGGGTCGTGTCTTCCCTTGAGCGTGAGTCCGACTCAGAGAGCTCGGTGATCCGGACATAATTCATCCTCAAAATAGAGGGGTAATCCGTGTGTGGTTCCTCCACTACCGCTATCTCATGGGTGGCCGGCGGGTTTAATATCCCTTCGGTCGGGTTTAAGCCCGATCCGGTCATAGTCCGTAGCGACTCCCAAAGCGGCGATGCGATCCAAGAGCTCATTAAGGGAGGAGAGCTCCATCGGATCTATCTGTTCGGCAAGTTCCGAATTGATGCGAAGGTTATGCGTGACGACCCGAGAGGCCATCGTCGACGCGACAGCCGATGGGGCGACCATGATGAAGCCGCCAAGTCGGAGAGTTTGGCCTACAGCCAGCTCTCCCCCAGAGGTAATGTTTTCCTTGACAACGAGACGAGCCATCGAGCCTTGCAGCAACGACACAGAGGAACTCTCAAGGAAAGCACCAATGTCGGTGTCAAAACCGGCGGATCTCGGGTAGGGGGTCCCGATCTTTGCGTCTCAGGCTGATGGTAACAGGGAGCAAGGGACACAATGTTTACCCAGTTTCGGGTCCTCTCGATGGAGGTAAAACCCTACTTCCTACTTGATTAATATTGACGATATGAGTAGTACAAGAGTAGATCTACCACGAGATCGTAGAGGCTAAACCCTAGAAGCTAGCCTATGATGATTATGATTGTAGTTGTGATCGGCCTTCTAAGGACCAACCTCTCCGGTATATATAGACACCAGAGAGGGCTAGGGTTTACATGGAGTCGGTTACAACGAAGGAAATACAATATCCGGATTGCCAAGCTTGCCTTCCACGCCAAGGAGAGTCCCATCCGGACATGAGACGGAGACTTGAGTCTTGTATCTTCACACTCCAATAGTCCGGACGATGTATATAGTCTGGCTGTCCGGATACCCCCTAATCCAGGACTCTCTCAGCCACCTCGAAGCTTCCCTGACATCCACTCCAAGTCTCCTGGATTGCTTCCGTTCCAAAAATAACTCTCTCGAAGGTTTCATTCCGTTTGGACTCCGTTTGATATTCCTTTTCTTTGAAACACTGAAATAGGCAAGAAAACAACAATTTGGTTGGGCCTCCGGTTAATAGGTTAGTCCCAAAAATAATATAAAAGTGCTTAGTAAAGCCCATAAACATCCAAAACAGATAATATAATAGCATGAATACTTCATAAATTATAGATACATTAGAGACGTATCAGCATCCCCAAGCTTAATTCCTGCTCATCCTCGAGTAGGTAAATGGTAAAAGGAATAGTTTATGAAGGGTGAATGCTAGCAGGTGCATAAGTTTGGTCAATGATAATTTCAATCACCTTTTCTAGCATCATTATATGTCATAACAGTAGCTCATCTCATAAAACTTCTCATGATCAAGTAACAAGCTATTCAAATTTTAAAGCATAGACCATAAACTTTCTTGAAAACTAGCATACTATGTTCTCAGTCATCAAACAATTGCAATTCATCTTATTTTCAGGAAGAGTCTATGTAAGAGTTTTGTTTTAACAAATCCCACATACTCAACTATCATATAGTCTTCCATGATTGCTACTACTCAAAGCATATTTTTAGAACAAATAGCATCCATCGAACACAGAGAAAGATAGGGGCTTAATGTTTCGCCTCCCAACTTACTTATCATATAGATAATTGTCAACAATAATAATTCATGATCAAATATATTTGAATGGCCATATATGCTTAGATCTTTCCCCATCACATGATGCTTGCCAACTAAAGAGTAGGTTGGAATGAGAAGGAATACTACTGACTCTTGCATAAAAGTAAAAGATAGGCCCTTCGCAGAGGGAAGCAGGGATTTGCAGAGGTGCCCAAGCTCGATTTTGAAATAGAGATAAATAATATTTTGAGCGGTATACTTTCATTGTCAACATAACAACTGAAGGATCTCGATATCTTCCATGCTACACACATTATAGACGGTTCCCAAACAGAATGGTAAAGCTTATACTCCCCCACCACCAACAATCATCAATCCATGGCTTGCCCGAAACAACGGGTGCCTCCAACTAACAACAATCCTGGGGGAGTTTTGTTTGCAATTATTTTGATTTGATTTTGATCTTTTGGTCATGGGACTGGGCATCCCAGTGACCAGCCATTTTTTCGTGAATGAGGAGCGAGTCCACTCCTCTTGAGAATAACCCGCCTAACATGGAAGATACAGACAACCCTAGTTCATACATGAGCTGTTCAAGCATACAAAACAGAATTTCATTTTAATGTTTAGAGTTTGGCACATGCAAATTTACTTGGAACGGCAGGTAAATATCGCATATAGGTAGGTATGGTGGACACTCATGGAAGAAACTTGGTTCAAGGAATTTGGATGCACAAGCAGTATTCCCGCTTAGTACAGATATTTTGGCTAGCAAAGGATTCTAAATAGCAAGCACCACATGTGGGAGGATCTATAACAATATAACTTCTATACAAATATACCCAAGCATAACTCATTATGTTGTCTTCCTTGTCCAATTTCAACTAATTTGCTCAGGTTTGAAAATAATTAATGGGGCTCACAATCATAGAAGATGTCTAAGATAGTATATTTATATGTGAAATCTCTCTTCCTTCAATATTCTTTCATGAATTGTTCAAGTGACCAATACAATGTTTGCTAACCTTCAATAAATTTACCACCTCTACTTCTTAGATGTGAAGTCATTACTCCCCATGGGGTAAGCATATGAAACATATATAATTTCATATTTATGATATTCAAATCATTCAACCATTTACTCATAGGATATAAGTGAAGCACACGAGTAAATGAAAAACTACTCCAAAAAGATATAACTGAAGATCAGTGGGTAGTTAAATAATTATGTAGCTATGTGAAGACTCTCTCTCATCTAAGAATTTCAGATCTTGGTATTTTATTCAAACAGCAAGAAAAACAAAATAAAACAAAATGACGCTCCAAGCAAAACACATATCATGTGGTGAATAAAAATATAGCTCCAAGTAAAGTTACCGATGAACGAAGACGAAAGAGGGCATGGCTTCTGGGGCATCCCCAAGCTTAGGTTCTTAGTTGTCCTTGAATATTACCTTGGGTTGCCTTGGGCATCCCCAAGCTTAGGCTCTTGCCACTCCTTATTCCATAATCCATCAAATTTTTACCCAAGACTTGAAAACTTCACAACACAAAACTCAACAGAAAACTCGTAAGCTCCGTTAGTATAAGAAAATAATTCACCACTTAGGTACTGTTGTGAACTCATTCTAAATTCATATTGGTGTAATATCTACTATATTCCAACTTCTCTATGGTTCATACCCTCCGATACTACTCACAGATTCATCAAAATAAGCAAACAACACATAGATAACAGAATCTGTCAACAACAGAACAGTCTGTAGAAATATATATCAAACGTATACTTCTGGAACTACAAAACTTCTACAAAATTAGGAAGTCCTAAGCAATTTGTGTACCAATCCAGAGAAAAAATAATCATATCAAAATCAAGTTTTTGTGAATTACCAAAACTAATTTACTGGGTGCAAAAGTTTCTGATTTTCAGCATGATCAACACAACTATCACCGTAAGCTATCCTAAAGGTCTTACTTGGCACTTCATTGAAACAAAAGCTATAAAACATGATTACTACAGTAGCATAATCATGTGAACACACAAAAACAGTAAAGGTAAATATTGGGTTGTCTCCCAACAAGCGCTTTTCTTTAATGCCTTTCTAGCTAGGCATGATGATTACAATGATGCTCACATAAAAGATAAGAATTGAAACATAACGGGAGCATCATGAAGCATATTGTTGGGGAACGTAGTAATTTCAAAAAAAATCCTACGCACACGCAAGATCATGGTGATGCATAGCAACGAGCAGGGAGAGTGAGTCCACGTACCCTCGTAGACCGAAAGCGGAAGCGTTAGCACAACGCGGTTGATGTAGTCGTACGTCTTCACGATCCGACCGATCCAAGTGCCGAACGTACGACACCTCCGAGTTCAGCACACGTTCAACTCGATGACGTCCCGCGAATTCCGATCCAGCAGAGCTTCACGGGAGAGTTCCGTCAGCACGATGGCGTGATGACGGTGATGATGTTGCTACCGACGCAGGGATTCACCTAAGCACCACTACGATATGACCGAGGTGGAATATGGTGGAAGGGGGCACCGCACACGGCTTGGAGAGATCAACAAATCAACTTGTGTGTCTAGAGGTGCCCCCCGCCCCCGTATATAAAGGAGTGAAGGAGGGGGCAGAGCCGGCCCTCCTATGGCGCGCCCTGGAGGAGTCGTACTCCCACCGGGAGTAGGATTCCCCCCTTCCAAGTAGTAGGAGTAGGAGTCAAGGAAAGGGAAAAGAGAAGAGAAGGAAGGAGGGGGCACAGCCCCTCCCCCTAGTCCAATTCGGACTAGGCCTTGGGGGGCGCGCAACCTCCCCTCTCTCTTTCCCGTAAAGCCCAATAAGGCCCATATACTCCTCGGCGAATTCCCATAACTCTCCGGTACTCCGATAAATACCCGAATTACTCGGAACCTTTCCGATGTCCGAATATAGTCGTACAATATATTGATCTTTACGTCTCGACCATTTCGAGACTCGTCGTCATGTCCATGATCTCAGCCGGGACTCCGAAATACCTTCGGTACATCAAAACACATAACTCATAATATAAATCGTCACCGAAAGTTAAGCTTGCGGACACTACAGGTTCGAGAACTATGTAGACATGACCGAGAGACATCTCCAGTCAATAACCAATAGAGGAACCTGGATGCTCATATTGGCTCCCACATATTCTACGAAGATCTTTATCGGTCAAACCGCATAACAACATACGTTGTTCTCTTTGTCATCGGTATGGTACTTGCCCGAGATTCGATCGTCGGTATCTCAATACCTAGTTCAATCGCGTTACCGGCAAGTCTCTTTACTCGTTATTTAATGCATCATCCCGCAACTAACTCATTAGTCACATTGCTTGCAAGGCTTATAGTGATGTGCATTACTGAGCGGGCCCAGAGATATCTCTCCGACAATCGGAGTGACAAATCCTAATCTCGAAATACGCCAACTCGACAAGTACCTTCGGAGACACCTGTAGAGCACCTTTATAATCACCCAGTTACGTTGTGACGTTTGGTAGCACACAAAGTGTTCCTCGGGTAAACGGGAGTTGCATAATCTCATAGTCATAGGAACATGTATAAGTCATGAAGAAAGCAATAGCAACATACTAAACGATCAAGTGCTAAGCTAACGGAATGGGTCAAGTTAATCACATCATTCTCCTAATGATGTGATCCCGTTAATCAAATGAAAACTCATGTCTCTTGTTAGGATACTTAACCATCTTTGATTCAACGAGCTAGTCAAGTAGAGGCATACTAGTGACACTTTGTTTGTCTATGTATTCACACATGTACTAAGTTTCCGGTTAATACCACTACAAAAAAGACACATCCGTGACATTTTGGGCCGAACGAAATATTTTTCTGTCATACATATGACACTTCTATGACGATAATTGTGACAAAACCCGGTATCATTATAGATGTGGTGGGCTCCTACTTCTATGACCAAAAATCATGACAGGAAATGGGCTTTTCGTCCTGGGCGGGCTGGAGCGATTGCACTGCAGGCTACGCGTTACTGAACCCGAGCGATCGATCGATGGCTGTTAACTGAACCCGATCGAGCGATTCCTTCGCTACTGCTGCTAAGAAGCCGATCGATTGGATGAACAGTGAGCGTTGCGGGGGGGGGGGGGAGGGGTGGGATGAACAGTGAGCGGTGGCGTTGCCTCTGGATGAACATGACCCCGTGGTGTGGAGGGATGGATGAACAGTAGACGGTGGAGGGGTGCCCATGGAGGGGTGGTTGAATAGGACCCCGTGGTGTGGAGGGATGGATGAACAATAGACGATGGAGGGGTGCCCGTGGAGGGTTGGTTGAACAGTAGCCGGTGGAGTAGCACGCGGTGGAGGCTGGATGAACAGGAGCCCGTTGAGGCTGGAGGAGGTCGACGGTAGCCCGTGGAGGCTGGAGGAGGTCGACGGTGGAGATGAACAGTATCCCGTGGAGTCCTGTTTTGCGGTACGCCACACCCCTCCCAATGAACAGGACCCCCGTTTCGACCGTAGGAGGTCTGTTTCATCCGTTTTGCGGTACGCCACACCCCTCCCGATCAACAGGACCCCTGTTTCGACCGTAGGAGGTCCGTTTCGTCTGTTTTGCGGTACGCCACACCCCTCCTGATCAACAGGACCCCCCGTTTCGACCGTAGGAGGTCTGTTTCCTTCGCTTTCGCGGTATGCCACACCTCCCGATCAACAGGACCCTGCTCGAACATAGGAGGTCCGCTTTCTCCTCTGCAGACGCCAGGCCTCGTTTCCATCGCCTGTTCCGTCCAAGCCCTCTCGATGAACACGACCATGCATTCCGTTCCGACCCAACCGGTTGGCTCCCACGCGTTCCGTTGCCTCCTGATGAACACGACACATTCCGTTGCCTCCCCAAGAACACGATGCATTCCGTTGCCTCCCCATGAACACGACGCATTCCGTTGCCTCCCCATGAACACGACGACGACGTTGTTTCTCCATTCTCACCGAGCCATGTACACGAGCCCTGGCCGTACGTATGCGCGAGTAGGCGTTCGAGACCCCGCCCGTATGTACAAATATGTGGCCGTATTTTCTTTCTTGCACCCTGGCCGCTGTATGTACGTGTACATGCTACGTGCGCCCCTCTACTACGACACGTGCGCGCCTCTACTACGACACATGCGCGCCTCTACATCGACCAATATGTACTTACACGTTCGCGACCAGAATGAAAATGCTACGTACGCTTCGACCAGGTGGGTCCCGACTGTGAGGCACTTCCTTGCCTGCGAAGATGTAGTTGGTGGTTCCCAGCAGTCAGGGGGGCAAATCGTTTTTTTCCCAGACGCACTTCCTTGCGTGCGAAGATGTAGCTGGTGGGTCCCAGCAGTCAGGGGGAAACATTTTTTTCATGAAATACGGTGGCCCGTCCGGTTGGTCCCTGCTGTCAGGTGGAGGAATAATTATTTTGCGCATAATAAGGAGGCACTTCTTTGCTGCGGCCGTGGACCCAGCTGTCAGCCTCTCCACGTACAGTCCACGTCCGATGGAAGCCGTTCCTTGACCACGTTGACCACTCCGCGCCGAGAGCACCAGGGCGGTGGACGAAGGCGAGGCCTAGGAAGGGGAAGACGCGACAGTGGATGCCCATGCGTAGAGGAGTACGAGGGTTCACTGGTTCGCTGCGGTGTGAGGCTGCCGTCGCCGCAGAATAACAGGGGGTGTGGGTGAGTAGAGGGATGGCCTGGCCAGTGGTGGGAGTAGTAGGGGGCGGTGAGGCCTCCACCGCATCACAGCCGGCCACAGGAGGCAGGAGCACGAGGCACGACCGACATCGGTTTGGGCGGCTGGAGCAAGAAGACCAGAGGTTGAAGAAGCACTACGGCCATTGGATGGACATCGTACGGTCACTGGAGCTAGAATCGTGCAAACTGACTAAGTTGACAAAGCCCTCCGTCCTCTCAACTTAGTAGGCCCACAAGTCAGCCTGCCACTATACTGGGTCCCAGCTAACAGGGGGAGTATTCGTTTTTTTGTGCATAATAAGGAGGCATTTCCTTGCGTGCGAAGATATAGATGGTGGGTCCGAGCTGTCAACGGCGGTAACATTTTTTTTTCGCGGAGTACAGAGGCCCTTTCGGTGGGTCCCCGATGTCAGGTGGAGGAAACATTATTTTGCGCGTAATAAGGAGGCATTTCCTTGCGTGCGGCCGTGGACCCAGCTGTTAGCCTCTCCACGTACAGTCCACTTCAGATGCATCTTGGTTGTTGACAACGTTGACCAGTCCGTGCCGAGAGCACCAGGACGGAGGACGACGGCGAGGCCTAGGAAGGGAACGACACGGAGGCAGGGAAGACTCGGCAGTTGTTTCCCACGCGGAGGGGAGTACGACGTGGGACAATTGAGTTGGTTTAAGGGAAAACCAGTGGTAAAAAATCAGCGCTGGGTGGGAAAAAACAACAAAAATAAGGATGTAAATATGAAAAGGGAATTTTATGTGTTTTCAATATAATGATACGTGTATATGAACTATACGTAGAGATTAGCAAACGGATGTAGGACATGCGTTTCAAGAGGAAAATAGAACTGGGATGTGTGTTTGATTCAGTAAAAAAATTGCCTGCGGATGTTGTAAGACAAAATATAACTAACACTGGCGGGCCAGAGGCCAGTAGATACCTGCTGGATCTTTGTGCCCCGTTGTCGTCATGGGCTGGGCCTGTTAAAAACAAAACCAACCCTGGGCAGTCTACATCCTAGTTGAAACTTGCTCGACCTGAAAATACAATATACGTGCTCAATAAACGAGAGAATTCTGCAAGTACAGACTGATAACTGGGATGCAGCACGGATATTGTTTTTTTATCGTGATAATAAGTGCATGCACTTGTTTCGAAAAAAATGGAGAACTGGGAATTCAAACGGCGGGTGCTTATGCTACCCATCAAATAAAAATCAGGTGCCTGAAAATTCGTTTCGAAAGAAATGATTCAGCTTTATATCCACGTCGACCCTCGGCATGATGGTTGGAAGCAAATGCAAGTTCATACCAAAAGATCGTTAACAACAATACCAATTTATGCATTTACAAGGTAGTACAACTACCAATACCAAACTAACTTATAATCTTTTTACTCTTGGCCCTAGTGTTCGCTCTGGTAGAAAATCTTGCAGAGGACCAGCTACCGCTCCTTCTCTTGCTCCAGTCCCCGAGGTGGTACCGTGCATCACCCGATTGGTCCTCTGCTGGTTGAAGTTCTTGTTGGTGTGCAGCACGTAACCTTTTTGGTGCCCGTCACGGCCGTTGACCATCACCGCAAGGTATTGCCGGTCTTGTGCCACATCGGCGTGCATGCCGCACTCCGTCAGATCTTCTTGCGACGTCCACGTGCCCCTTTTGAACGCCCTAGAATTGCGCTGGAAGAAATGCTTCCTTAGGCCACTCAGTGTGATACCTGCAGTATTGTGGAATACAGGTTTTAGTGTACCTAGTTGGCATTTTCATAACATCTTTGGCATGTTGCAGTCACTTGTTTCACTTTTTATTAATCACAAATTGTAATTGCTTCACCAGGTCTGCGTCTAAAAAGAAAAATAGAGATATAAACAAAGGAATATGTTTGTGCAAGTAGACGGCCGATCGTTGTCTTACCCGGAAGTTTCTCGGGTTGGGTGTAGCATATGCCGTTTCGCCGTCGATGGTTGGTATGAACAAATCGATGAGAGACTGAAATCTCGCCTTTGTCGGACTCACTTTGGCCTCAAGGTGCTCGATCAGCTCCTGATCCGTGGGATCGAACTTGACGCCAGCCGGCAGCACCGGCCAATCCTTCTTCAACTTGCATCGGTAATTCCAGTTATATGGTACTCAATGTATGATCAATCAATTGTTTTAAGTGAATGATGAAAGATTTCGACAGATAAGTGGTACTCCAAATCTGAAGTCCAGAATACCCGAACATGCTGCCGGGATTCTTGTGTCACCTCACGCACAGCGTGTTGTCACGTCAATTCAATGTGTGGACATGATGAATAATTTGACCGACGTATACTAGCACTGCTAATGTACTACTTACTAGTTGTATTTAGTGTCACAATTTATACATAGGTTTAACTAACAAGTACACACTTGAAGCCTAACTAATATATATATATATATATATATATATATATATATATATATATATATATATATATGGCTTCGCACAAGCATCTCCATCATCATTATCAAGACATCCTACGCAGTGAGTTAGGATGCACTTGATCCCAAAGAAGGTATCTATCCTTCAAACCAGAAGAGTGCTTCAAACTAACAACAGTACATAATATCCAACAAAAGAGGGTCGTGCTACAGCAGCAGAATACATGGATCACTCTAGATATCAACACGAATCAAGTTGTGCATATTTGCTGTTGGCATGAACCACATCGCCGCATGTCGGGTTTGCAAAAGCCATCCATCGCATGGAAGCTTGATGCCTTTCACACACTGAAGATTATCTGGCAACAAGCTGTGTCGACGAATCTCTGGATATGGTGATTCATGAAACCTATGGTATGATGTGTAAACACAGCCCCCTCGCGAATGGAAGTTGCATAGCACAGTAATCATCGCCGGTGATATGGTAGATGATTGGTTGGATGATCGGATAATTGAGCCCGAGGAACAAGGAGTGCTTGCCGAGGCTGTAAACCCGCCTCCAATTGAATACGCCTGGCCCAACGGAGCTGGGATCTTTCTCGAACATGAAGCAGCAATAGCCATCAATGTCACGAACGCCCCATGCATTGTACTGCATGTGGTTTGATGTAATGGTTTGGTCAATTTGGTACGCGGAATGAGCATCAAATGACCGCCGTCAGCTGAACGAGTGATAAACCACCACCCATCGGCTGGTATGATTCCAGGTCCTGGAATCATGAAGGCCAACGCATTTGCGTCTGCTGCAACAATTCGAATTGGAGACCAAAAGGACAAAAATAAAAAATCATGTTCAGAGTATGTGTGGAATTAATATTATTATAAGAATGACACATATCATATACAGAGAATTGCAATGCCGTGGTCATAATCATACCCCAAGTTAAAAAAATAAGCCAATGGTTTTCATATTCTAGCAATATGTCATGGTTCAAACATCATGTAACAATGAGAGGAAAACAACTATGACAACGCCTACTCATACTCTACCATAGTACTTACTACTACTGTTCTCATATCAACTCTAAGCAATAACATGCGTTGTTATAAAAATCTTGTAAATGAGAGTAACATATAGCAATCATGATGTTATGCTCATAATATGTATTCTAACAATCATTAGATGCCAATTGTTCTCATATCAACTCTAACAATAACATGTGTGGTCATAAAAATCTAGGAAATGAGAGGAACATATAGCAATGATGTGGTTATAGACTTGCTATGCATTCTAAATTTGTAAAAAATGCACAGGCAGTCTTATTCATAAGGTAAAGATGAGATGAGATAGAACAATTACACGATGATAGATTCCGTCAGTATAGGCAGCCAATCTGTGCGTCGACCGCGTAAACGATGCCATCATGCACTATAGCATCAGACAGAAATGTTGCCTTAACAGGATTGATGATGAGCCATAACCATGTATGGCGACCGGATTCCAAATAGACTAATCCCACGTTGAACAAGGCAATGAGCTTGTAATCAATGTAGTCTTCTGATGGTGTGGGCACTTCCCAAATTGCAACTTTCTGCAAACAGAGGTCGAGCCAAAAGCTTGACGCGTCTCATGTGTAGTAGGCAGGAGTGTCCGGCGGGCCGCGAGGCTCGATGGCGGCGGTATCCAATGATGGAAGGGTGATCTCTCACTGGGTGTAGATATCCACGAGACGCCACAGACTACCAGTGTGGTGGATGAGGACGATCTAGTTGGCCTTCATGCCCTCCCAGTAGTGGCCGCGCATGAAGGATATGTGGACGGGTAGTGGTAGCATGTCGAGGGGCACCACGGCAACCTCCGTAGGATTGTCAAGTCGGTGTCTGGGCCACCTGCGATGATCGGGCATCAGCAAGCAGGGTGTCTTGAAAAGAGCCGGCCGGTTGCAGATGAGTAGATGGTACAAAGACACCGAGCATGCGGCCAGACGGACGGTGCTGAGTAGGTCCATATGACTACAGATCTTCTCCAAGAGAACATCGGGGAGGGAATTCCAATCGCGACTCTGCGTGTCAGTCGGTTCTGCCATTGGGGTTTTCGGTGCCTGCGAGCCAGCGGGGAAGTGGATTCGGGCGGGCAAGCGAAGAAGCTTCTCCTCGTGTGGCCGAGCAGTGAGCGGGGGGATATGGTATGCGCGAGCTACCAAGGAAGATGGCGCGGGCGGGCGAGCAGTGAGCGGGGGTAAATGGTGTGCGACCGACGATGGGGAAGAGAGGAGGAAGAAGAAGAGAGGAGGAAGAAGAGTGGAAGACGGGGAAGAAAGTGCATTAAACCTCAATTCTACTAGTACTACTACCAGGATATACCGTCCTTCGGAGTGTAAATAGTTACACCGATGACATGTGGGTCTACCACAAGAGGGCCCATATGTCAGTTCATGGAGGACAGAGGTGCGTAGGCGTATTTGCGGAAGCGTGCTCTACTGGCAAACATGATGGCAGTACTAGGTAAGGCTGATTTAGTAACACCAACACGCTGGTTCAGCTTATTAATTACGTGTCCCATCTGCTGCAGCGTGTATTGTCACTTCACTGCGAAGACTAGTTGAATAGTTCTCTCTGACCGAGATGGGGAATAATGGATCGCGAGGACTTCCTTTCTACAGTATCCCTATGCCTCTACGCTCACTTCATTCATTTTGCTCCGTACCTAATCACTTGTTGAAATCTGTAGAAAGACAAATACTCCGTATTTGGGAACAGAGGGAGGCTTTTACTCCGTACTATTTGGGAACGGAGGGAGTATCACCATATGGAGGGAAAAGAGGAAGCTTGATACATGAACATGTCAATGGGAGGGAGTAAGCCCCATGCATGCATGCAACATGCAACACTCACACGTACACATGGACGCATGCAACACTCACGCACCCATGCGGCACACAGCACATGACGCAACACACACGCTCACGCTCAAGTGCTCAACCTACTCCCTACGTCCGTGAAAGACTGTACATTTAGAGATTTACACATTGACCAGGGCATAATTAATGCCCAAAAGTATCAGACTTATGTGTGCATGCGACCATTGAGATAAGAAGATTAAATGAAGGCTGTTGCATGCTGTAATTAAGGATAGACATGTAGCCTATACCTACAACACAAGTTGGTGCATTAGTCAATCAATATCAATTTAGATTAAAGGCTAAATGCATTGGAAGTTTAGATGTACACCATGTACTACACTCTTTGTTTTATAGCCGATGTACACTCTTTGTTGGAAGACCGAGGGAGGACACGTGCATGCACTCACATACACAGCCAGGGCGGTTCGCGTACAAGGGTTGGACTCGTGTTGCGCCTGCGTAAAGTTTTGTTTAACTGATTTGTTTGCTCTGCCAACTGACACGTGGGACCCAAAAACCAGGTGACAATTTAACCAGTCAACAAAGTGCCACATCGACTATATGGCCGGTCAGTAGGGTGCAATACGGTGCTCTACGATGAGCTAGTGATCGTATAATCGCCGCAAAACTACATATAGTGACCGTAAAGAGCGTACTGTTACATACGTTGACCGCCAGTGTATTTTTCTCGTTTCAAATTAAGCCATATTAATCGGAAAGGACGTGTTATGGACTACTACTAGTACTAGTACTGCTTTGATGTGTCCCGTCAACTCGCCGAACGAGGAGAAGCTTGCTTACTACGCCTCTCCCTCGCCCACGCGCGCGGTGGTTCGCAGGACGAGAAGATGGTTTTGACTACAGCGCCCTCTCCCTCTCCCTCTCCCTCGCCCTCGCCCTCGCCCTCGCGGTGGACGTGCAGCAGTTCAATCGGTGTCAGATTGCCAGAAGCATATTGTACTGTAGTATCATCATTGTTGGACCTTCCGAAGAGGCAAAGAGCCAAGTGCAAGGTTCACACGAATACGAACTGTTGAACCTCCCGAAGAGGCAAAGAGCCAAGCGCGAGGTTTTATAGGAGTTGTCGTCCTATTAGGAGTGTACTACAACTATAGCGAACGATGCTACTGTATGATGCCGCCACGTCACATATATCCAAAGCCGTGCCACCTTTTTTCTCAAAGAGAGTGTTGGAGCCCGTGCAACAACCACACATGTTGCATGTACATATAACACATTTACTAGTAATAAATTCCAAAGGACAAATGCCAGTATGCCACTCAAGTTCATCTCCAATTCATGTGATAAATTTGTGCACGACTAGTCTACATATATTCACAGCGCTACTGTTCACAATTACCGTACTCCACTTGCACGTTATAGATGGGCTACATGTCCTCCTCCAGGTTCCAGTCCCACGTGTTCTTCATGGATGGCACGATCCATAGCGGTGGGCAACGGGAATCATTGTCGCAGCTTTCTAGTACGGTTCCACATGGTGGAGACTCATCCAAGCTGAAGCGGCAAAAATCAGGGATAGCATGTCCCAACATGTCGTTCATCCGGCGGTGCGCACGGAAGACACAACCATGCTTCATGAATGGCAGGCCTTCCATGTCGTGCACGGAAGGTGGCATCCGCTTCACAATGGGGTAGATGTCCCTGATGAAAAGCGAGCACTCTCCAAGAGTGTTCCTCGGCACCCACGTAGCATCACGGGGGTCGAACTCGGCGCCGTTCATCTGGTACATGCGGCATCCCAGATCTGGACACATGGTGACATACATAGTCAAGGTCCATGCATAATAATGTTGTGCACAAATATGGCGGTCAGTAATACTGTGCAGCAAATAGTGCTACTCCGGTATAGAGGAAGTAAAATAATCGGCTTATTATATATAGCCACTCTTGGCTACATGGATGAGATAGTAAGACATGGAAAAACAAAAATGGAGGCAGCTAGTGGGTTCAAGTCTTCAAGGGCCTAGCTAGCTATACGCGTCCTCCAAGGTAAAAAGTACTCCTACTAGTACTACTAAGTATACTACTAGTACAACAATGAAAGAGATGGCGAGAGGGTTAAAAAATGGAATACCTGGGTAGATGGTGACGGTCCGATCGTGGTAGATTGTGTGACCATGTTGCACATCAGTGGTACCATGAGTAACGACTGCTAAGATAGTTGATCCCAATATGCCAAAGTCAGCTACAAAGGTTCCAGGTTAGACCGAATCGCGGATGCAAATGCACATCCAGGATCGGCGATCTTATTTTGATCGGGGGATGACTGGTCCCTGCAAAATAATGGAGTACCGTTAGGGATGCAAAAGATGGTTTGTGCATTCTGTTTGTAATCTCCCGTACCGTAGGATGGCAACCAGATGAAACAAGTTCCCTGGCTTGTCACCGCGAACATGCGGCATAGATGGCGCACGGCGTCTTCGAACGTGTAGGGGTACAAATCTGCCTTCGCCAACATGCGCCAGCCTCTGCCGTTACTGCCTCTTGCATTGATGGCAATCCTTATGTCGAACACCACGATGAGATAGTAATCGTTGTAGCCGCGTCGCTTTGTCGGCGGGTCCGCAATTGCTATCTTCTTCAATCTCATGTAGGCATCATCATACGTATTCAAGCCCAACCAGTCCGGAAGGCCGACCCCAATGGTGGAGAAGGGTCTACTGAACGGCCGCATCTTGTGGATGTTTTGCAAAATGATGGTGGTATC
Source organism: Aegilops bicornis (assembly GCA_021605145.1). NCBI lineage: Eukaryota > Viridiplantae > Streptophyta > Magnoliopsida > Poales > Poaceae > Aegilops > Aegilops bicornis. The sequence goes on from CM038673.1 coordinate 48,955,913, forward strand.
CGCCGGAGGTATGCAAGCCAATCTTCGCTGGCACCGACCTGCACCTATATATAAGATGGTGGGCAGCGGAGAAACTACGGGATGGAAATGGAATAACTAAGTACTACATGATCAAACTCCATTACTGACCTGCTCATCGGACAAAATCCGACTACCTCTCAACGTCGGCAACTCTAGCGGAGTCAACGTGCAACCATGGCCAGGGAGCGGTGGACTATTCGAAGGATTGTCCCATAGAAGAACCTTCTCCTCGAGGACGCATGGAAGACCAACAAGCATGGCCTTTTCCCAAGCCTGTTTAAGCAGCGTCTTGAAAAAGTTGGTGCGGGAAGCACCGAGTCTTGCGGCGGTGAGGACGCCGGAGCGGCGTGCAATTTCTCCCAGAGGATCATCATGCAAGGTCTCCCAGCCCTGACGAGGAGGAGAACCGCTTGGCGAATCCATGGGAGCAGCGACGAACTGCCTTCTCTTCGGGGGGAGGGGAACTGGCGAGGAGGAGATAAGAGCGTAGTAACCGCAGGGCCTCATCCCTTCCAACTGTAGATCGTTCCTCAGCGAAGGGGTGAGGCTATTATTTACTACTAGTACTAGCATTATGGAACGTTATGGGATTGCATTATACTGTAAATAATAGCACTAGTAAGAAATTTTTGGCACTAGGTAGTAGTTTTTGGCGTGGATTAAGAAATTTTGGGTATGTTTTTGCCATTTTTTGTACACGCCAACTAGTGTCAAAAAACTTCTTACATTATGTGATGGAGGAGTACGTACTCGTACTGTAGCAGTACTAGTACTACTTTTCTCAACTAGTAGTGTGATGTACTGTACTTCTAGTCTAGTCTAGTATAGTGCACCAGTTTTGAACTCTTGAATCTCAGGGCCAAGGAGCTATAGTTGGAAGTGGAGGGTACTACTGTTCTCTAGAACCATCGCTGTACTATCAATGCAGGGGAAGTACACCTACGTAGTGGCCTAGTGGGTACTCTCGGTGCTCTATTCAGCCGCTCCTCTCATGTAGCTGGCCTACTCAGCCGCTCCTCTCAAGCACACACTAGCAGCCTGTTTATCAGCGACGGTTACTGCGGGGGCAGAACATTTGAGTTATTTGATACAACATGACTAGGCTTTTCGCTTCTATTTGTGGAGGTGTAATGGATCTCGTCGAACTTTGTTAGTAGTTCCTTCTTTATGAATGAGATAAAGCAAAGCTTTTGCCTCCGTTTAAAAAAACACGTCAAGATGAATTTCTTTTATAGTAGAGCCGATAATGGAGTGAAGTCCATGCGTGCAACGCCACAAGCTACAGAGTAGTAGTAGAGCACTTTACGTATAGAGCCATATTGCGCAGTTCACAATGCCTCGCCAGGTGAGGGAGTCCCGGACTAGGGGGTGTCCGGATAGCCGGACTCCAAAGACTATGAAGATACAAGATTGAAGACTTCGTACCGTGTCCGGATGGGACTTTCCTTCGCGTGGAAGGCAAGGTTGGCGATACGGATATGTAGATCTCCTACCATTGTAACCGACTCTGTGTAACCCTAACCTATCCGGTGTCTATATAAACCAGAGGGTTTTAGTCCGTAGGAAGAACAACAATCATACCATAGGCTAGCTTCTAGGGTTTAGCCTCCTTGATCTCGTGGTAGATCTACTCTTGTACTACCCATATCATCAATATTAATCAAGCAGGCATAGGGTATTACCTCCATCGAGAGGGCCCGAACCTGGGTAAAAACATCGTGTCCCTTGTCTCCTGTTACCAACCGCCTAGACGCATAGTTCGGGACCCCCTACCCGAGATCCGCTGGTTTTGACACCGACATTGGTGCTTTCATTGAGAGTTCCTCTGTGTCGTCACCGATAGGCCCGATGGCACCTTCGATCATCAACAACGACGGGGTCCAGGGTGAGACTTTTCTCCCCGGACAGATCTTCGTGTTCGGCGGCTTTTGCATCAAGGGCCATTTCGCAGCCATCCGAGCAGATCGAAAGCTACACCCTGGCCATCAGGTCAGATTTGGAGGTTTGAACTATACAGGCGATATCCGCGGGGACTTGATCTTCGACGGATTCGAGCCGCAGCCAAGCGCGCCGCACTGTTTCGATGGGCATGATCTGGCTCTGCAGCCGAACAGTGTCCTGGAGGCCGCACCGGCCCGCTCGGCCCGCCCTTGATCCGGTGCCGATTCCCGATCGAGGGCGAGTGGTTGGACACCGCCTCGGGCTACAATTTCTCGACAATTGAGCCGAACTCCATCCCTGTCCTTTGCGAAGACCTCGACTCCAGGGTGCCGGACTCCTCTCCGGACTCCGAACCCCCCGCGCCCCTGCCAATCGAATCCGATTGGGCGCCGGTCATGGAGTTTACGGCCGCGGACATCTTTCAGCACTCGCCCTTTGGCGATATTCTGAATTCACTAAAGTCTCTCTCTTTATCCGGAGAGCCCTGGCCGGACTGCGGACAGGAAGGTTGGGATACGGACAACGAAATTCAACGCCCACCCACGACCCACTTCATAGCCACTGTCGATGATCTAACCGACATGCTCGACTTCGACTCCGAAGACATTGACGGTATGGACGACGATGCCGGAGACGACCAAGACCCAGCGCCACAGGGCACTGGAAGGCCACCTCGTCATATGACATATACATGGTGGACATCCCGAAAGATGGGAACGGCGATGGGACAGCGGAGGATGACCCCTCCAAGAAACAACCGAAGCGCCGACGTCAGCGGCGCCGCTCTAAATCCCGCCACAATAAAAACGGTGATTCCGGCACGGGAGATAATAACACCCCGGACAGTGCCGAAGAGAACCCCCTCCAGCAGGACTCAGCGCAGGAGGAGGGAGAAGCAAGCCCGCACGACAGTGCGGCAGAAAGAGAGGTTGAGGACGATAATTATGCGCCTCCCTCCGAAGATGAGGCAAGCCTCGACGACGACGAGTTTGTCGTGCCTGAGGATCCCGCCGAACAGGAGCGTTTCAAACGCAGGCTTATAGCCACGGCAAATAGCTTCAAGAAAAAGCAGCAACAGCTTAGAGCTGACCAAGATCTGCTAGCTGACAGATGGACTGAAGTACTCGCAGCCGAAGAGTATGAACTCGAACGCCCCTCCAAAAGCTACCCCAAACGCAGGCCGTTGCCTCGATCAGAGGAAGTACCCAAGTCACCAGCGTACGACATGGCAGACCGGCCACCCCGTGGCCGCGATAGAGAGGCTTCTAGACCCTTCGTTCAAGCCGTACCCCGACGCCGTTCAAAAAGTACCAGGGCACGGGAAAACACGCCGGACTTGCGAGATATATTGGAGGATAAGGCAAAACATACAAGATCGATCTACGGATCGCGTGGGCGCCCAACGACACGTGACGATAACCGTCATGCCGGATACAGAAACTCCGGCCGGGCTGAACACAATAGACAAAGCTCATTGAAGCTACGTCGTGATATAGCCCAATACAGAGGCGCCGCACACCCACTATGCTTCACAGATGAAGTAATGGATCATCAAATCCCTGAGGGCTTTAAACCCGTAAACATCGAATCATACGATGGTACCACAGATCCCGCGGTTTGGATCGAGGATTATCTTCTCCATATTCACATGGCCCGCGGTGATGATCTACATGCCATCAAATACCTCCCCTCAAGCTTAAAGGACCAGCTCGGCATTGGCTTAACAGCTTGCCAGCAGAATCAATTGGTTGTTGGGAGGACCTGGAAGCCGCATTCCTTGATAACTTCCAAGGCACATATGTGCGACCACCAGATGCCGATGACCTTAGCCACATAATTCAGCAGCCAGAAGAATCGGCCAGGAAATTCTGGACACGGTTCCTAACAAAGATAAATCAAATCGTCGACTGTCCGGATGCAGAGGCCCTTGCAGCCTTCAAACGTAACATCCGCAACGAGTGGCTTCCCCGGCACCTAGGACAGGAAAAGCCGAAATCGATGGCAGCCCTCACAACCCTCATGACTCGCTTTTGCGCGGGAGAGGATAGCTGGCTAGCTCGAAGCAACAACTTGGCCAAACACCCTGATAGTTCGGATACCAAGGACAGCAATGGCAGGTCACGTCGCAACAAGAACAAGCGCCGCATCAACGGCGATAACACTGAAGATACGACCGTAAATGCCGGATTCATAGGCTCTAAACCCGGTCAGCGGAAGAAGCCATTCAAAAGAAATACCCAGGGCCCGTCCAACTTGGACCGCATACTCGATCGCTTGTGCCAGATACATGGCACGCCCGAAAAACCAGCCAATCACACCAACAGGGATTGTTGGGTGTTCAAGCAAGCAGGCAAGTTAGGTGCCGAACTCAATGACAAGGGGCTTCATAGCGATGACGAAGAAGAGCCCCGGCCGCTGAACAATAGAGGACATAAGGGTTTTCCCACACAAGTGCGGACGGTGAACATGATATACGCAACCCACATACCCAAAAGGGAGCGGAAGCGTGCACTACGGGACGTATATGCGATGGAGCCAGTCGCCCCAAAATTCAACCCATGGTCTTCTTGCCCGATCACCTTCGATCGAAGGGACCATCCCACTAGCATCCGTCACGGCGGTTTCGCCGCATTGGTTCTTGACCCAATTATTGACGGATTTCACCTCACCAGAGTCCTGATGGACGGCGGCAGCAGCCTGAACCTGCTTTATCAGGATACAGTGCGTAAGATGGGCATAGACCCCTCAAGGATTAAACCTACAAATACGACCTTTAAAGGCGTCATACCGGGCGTAGAGGCCAATTGTACAGGCTCAGTCACACTCGAAGTGGTCTTCGGATCACCGGATAACTTCCGAAGCGAAGAGTTAATCTTTGACATAGTCCCATTCCGCAGCGGCTATCATGCACTGCTCGGACGAACCACATTTGCAAAGTTCAATGCGGTGCCGCACTACGCATACCTCAAGCTCAAGATGCCAGGACCTCGAGGAGTAATCACGGTCAATGGAAACACCGAACGCTCTCTCCAAACAGAGAAGCACACGGTGGCCCTCGCGGCGGAGGTACAAAGCAACCTCTCACGGCAATTCTCGAGTCCGGCCACTAAGCGTCCAGACACCGCCAAGCGTGCCCGGAGTAACCTACATCAAGACCACCTGGCACGATTCAAGCACGAGTAGCAATCCGGCCCCAACCCCAGCCCTCGCGAAATTGCGAAGCCAGTATTACGCGTACATAACTACGCCCTGGAGATACCATGGGCATATGGGGAGGGGCACGACCACGACACACCAAGAATGCGGCTCGACCGCACTGTGGCTCCCGATTGTGTCATTCTTTTTCCTTTTTCTTTTCTTTCTTTTCAGGACTCCGTCTTTCAGCAGTCCTGTCCGGCACTAGAATCGCCGAACTCACGATGCAACAGCCAGGGAAGCAGTAAAGCTCCGTCGAGTGTTCAGGTGGTCTCTATTACGAGCATTATACCTGTTTTACATACCATCCCGCAGCTTACCCCTGGAGGGGGACATGTTAGATAGCCCCATCCCTCGCTTATCGCACTATTTGTATTGTTCTGCTTTCATTGCAGTACCTTTTTGAATAAACAATACATAGCTTTTGTCTATTATTGCACTCTTTTCTTTTTATATATATGTTTACTTCATGACATGTTGCAACCGTGCACTTTGGTACGGCCAATACACCAGGGGCTTAAGTACCCCAAAATTATGGTGTGATAAGTCCGAACACTTTCACAAGTGCGGCACCCCGAACTTATAGCATTATATGAATCGGCTCGAATCATGTCTTGGGTCAATAGTTGGGTTTGCCCGGCTCCGTGTTTTGGTAACTTACGTTCCGCTTATATCGGCTAAGGTAGCACCGGGAGAACCATCGCGATTGTGCCCCAGCTTGAGCTGGGTCGAGCACCTCGATGGAGAAAGCTAAAACTGACCGTCATGATAAGGCGAGAGCCGGTCGCTGTTCGAGAGGTTTTTTCGGGTCCCTAATGACCTATGCCGCTTAGAGCGAGGAACCGGAGTTGTCCGGCCAAGGCGTGGATAGCGCCCCGAACTCGGTCTTCCGAATACTAGGGGCTTCGCCAAAATTTAAAATTATAGAATTCTATGGCTAAGTGAGAGTGTTCAAGCATTATAAGTCCGGTTGCCTTGTTCGTTGCGTTGAGCGCCTCCCTAGATGGACCCAAGAATGGGAACAAGAGTGCTCAAGTTTATCCCGAACACCCCAGCACTCGTGGCATGGGGGCTGAAGCCAACGACTTGCCATCTCTCAAATTTGATAAATAGACGCACAGAAGGTAATATTTTAAATTAACAAGCGTTGCTTAGTGCATATGAACAAGTTTTCAGCGTACATGATAACAAATGCGAGTCTACTAAAAAATTACATCTTTGGAGCACTCATCCGCTATTCGGCGAGCACCCTTCAGAAGGCCCTCATAGTACATTTCGGGCGTGCGATGCTCCTTGCCCTTCGGTGGCCCGTCCATCACAAGCTTCTCTGCATCCAGTTTGCCCCAGTGCACTTTAGCATGGGCAAGGGTCCGACGGACACCTTCAATGCAGACGGGGCGCTTGATGACTTCAATTCATGGACATGCGTCCACCAGCCGCTGCACCAAGCCGAAATAGCTCCCAGGCATGGCCTCCAATGGCCACAGCCACGCTATAAGGCCCTTTATGGCCTGTTCGGCGACCTTGTGGAGCTCGACCGGCTGCTTCAGCTGGTCGCTCAGGGGCACCGGATGGTCGGCCTCAGCATACTGAGACCAGAACACCTTTTCCGTTGAGCTCCCCTCCATGGCACGGTAGAATGCGGCAAGATCGGGCGCCTTCAGGCAAATCTGCTAACGCTCCCGGAGAGCTCGAGAATCCGGGTAAGTAATAGGTAATTCACTTTCACATTCTTGCTTTGCATAAATAATGCCTTACCGCCCGCTATCTTATTTAATGCTTCAATTTCTTGGAGGGCTTTTTGGGCCTCGACTTTGTAGCTTTGGCACTTTCAAGAGCCGAGGCGAGCTCGGACTCTTGAGTCTTGAGTCACGCCCAAACTCTCGTGTTTTTTCACGAGAGCTTGGAGCTCTTGCCCATTCTGCCAGCCAGCTGCGCCTCCCCCTTCTCTCGCTCGGTGCGCTCCGCAGCCGCTTTGTTTTCGGCCACGGACACCGCTTCCTTCAGGGTCTCCACCTCGTTCGTGGCCCCTGCAGTACCCATGTTATTCCTGTTCTTTTTTGCAACCGAAACCTTTTCTATAAGGTATTTTTTTAATCGGGTATCACTTACCTTCCTTGTCCTCGAGCTCCTTCTTGGCTTGTCCGAGATCGTTCTCGGACCGCTCGAGGTTCTGCTTCAATGCATTAACCCCCGCAGTCAATGCGCCAAAGGTCAGCAGCACAGCCTGCATTCCCATATTGACATACCTATGTTAGACTCCTGTGTATATCTTTTTCGATCCTCAACACCGAACTAAGCATCAGGGGCTACTGTCTATGCGGTAATATTTTTACATATTCTAAACGTACCTCAAAGCCTGTTAGAAGGCTGGTATAGGCTTCGGTTAGCCCGCTTTTGGCGGACTGAACTGTCCGGATCACCGCGCTCATAACAGTGAGGTGCTCCTCCTCGATGGAGGCGCTGTTAAGCGCCTCTAGTAAGCTATCCGGTGCCTCCATTGGACGGAAGACACCGGCGCCTTACCCTTCTTACGAAGGGACCGCTTGCCGGACTCTGGAACCACTGAAGGTTCCGGCATGGAGTCCGGACAAGGGTCAGGCTTAGAGCCCCTGGGGGTCTTGCCCCCCGCGCACCTGGAGTCCGGGAGGTCGCCTTGTGGCGCCTCCTGTGCCACTTCCTCATGACCAAGCTTCTCTTGGGGCCCCGCCGCGGCGTCGTCCACAGCGTGAGGTGAGGAGGCGGTCGGGAGCGAAGTACTCTCCATTTTCGACGAACCCAGGGACCCGCTCGTTGAAGCGGCGAGCTCGCCCTTGGGCGGGCTGCACGATTGTTCGACATTAGAGAACATTATGCGATAATGAAGAGCCATGGGCATCCGGACACTTACGATTTTGCCAGGGGCTTGGCCCTTGTTGGACAATCCTCCTCGTCGCTATCGGCGTTGGTGGAGAAGTCCGGAGGAAGGGTTCTTCCTTTCTTGGACCCTCCGGCCTCCCCATTTGGGGCGGCCTTCCTTTTCCTCTCCTCCCCCGCTGGGGGAGAAGCTTCTCTTTCCTCCTCCTCCTCGTCTTCAGGAGAAGATTCCGCTTGAATCGGCGGACACTGGCGTCGGGAGCTCCTTCGAGTTCCCGTGGCCTCCTTCTTGGACTTCTTCTTCGGCACCACGTAGGGTGCCGGAGCCAGCAGCCTCGACAATCGGGCATCCGCTGGGTCTTCTGGCAAAGGAGCCGGACAGTTAATCTGTCCGAAAGTCTTCAGCCAGTCCTGTCAGAGATTAGGGAGTTTTAGATCCCGCATAGAGTCAATCTATGAGAGAAGAGTCCCGTAAAGGGAAAAATAACTTACCTCGCCGGCTTGATGCAGTGAGATGTATCCGCGATCTTTGGTAGCGGATCTTGGGGCCTCGGCGCCCTTGAACAGCACCTTCCAGGCATCTTCGTACGTAGTGTCGAAGAGCCGGCTCAAGGTTTGGTGCTGTGCCGGATCAAACTCCCACAAACTAAAGGCCCGTTGTTAGCATGGGAGAATCCGGCGGATGAGCATCACCTGGATTACGTCAACAAGCCTAAGATTTTTGGCCGCCAGGTTTCAGACGCATGTTTGGAGTCCAAATTCCCCCACGTCAGGCCCGTCTCTTTCCATGACGAGAGCCGTGTGGGGAAGCCAGATCTGAATTCGGGGGCCGCCGCCCATTCGGTGTCGCGGGGCTCGGTGATATAGAACCACCCCGATTGCCACCCCTTTATTGTCTCCATGAAGGCGCCTTCGAGCCATGGGACTTTGGCCATCTTGCCAACCATGGCGCCTCCGCACTCCGCTTGACGGCCGCCCACTACCTTTGGCCGGACGTTGAAGATCTTCAGCCATAAGCCGAAGTGGGGCTGGATGCAGAGGAAAGCCTCGCACACGACGATAAACGCCGAGATGTTGAGGATGAAATTCGGGGCCAGGTCGTGGAAGTCCAGACCGTAGTAGAACATGAGCCCCCGGACAAATGGGTGAAGTGGAAAACCTAGTCCGCGGAGAAGTGGGGGAGAAACACCACCCACTCATGGGGCCCAGGGGTCGGAATAAGCTGCCCCTCGTCGGGAAGCTCAGGCGCGATATTGCGGACAAGTATCCGCCTCCCGATCTTGTGATGTGCCCCTCCGTGACGGAGGAGGCCATCCACCTGCCTCCCGCCTCGACATGGTAGGGGAAAGGTTGAGGTGGGATGTGCGGACTTGGGCGCTGGAGCTCGAGTGCGCGGAAACGGATAAGCAAAGGAGGAAGAAGGCGTGGGTGAAAAGGTGGATCCTTATCCCCTTATATGGATGGACGAAGCTATGCGTCTCCCACCAGCCTGGTAAAACTCGCTTATTTCCTAAGCGCCGTAGTCAATGGCGTAGATGGGTTACCCACGTCCGTATTGATGAGAATCCCGGAATAAGGGGCACGATCTATGCTTTGATAAGACGTGCCAAGGAAACCGCCTCGCTAAACGTGCTAAGGTGGAAACGGTAAAAAACAATTCATATAAAGGCCTGGCCGTGGTGTGATGTCATGCCGCGGAATACGTCAGCAGATCTGTGCGGAAGTTATTCTCTCTACGGTGGTATGTGGAACTTGTTTTGCAGAGCCGGACACTATCCTGGTGTTTAAAACCTTCTATGAAGTATTCGGAGGAGGAACCCGCCTTGCAATGCCGAAGACAATATGCGTGCCGGACTCGTCGTCATTGAAGCCTGGTTCAGGGCCTACTGAGGGAGTCCCGGACTAGGGGGTGTCCGGATAGCCGGACTATCGTCACGGCCGGACTCCAAAGACTATGAAGATACAAGATTGAAGACTTCGTCCCGTGTCCGGATGGGACTTTCCTTGGCGTGGAAGGCAAGCTTGGCAATACGGATATGTAGATCTCCTACCATTGTAACCGACTCATGTAACCCTAACCTATCCGGTGTCTATATAAACCGGAGGGTTTTAGTCCGTGGGGACGAACAACAATCATACCATAGGCTAGCTTCTAGGGTTTAGCCTCCTTGATCTCGTGGTAGATCTACTCTTGTACTACCCATATCATCAATATTAATCAAGCAGGAGTAGGGTATTACCTCCATCGAGAGGGCCCGAACCTGGGTAAAAAAATCGTGTCCCTTGTCTCCTGTTACCATCCGCCTAGACGCACAGTTCGGGACCCCCTACCCGAGATCCGCCGGTTTTGACACCGACACCAGGCTTTTCGGCTCCTCGGGCTTAATTGGGAGGCGCCAGTTTAAATATGCTACTAGCTGATGAGGAAGCTGCAAGAGAGGTGCGGCTAGGGCGAGCACTTGAGCGATGGGATGCTGGGAAGGAAAACCCGTTCACGTGGCTAGGCTGTCCAGTGCACCCAGATTGTGGGGCCGCACGTCCGTTTGACTTCAAAACTCAAACTACCCGTGTAAAATATTGGCTCGCAGCAAAGTGTAGTAGTACTATTTAAAAAAAAGGCCGCCGTGCGTTCGGCCGGGATCGAACCCACAAAACGAGGTATACACTCCCACGACCACTAGTAGTACTCGTTGGAGTACAACGCGATCTAGAATCGCCTTTTGTCGCTAGTAGTACGTACATTGTTCCTTACAAGAAACCCCTAATAATGCAAGAAACCACTAAAATGCCAAGAAACTACTACCACTTGCATACGTGGCAGACTTAAGATAAGACTACCTTATCAACCATTGTAGATGCTCTTACCAACAAAAATCCTCGAGTGACCTCCTACCTCCGACACGTCCACCTAGTCATCCTCGGCCATGGGACGCAGCTACCGCCACCGCGTATATGCGAGGTCAAAACCGCCGGCGGTGCGGAGCCCATGTTGCGGCAGCCCGGATGCCAGCTCCGTCCGACGTTCGCGGCTGCTAGCGAGCCAAGATAGCTCCGTCCAGCTTCTTGTCTACAAGGTTTGCTAGCTAGATTGGCACAGCAGTGCGGCAGCTTGCTCGCGCGCGCCGCACTAAGGCAGCCATCTGGCTGGATCGAAGGCCAGCGCGGTGGCTTGCTCGCTCGTGAGTCACGCTCGCGCCAGCCTGCCAACCTGTACGGAGGCCAGCGTGGCGTCCGGCCCGTCCTGCAGAGCGGCGGCCAACTCGCTCATCACCGGCGCCACCGACGAACACGCATCAGTACTGTTTGAAGTAATGTTCAGGAAAAATAATGATTTGAGGGGGAATAACAGGATAGAAGGTAAGAGGTGGGTCCCTCGTGTCAACGGTCAAACAAAACAAAATGTGTTGGTTTAAGCTGCCTCGTCAGCACGGACGTGTGGGCCAACCCTGTCATAAATGGGTTTAAACGAACCTAATCGGTCGGAGTACTAGGTAGTAGTTTTTTGCGTGGATTAAGAAATTTTGGGTATGTTTTTGCTATTTTTTGTACAATAGATTCTTCCTAGGGCTGGTTGAAAGTGGTAGTTTTTTGCTAAATACTCTACATATTGTAAGTAGGAGTGAAAGCTAAGCTTTGGAAGCCAATAAGCAAGGCTAGTTACATAGTGCATATGTGTACATGACTGAAAGTAAATATCAACCATGAGTGACTAATATCTTGATGGAAAACTCGAAACTATGGAATACTAGGAAAAAATGCATGGTTGGAAATACTAGCAATGTTCATGTCCGTTGCAACGAATCATAATTAGAAATAATACTTACTCACAAACTTGGTACAAAACAATCTAATTTTGATATACATATGCGACTAGAGATATATTATGTTTCAATTAGAATATATTCCTTGGGCTGTTTTGGTGAGGTCAGGGAGGGATGTGGTTGGTTTTAAGATACTAATTATGGGTTTTTCTGCAAATTGCTAGAGAAGTGGGATGTTGGTGAGAAAAGGCAACAACTTACCTCACAATCGTTAGATGTAGATCTAATGGTCAGAAACAACGGATGGCAGACACACCAGCATCACCAACTTAGTCTTGTGAAGGAGTACTAGCAAGATCCGTGCATTGCACGGAACATCAAGATGCCTTTTTTTATAAAACAATTGTTGTGATTGACCCTTGCGGGAATAATCCCATGTGTAAAAACTAATGATATCTTGAGAAATATGAGATAAGGTGAAGAGGAGTGGGGTGTGGTGGTGGTTGGTGGTCGGACTGAGCGGAGGCATGGGGATTGACGACGCCGGCAGCGGCCGAGGGAGTCCTGGATTAGGGGGTCTCCGAACAGCCGGACTGTGTACAACGTCCGGACTATTGAAGTGTGAAGATACAAGACTCAAGACTTCGGCCAGTGTCCGGATGGGACTTTCCTTGGCATGGAAGGCAAGCTTGGCGATCCGGATATTATATTTCCTTCCTTGTAACCGACTCCATGTAAACCCTAGAGCTCTCTGGTGTCTATATAAACCGGAGAGGTTGGTCCTTAGAAGGCCGATCACAATTAAAATCATACCATCATAGGCTAGCTCTTAGGGTTTAGCCTCTACGATCTCGTGGTAGATCTACTCTTGTACTACCCATATCATCAATATTAATCAAGCGAGGAAGTAGGGTTTTACCTCCATCGAGAGTGCCCGGACACAGGTAAACATCTGTGTCCCTTGCTTCCTATTACCATCAGCCTTGGCCTTGCAGATCGGGACCCCCTACCGAGATCCGCCGGTTTGACACCGACATTGGTGCTTTCATTGAGAGTTCCTCTGTGTCGTCATTGCCAGCTTGATGGCCCCTTCAATCATCATCAACGACAATCGTCCGGCGAGACTTTTCCCCGGACAGATCTTCGTGTTCGGTGGTTTCGCTTCGGGCGAACTTCGCAGCCATCTGGAGCAGATCGACAGCTACGCCCCTGGCCACCAGGTTAGGTTCGGAAACCTGAACTACACGGCGGACATCCGCGGGGACCTGATCTTCGATGGATTTGGGCCTATGCCAGGAGCACCGGACAGTCACGACAAGCACAGCTTAGGCCTACTGTCGGACAAAGCTCGGGGTATCACCCCCGAAGTAGCCTCGAACCTAAATCCGAAACAAGCCGCGTTGCCTGTGGACGGAGGGCTGGACCCCGCTCCGCAGGTCGCACACTTATCGGCGGTGGAGCCGAACACGGGCCTTACCTATGTGGTGGCCTATGACTCCGGACCCCGGATTCGTATCCGGATGTTGAGTCCGGTCCACGCACTCCCGAGCCGGTCGAGCCAGGTTGGGCTACGACAATGGATTTCACCACCGCGGACATCTTTCAGCACTCGCCCTTTGGCGACATGCTGAAATCATTGAAAACTCTCTCTTTGACAGAAATTTCTGGGCCAAAGTATGTCCGGTTCGAGTGGGAAGCAGGCGACGAAGAAATTCGTTGCCCACCCACCACCCACTTCATAGCCACGGTCGATGATTTAACCGACGTGCCTGACTTCGACTCCGAAGACATCGACAGTATGGACGACGCTGCAGGAGAAGATTCGGAATCTATGGGGCGCCGGACTTCCCCCTCGTCACACGAATATACATGGTGGATACACCCAAAGATGACGAAGGCGACAATCCGGACGATAAAACCCCGGGACAAAAGCCAAAGCAATGGCGCAGACGTCGTTCTAAGTCCAGCAACAGCAAAAATAGTGACAAGAGTGACAGAGGGATCGACACTACAATCAACTCCGAAGGCAAAAACGACCATACGGACCCAGGGATGGAGCAGGACGAACCAGGTCACCCTGAACACAGTTCGGAGCAGACGCCCGAGGACAATGATCTCGACGAACGAGGTCATCAAAATGAACCAGCACAGGAAAACAGTCCGGATAATGACGCAATCCCGGAAAAATATGTGGAACGAGATAACCTCCACAGAAAGCTTATGGCCACCGCAAGAAGTCTAAAGAAGCAGAAGCAACGACTCAAAGCCGCACAAGAGACGCTCAACCGCAGATGGAATAAAGTGCTAGACACTAAAGAAAGATACGACAATGATCGCCATACAAAGAGCTATCCAAAACGCAAGCTACTGCCAGAATTCGACGACGAAGCTGTACCACTTCATAACCACAACAAAGCGGCTACTGATGCCGTGCATGATCCACGTGAACACCTGAATAAGAAAGCCGGCGCGGCCAGGTCCATTTATGGATCCAAAGGACGCACCCCGACGAGGGACTTTGGTCACCAAAACGATTATGCCAATCGAATACCAGTCCGGAGTAAACACCGGACACAACAACAGCCTACGGCATGCCACAACACGGCCAAATACAGAGGGGCTGCTCACCCCCTGTGCTTCACCGAAGAAGTACTAGACCACGAGTTTCCACATGGCTTTAAACCTGTGAACATAGAGGCATACGACGGAACGACAGACCCAGGTGTCTGGATTGAGGATTTTATCCTGCATATACATATGGCTCGTGGGGATGACCTCCACGCCATCAAATACCTTCCCCTCAAACTGAAGGGACCAGCCCGACACTGGTTGAAAAGCCTCCCCGAAAATTCAATTGGGAGTTGGGAGGAACTCGAGGATGCTTTCAGGACCAATTTTCAAGGGACCTATGTCCGGCCTCCGGATGCGGACAATCTAAGTCACATAATCCAACAACCCGGAGAGTCCGCCCGCAAGCTTTGGAACAGATTCCTCACTAAGAAGAACCAAATTGTCGACTGTCCGGCATTCAAACACAGCATCCGCGACGAATGGCTCGCCAGACACCTCGGACAAGAACAGCCGAGGACAATGGCAGCCTTAACAAGCCTCATGACCCGCTTTTGCGCGGGTGAGGATAGCTGGCTAGCCCGTAAAGGCACCAGCGACCCCAGCACATCCGAAATAAGGGATGGCAACCGGAAGCCACGGCGTCATAAAAACAAACGCCAAATCAAGGAAGAGAGCCCGGATAACACGATGGTTAATGCCAGATTCAGGGGCTCTCGACCTGATCAGCAAAAGAATCCATTTAAAGGCAGTAAAGAGGGACCGTCCGGTCTGAATAGAGTCCTAGACAGACTATGACAAATTCATGTCACCCCTGACAAACCTGCGAACCACATGCACAGAGAGTGCTAGGTCTTCAAGCAGGCTGGCAAATTAAATGCCGAACACAAGGGAAGGGAAACACCAAGTGAAGACAAGGACGAACCTCGCCAGCCGAACACTGATGGACAGAAAAAATTCCCGCCAGAGGTTAAAACAGTGAACATGATCCACGTGACTCACACATCCATGAGGAGGCACGAACACGCGCATAGAGACGCGTTCGATAAAGAGCCCATCGTACTCACACGTAACCACTGGATGCCCTATCCGATCACCTTCGATCACCTGGACGACCGAACTAGTATTCGGTGCGGAGGATCAGAGGCCTTGGTGCTTGACCCAATAATTGACGGATACCATCTCACCCACGTCCTCATGGACGGTGGCAGCTGTCGCAATTTAATATATGAGGACACTATCCGTAGGATGGGGATAGACCCATCTAGAATTAACCAAAGCGACACCACCTTTGAAGGGGTGATACCAGGCATTGAAGCCCACAGCAGGGGCTCCGTCGTACTGGAGGTAACATTCGGCTCTCCAGGCAACTCCAGAAGCGAAGAGCTACTCTTCATCATCGCACCCTTCTAAAGCAACTATCATGCATGGCTTGGAAGAACGGCATTCGCCCGTTTCAACGCATTGCCGCACTATGGATACCTTACACTTAAGATGCCCGGTCCACGTGGCGTCATCACCGTTAGCGGAATATCGGGCGCTAAATCGCCGCAGAGGAACACGCGACGGCCCTCGCGTCGGACTATAGCGACCTCCAACATCAAAAAATATGACCGGTCGTTAAGACCAGGGACACGGTTACACGAGTCCGGTAGCCCAGATCGAACCAGGGCACCGTATATGTAATCCTATAGTGGATACCAGGGGCTATAACTACCTAATAAAACCCCACACCTGGCTCAGCCTTATTGGCAGGCCAATGGCTTACACTTTTATCCATCGCGTACTAACGTTGTAATCTCCTATGAGTTTCCTTTTTCCGCATACAACTTTCACGCGATACCCTTCCAGGATACGGCACAACGGAGACAATGGCGCATACGTGCAGCAGGGCCCCGTTCAACAGGTTTTAGATTAAGCCCCTGTGTAAACCTTTTCTATTGCCTCTTGTTGTTTAAACCATCCCATGGGTTCCATACCCACAGAGGATACTGCCGTTTTTGGCATTTTTGCCACGATAGATTAACGCACGTACCTGGAAACACATGGTTTATAATGAATGGGAATTCTTGAGCCCATCGTCTACTATAAAGTCCGAACACCTTCGGGAGTGTTTGGCGTCACGAGTTTGGCCTTATATGCAGCAGCTCCGAATCATGTCTTTGGTCAAATGTTGGGTTTGCCCGGCTCCTGGGTTTGCCACCTTACGTTCCATTATTATTGGCTAAGGTGGCCAAAGGAGAACTACCGCGATTGTGCCTTGGTTATTCCGGACGAGCACCTCGGTAGAGAAAGCCGAAAACTGAATGTCATGATACAGCGAGAGACTGTTCAACCACTCCAAGACTTATCAGAATCTTTAGGATCCCTCTGCACTAACGAAGGACCGTTTCCCGTCATATACACACGCGCCCATATTCGGATGCACGCGAATGTACCAGGGGATACATAGTAGCCCCAACATTAGATTCCCATGGCTAAGCGAAAGTGTTACAGCTATATAGTCCGATTGCCTAGTTCGACGTGCGATCACCTCCTTCATGGACCAAGACGTTGGATCAAGTGTGATTAAGCATATTTTTTGCGAACACCCCCGTAGTGTTTGCGTGGGGGCTGAAGTCGACAACTGCTATCTTTTGGATTACACATTCATATATATATGTAAACAGCCGCACAGGGGACACAATAATACTTTCGGGCAAAAAGTATAAATATAGCCTTATAACCAAAATAACATTGTTCTTACAATGATTCGATTCATCACTCGAATAAGACATTCTTCGAGCACTGCGCCTCTATTAGGCGGGACCTTCTGTGACCTACGCCAAGTAGTGCTCGGCCGGATATTGGCCCCCCGCCGGATCTTGGGTCGCCATAATGGTGGCCTCCATATCCGTCCAATAGGCTTTAACGCGGGCAAGAGCCATTCGTGCACCCTCTATGCATGCCGACCTCCTCATGGCGTCGATCCGAGGCACGGCCCCGAGGAATTGCTGCACCAAGCCAAAGTAGCTGTCCGGCTTAGGCTATTTCGGCCAAAGATGGTCTCTCACAAACCGCATTGCAAGACCGGATAGCCTGTGAAGCTCCGCTACAACAGCCATCTTTTCACTTAACGGCAGCGGGCGAGTGGGAGCATTGAATTGCGACCAGAAAAGCTTCTTCACTTCCTTATCACCCTGATCCTCGAAGAACTTGGCAGTGTCAGCCGTACTCTTTGCCAAATCCGCATACGCGTCCGCAGGACTCCAGCACCCATCCAGGGGAGCGTACTTCGGATCGAAAAACTTCGTCCGTAGCAAGTAGGAGCCTCCAGTCGCGATTTTACCGGCTTGTTGAAGTTCCTCCCGTGCACCCCTGAGCGCGGTACGTATTTCCTTGGTGGCATTACGCGCCTTGTCCAGCTCGGCCCAACTATCCTTATGCTCCTTTTTAAGGAGCTCACACCGGTCAGCGGCATTTTTTATTTCCACAACCATTTCGGCTACCTTTTCCTCGCTCCGGCGATGAGCAGCATGTTCGGCTCTCAATTCTTCGGCCGCCTTTAGGGCAGCGGCATTGCTAACCCGAGCTTGTTCCTTGGCTTGAGCAAGCTCCGCCCTCAGGGCCTCCATGGCAGCAGCACCATCTGCAGTCCGAACATATTACATTAATATCATGCCGCCTCCATATTTTCCAATACAAAGGAAGGCAGAGCACATACCTTGTGATTTGTCCAGCCGCTCGTTCACCAGCGTGATATCGGCATCAATCGATCGAATCTGCCTAGTCAGTTCGGAAACTTCAACGGACTGGTCGGCGGCCGGACCAGTAGGTACCTGCACATATTTACAGTGCAATCGTTAATTTATGATCCCCCGTTTGCCGCCTAGGGCGGGCAACCAGAGTCTCAGGGGCTACTATCTATATGAAGCACACCTAACACCTGCCTCACAGCCAAAAATAGTGTATTCTTCACTGCATACCTCAAAGCCTCTGAGCAGACTTGTAAATGCTTCATTCAAACCGCTTGTAGCGGACGAAATCTTCTTGAGCACCACGCTCATTAATGAGCGGTGCTCCTCCGAGAGCGCAGCTCGCTCCAGTAGGCCCGTCAGTACGTCCGGCCGGACATCAAACTGTGCCGGACCCTTCCCATCGCCCCTGGTGGGAGCCAAACGCTCCGGGCTCAAGGGGGCTGACACATTGGCTTCCGGCTTCAGCAGATCCGGACTCCTCCATGACGACACCTCAGTGTCGCCCGCTTCATGAGCCGGAGAGGTAGGAGGGGTCTCGCTCGCCATCATCTCCGGAGGTAGATCCCCCGAAGACGAACTCTGTTGAGAAGGGCTGCTAGCGGACTGTGAAAGATGAATCCTGGTTATTGATCTAGGAGGAACGCAGTACCTTTGAATTAAAAATTAACTTACAGCTCGGTGGAGGGCTGGCCCGTTGGAGGGCATGGTGCGGTGAGGGTTCCCGTTAGGGCAAGGCCCCCTGGGGAAGTCTTTTCCCTAATTTGGGCATCTCCGCCTCCAAGTCTTCGGAGGCGGCCCTCTTCTTCCCACGCGGGGAGGAGGCTTTAGCCTCCCCTCCCCGACTATCCTCCTTGGGGGAGATAACAATTCCCCCGGTTCGGATGCGTAGCATGTGGGGTTCGGTTTCTTAGTTCCTCCCCTTGTCTTTTCCCGAGGGCATTCTGCTGAATACCCTGTCGAGCATCTTGGCCATGGTGGGGGCGGGCGAGCCTTCGGGAAGTGGCGCCGGACACCTGATTCTCTCCGCCTTACTGAGCCATTCCTGGACGGGGATGATTTTCAGAATAAACAATCATGACAAATACAAAACAGGGTGTCCGGTATCAGGGCTACTTACTTGAGTATCTAGGCGATTGCAGCTTAGGCCCGCATCCTCGATGGTATCCAGACACACTACTTTCCGTCCGAAGAATAATTTGCACATCTCTTCGGGCTTCAAGCCAAAGAAGTGCTTGACAATCCGCGGACCCTCCGGATTGAACTCCCGCATCCGGAGAGGCCGGCGTTGGCACGGCAACATCCGTCGGATTAACATCACTTGCGTTACGCTAACAAGGTTAATGTCCCTCTCAAGAAGCTCCAGGATGCAATTCGGCAGCACTGGTATATCACCAGCGAGCCCCCAATTCCTTCCTACGTCCGTCCAGGATGCCAACTATGACGGAGGGCCCGAGCGGAACTCGGGGCAGCCACCCACTTTGTGCCTCTGGGAGCCGTGACGTAAAACCACCTCCGTTGCCATACATCGGATACTTCTGGGAAAGAACCCTCTGGCCATGGGGCATCGATGTTTCTGCTTATTACGGCACCTCCGCACTCTGCGTGTCGTCCCTCGATCATCTTCGGCGTCACATTAAAGGTCTTGAGCCATAAGCCGAAGTGTGGGGTAATGTGGAGAAAAGCCTCGCACATGATAATGAACGACGAGATATGGAGGATAGCATCCGGAGCCAGATCGTGAAAATCCAACCCATAATAGAACATGAGCCCCCTCACAAAGGGGTCGAGGGTGAAGCCCAGGCCGCGGAGGAAGTGCCGGACAAAAACGACACACTCATTAGTCTCCGGTGTGGGGATGACCTGCCCGGATGCAGGAAGCCTATGTTGGATGTCAGCGGTCAGGTACCCGACCTCCCTAAGCTTTGCAATTTTGTCCTCGTGGATCGAGGAGGCCACCCATTGGCCTTGAGGAACGGATCCGGACATATCGGCGGATCTGGGGTGTTGAAGCTTAGGTTTCGGGTGTTAGAACTCGAGGTACAAGAAGGCGCGAGGAAGGTGGAAAAGAGGCATAGGCCTCGACCCCTTTTTATAAAGGGGATGCATACCAAGAGTCCCTGGAGTGGCCGTTTGAGGCTTATCTAAGAACACACGGAGTTATACCAACGGCCCTCGTGGGGTTGCGTGCGCCCATATTGATGGAACAAACCCGTAATAAGTGGAACACGATCTCTGCCCCGACGGGACATACCAATAAAGCCGTCTCATAACACGAGTCGTCATGGTGTAAGAAACGCCGGTTCGCGTTGGGCCAGGCCACGATGCACGGGCATGATGCACGAAGATTGCCAGCAGATCAGGTTTATGCCATGTGAAGACCATCTTGTGGACCCGGACACGGTTTAAGTGTTCGGCAATTACCTTGGAGTATCCGGAGGAGGAACCCGCCCTGCAATGTCGAAGACAAGACTGTGCGCCGGACTCATCGTCATTGAAGCCTGATTCAGGGGCTACTGAGGGAGTCCTCGATTAGGGGGTATCCGGACAGCCGGACTGTGTACAACGTCCGGACTATTGAAGCATGAAGATACAAAACTCAAGACTTCGGCCCGTGTCCGGATGGGACTTTCCTTGGCGTGAAAGGCAAGCTTGGCGATCCGGATATTATATTTCCTTCCTTGTAACCGACTCCATGTAAACCCTAGCCCTCTCTGGTGTCTATATAAACTGGAGAGGTTGGTCCTTAGAAGGCCGATCACAATTACAATCATACCATCATAGGCTAGCTCTTAGGTTTTAGCCTCTACGATCTCGTGGTAGATCTACTATTGTACTACCCATATCATCAATATTAATCAAGCGAAGTAGGGTTTTACCTCCATCGAGAGGGCCCGAACCTGGGTAAACATCTGTGTCCCTTGCTTCCTGTTACCATCAGCCTTGACGCACAGATCGGGACCCCCTACCCGAGATCCGCCGGTTTTGACACCGACAGAGGCCACCAGGCCAGTTTGTTCTAGAGGCTTCCTTTCTTAATTGCTCAACAATGAGGTTTGTTGGAGATAAGGATGAACGAGGGAAGGCCTTGTCTGCAAATGTGGAGAGGGGTGCGGGTATATTTTAGTTTAATTTCCATCCGTCAGATATAGATCGGACGGTCTATATTGCAAGATGGCACACGTACCATCATCACCAACTCGGTTTTTTATAAGAGAAGAAATATAAGTATGGAGATACAAACATATTATCAATACTTTCTTCTGTAAACTAGCATCTACATTCTATTCAACGCCTCGGCATGTGGGGCCTTAGCACAATGACTTCTCGACTGTGTAAAACAACGATTTTCCCATCGCTGACAAGGAGGGGTTGACGGCGGCGCGCTTTTTGGCTTGCTCTAGTCCTAGTAGTCATACTACGTGGTCTAAGCACGTGTAGATTTATTATTTTTCACGTCTCGTGTTCGCCGTACTACCACGACTGTTGATGAATAGACGGTAAGTTATTCATGGGAAACCCTTGTTGAGCGTGTTTGCGAGAGAGAGAGAGACAGTGTGCGTGTGTGATATGTTAGAGACTGAGGTAATGATAATAGATTCTTTGTGTCTATGTGTGTGGAGGATAGAGAGAGACATGTACATGGGGCTTTGTGTTTTGTAACGTGGAGACACATATACATAATAAGAGAGTGAGTGTGTGAGATACACATGCGGACATGGGGAGAGATGAGGATCCAGATAAATGGGTGTTTGTGTGTGTCTGTGTGTGTTTGTGCACACGTTTGTGTGAGAGGGAGAGAGTGTATGTGGAGTAGAGAGACCACTGATGATGTAAACCTAGTATAAGGGAAGGGGGAATGGTGTGATATGTGTAGTAGTGAGATAGCACGGGTGCGGGCGGGGGGAGCAGAATATTTGGAAGAGACATCGAGTGTGTGTGTGGGAGAGGGGTGTGAGAGCGAGAGAAAGAGAGAGCTAGAGACGGAGAGAGAGAGAGAGAGAGAGAGAGAGAGAGAGAGAGAGAGAGGAAGAGAGGGGGCGAGAGGGGTCATTTGTGTCCATAAATGGCGTATAGATAGGGAGACAATGTTGATGTTGTCCAAAATTGGCCTATGAACGGAGACGCAAGGGAAGCGAGTCATCGTGTGTGTGATTGGGACTTCATGAGAGATGTAGAATAGATGGTGTAGAGAACGATGTGCGAAATCGAGAACGATTATACATTAGGGAGCTATGCAAAGAGTCACGACATATATGTATCACTACAAAAAAAATACACTTCCGTGATGATACGTGTTTGTCACAGTAGGTCGCGTTTTTTGTCATGCATGTACATCCATGACGATTTTATGACAGAATCAAGATAGTCATACATGTGATGTCGTAGAAGTGTTCCATGACATTACCAAAATTATCATCACGAAAGTGTCCACTTCCATGACGATAAATCGCGTGTCACAGAAGTGCTTTCTGAACCGTGGCATCCACCGTAACGGAACGCTGTTAAGCTATCGGGTCGGGTTTTGGATCCAATAACCCGTTAACAGCCCCGACCAATGGGGATTTTCCACGTGTAAAATCATCATTGGCTGGAGGAAACACGTGTCGGCTCATCGTCGGGACAGATGTCATCCACTCATTGGACAGAAGGCGCCTATGATACATCGACACATGGCACGGCCCAACAGAGGCCCATTCCTGTGAAAAGGCCGGCCCGTTTGACTTGGTCAAAAGGTGGCGGGCCGGCCCATGGAAAGCCTGTTAATGATCTGTTCGCATATAGCCAATTTACAGCCCGCTAACCCAAGGCCCGTTACGCCCTATCCGAATTAGGCCCAGTAGCGTCATATGGGCCATCCAATATGATTTCAGCACATTTTCACTTCTGGCCCATGTATGGCCCATGACATCTTTCGGCCCATATGAGGCCCTATGTAACTCTTGGCCTATTAACGGCCCGTGGTGAAACTAGCCCGCAATGAACAGTGTATCACTTTACACCCAGTAACGGCCCGTGGTGAAACTGGCCCGTAATGAACAGTGTATCACTTTATACCCATTAACGGCCCGTTATTCCGTTGGGCCGTTTCCAGCACATGTTATCTTTCGGCCTTCTTAGAGCCCATTTATTCTTGGGCTCATTTCCAGCATTCATTTACTTACCGCTTTTATTCGTCATTTTACGCTTGTGGGCCAAATTCAGCCCGTGGTTACGATCGGCCCGTTTGTGCTCCGTCAATACGTTGGGCCATTTTCATAGCGTCATCAAATACGGCCTATTAACGATGGCCCGTTATGGCCGGCCCATGTACGGACGATTCCAACTCTAGCCCGTTTACGGCCATAATGCGGACTGTTATTGGCCCATGTTTGTGTCGATCATACGACCGTATAAGGCCCATTGATGATACGGCCCGTAGAAGGCCCATTATTTCTACGACCGTAGAAGGCCCAATGTTTCTACGGCCCGTAGAAGGCCCATCGCTTCTACTGCCCGTAGGAGGCCCAAAGGTCACCTACAAAGAATATTAGCCCATGGTTATTGTGGCCTAGTTTTTAAAAATAGGTTATTGCAGCCACTAGCAAACCACGGAAAAAGAACTGCACTGACTACACAAACAAGTAAACAAGACAACAAGGAAATAAATAAGCAAGCAACTTATGCTAGGCATCAAAGTTCGCCACCAGTGCAAATATAGGGAACACAACAGCATATAAACGCCGCAGCAAAACAAGTCCAGAACTGAAACCACTTCAGAAGAGTTCAAGAAAAAATATCCTGGGTACCCATAATGCTGGCAAGATGCTTAGCAAGCTTATTAACTTTCTCTTGTTTGGCAGTTAAATCCTCCACCGCTTGCTATTGCACAAGAAAGTACACATTTGAATTCTGCAGGGACTTCCTCAGTCCTTGACTTCTTCTTGCATGACATAGTGATCGATGCCTTTCGACATGTAGCTGAGGCTGAAGAAGCGAAGTGATTCAGGCAGCGAGTTCGAAGATCTTGTGCCGGTGATCGCCAAGAACTCGAACACTACATCAACGCAGGACTGTGGGGTTTTCTCACCGCCTACAAGATCGTTTTATCACCTTTCTTGGAGACCAACAGGGTTGTCTCACTATCTTGAACCTTATCTGCATTACTTTCTCTACCATTGCATAGTGGGGTGCTCTTCTCCAATATTCTGTTTGCATACTACAAGAGAAACAAGCAGACACATCACAGGTTTAGCTTGTAGTATACCAAACTCATTTTGGTAAACCTATTCAGTTGTAAGGTGGACAGGATAACAGCATGAAACAAACATATATCTATGTACTATGGTCACTGTATTGTCCATATCATTCTAGTTTATGTTCCCCAATCAAGATAGAGACACAGTTCAACTCATAAAATTTTAAGACACAGCAACATAGACAGAATATAAGTGTGAGAAACTACACAGCATTGGCAGCACTTGTAATGTGCATCACATGAGAACATAACTGTTTATACAACTTAAACTGAAATGAACATAGAGCAAGAAGTTAGAACAGCAATCCGATTAAAGAAATAGGTTTAAAACATACCTGTTGCGCCATTGGAGTTTCAATTGGATCCTTCAAATTCGAAAGTAGTTGGTATGAGTAAATACAGTTTTGCAACAGCGAAGGAGTATGGACCATAGCTACGGAATCTGACCTGAGAACAGTTGCTCTTCTGCTTTAAACGTGGAGTTTGGGTTAGCTGTGGTGGTCTTTGTGCTTTGGGCACTGCAGTAGCTTTACAAACTGCTCGTGTGGGGGTACCCTGTGGTGGACATGGTGCTTTGTCAACTATAAGTGGGTAACTATCCGCTCGGGTTGCGGTTAGATGGGTTGTAGCTGGTTCTCTGCCCAACGGTGTAAGTATGCAATCTTGAAGAGTCTCGATTATGTGTGGTGGGGCTAGTTTGTGGGCCAGTACAACCATGGTTCTATCTGCATCGACGGGCATCACTGTCTTTTTTGAAGAACGGGTTTTTGCTCCCTTGGATACTGCCATCACCCCCTCCAATTCAAATGGCTGATAAACAAGAAAAGAAATTGAACATACAGACATTGTATGATAGACAGATGTGGTAATTCACATATATGTTGTCTAACCAAACAGGACAGCATGACACAATTTCACATATATGATGCCTAACTAAACATGATAGCATTACACAGTTTCAAATATATGATGGATAACTTAGCAGGATATAATGGCATAATTCAACATATGATGAGTACCTAAACAGGATGACACGACAAAACTATATGATGTCTTTCTAAAATAGGTTGGGATGAAATAATTCACATATATGTTGTCTAAGTATACAGGATGGCATGATATAATTGACATAATTGATTCATATACTAAGCATTTGGCACTGCATGTATGATCTCTAAACTAAGCAGATAGAATTCAATATTGTGCATATGATGTCTAAACTAAGCAATGCAAGACACTATATGCATCATATGAGAAATATAAACATTGCAACTTAGAGCATACACCTCAGGTGGGATATAGGACTGGTCATCTGTCTCTGAATCCTCCTCTGAGGAGCTCCCTGTAACCATCGAGATATATGCTTCAACACGTACCATTGCCTGCTCTGAAGACCTTGTTTTCACTCCAGATTTTTCCATAACCGGCTCAAATGGCTGATACACATGAACAGTAGTTCAATATACACAGATTGTCGACAAATGGAATACGTAAAGAAAAAAAAGATGGCATGAGATAATTCACATATATGATACCTGGCTCCATGGCGGTGCATAATTCACATATATGATAACTGGCTAAAAAACATGGCATTGCATAATTCACATATCTGATATAGAAAGCAAACAGGAGGCATTCACACAAAGCATGTCTAATCTAAGCAGATGGCATGGCAATGCAAGACACCATATGCATGATATGAGCAATATAACCCAGCCAAGTTAGATCATGCACCTCGGGGGGGGGGGATACGACTGGTCATCTCTCTCTGAATCCTCCTCTGAGGAGCTATCTGTAACCAACAAGAAATCTGCATCGACAAGTAGCACCGCTTTCGAGAAGACCTTGTTTTCACTCCAGATTTTCCCATGACCGACTCAAATGGCTGATGCACAGGAAGAGTAGATGAATGTATAAACATTGTTGACAAATGGAATACATTATGGAAAAAAATATGGCACGATACAATTCAGATATACGATGACTGGCTAAACAGGATGGCATTGCATGATTCACGTATATGATGCCGGGCTAAAGTAGATGGCATTGCATAATTCCCATATACTCCCTCCGTTCCTAAATATTTATCTTTTTAGAGATTTCAAATGGACTACCACATACGGATGTATATAGACATATTTTAGAGTGTAGATTCACTCATTTTGTTCCGTATGTAGTCACTTGTTGAAATCTCTAAAAAGACAAATATTTAGGAATGGTTGGAGTATGATATAGAAACCAAACAGGTGGCATTCACACAAATCAAATCTAAACTAAGCTGATGACATATAAATGTATAATGTAAGCAATGCAAGGCGCCATATGCATGATATGACCAACATCAGCATGCCAGGTGAGAGCAAACACCTCAGGTGGTAAACAGGCGTGGTCGGCTCCTTCTAAATCTCCATCTGAACAGTTATCTTCCTCTGGAATACAATATGGAAATGCAGGAGAGGAGGGCACTTCGCCCACCATGGAGCAGCATCTGCATGACATTATATTCACACGCAACAGTCTTCTCTTTTTCTCTACATGTTAAGTACGATTGTGTGCAATATCTGACATGCATAATAAAAAATAGTTAGATTTTGTAAGGCCTAAGGGGTGCATGCAAAAATCAAGACTGGTGGTAGCAAACGAGTGGATGGATCCAAAACTAATGATAGCAGGTAGATTATAGCTTCAGATAAAAAGATAGACAATGGATCATCTATTGTTTGTTGCCCACCCAACATGAACCACATAGAAGACCCCAGATGAACCAGATAGTAGTCGACATACTATTCGTTCTTTGGCTCGATATGAGACCCATGGGCAATTCAAAACTCAAGATTGAACGATAAAGTAGCAGGCAATAATAACCGATGTATAACGTAAGCAAACACGAAAGACTGCGACCTCTCTTCCAGAACTGTGTAGTCCTCGGGTTCATCTACTCAGTCGATGATGGTAATGCAGTTGGCGTGGCTGCCGGCAACGGGAAAGATGGTCTGAGGCGGCCAAAGAAAGTCTGCAGGGGGGATCTCTGCTGCGGTGAACGCTTCTGTCGATGGTGCACCTCAGGTGGGGTGGATGATGACGCACGGCAGAGCGAGGACATAACACACGAGTTTTCTTTGGCGCCAATCTGAAAATGAAGTAAATCTGTAAGGGCTCCTTAGAATTGGAGGATTCTATAAACGTAGGGACAGCACAGGAATAGGATAGGAATGCACGTGCAAAATAGAGCATTTGGAAACATAGGATTTCAGTCAACCTGGGTGTTTGGCTCACATGAATTGGAAGAACAGAAGAATGGAGAAACAAAGTGATGCGATGAGTGTACAACATCTTTGGCATAGCCGTGTGGACCTCAGCATCATTGGGTTGGACGTGGAGGATGGTGATGATGCTGGTGTGACCGTCGGAGGCGGGGAAGAAGATCCGAGGCCTCTGGAAGCGGCGCCGAGGGTACTGCTCCGCTGTGAAGGACGGTTCCATCGTTGGAGCAGCTCCGCTAAGGTGTACGGCGACGAGGCTGAAGCATGACAAGACAGACAACGTCAATCTGAAGTGGGACCCTAATATCATCTGCAATAAATGATGTAAAATACATCACCAAAAAGTGCTAGATGAAGAACGCATCAGCCGCGCCACGGCCGCTCCGACAGATGTTGTAAGTACTGTTCACTCTGAACTTAACTGAAGAAAATGAACTTCACAATCGAAACTGAATTTTACTATCGAAACTGATTGAACTAGTAACAGAGCATTGCAATTGATGTTTAGGGCGTTCGAGCACTAGTAGAAGAGAAGCAGTGATCTAAATCAGCAGACGCTCGAGTAGGGAAAGCACTAGCAGAGAGAAAGTCCTGCAGTAGCACCGCGAGCGAGTGCTAAAGCAGCAACTACTGTAGCTGCCGGACGTCGTGCAACAGCAGCAGCGCAAGCGAGAGCAAGAGCAGAGCAGCAGCACGAACGAAAGCAGGAGCAGTGCAGCATCGCGACCGACAGCAAGAACAGAGCCGCAGCGCGAGCGAGAGCGGGAGCAGCTGCAGCTAGTGCCGTTGTGGAAGTAGCCGCCGAGGAAGCAACGACATGGGGGAGAGATGCCGTGGATGATGTGGCCCACGACGGCGCCGGCGATGGAGACGCCATGTCTGCTCGGTATCGAGCACCGGCAGCCCCGTGAGATCGAACAAAAGATAAAATGCAGTGTTGAGTGCAGAACCTCCTTGGTGGCGCTGAGTTGGCCTCGGCTTCATCAGAGGAATTGGTGAGGGTGCTACGGTTCCGGTGGGGCAGGTCAAGACGGCGCTGTGGGGATTGAGGTGGCGCGATAGAAGAGGCGAACGTCGGGGCAGCTCCTTGGAGGTGGTGGACGGGGTGGCTGATCCGGCGGGACGACGAGATCGACAACGGATCCTCATCCGGTGCGGTGGATGAGGGACGGCGAGCTGTTGCGTTAGACGACGTAGTCGGGGAAAAGTCTCCGGCTGGGCGGCGGTCGGGAGGCCGACGGAGGAGCGTGGGGTTTCACGGGTTTTGGCGGCCTCGGTGTCTGAATGGGGGGCGAAGGTGGAGTGGGGAGCCAAGCTTCAGGACGCGCTTGTCCGAAATGTAGGGTAAGTTACCAGCGTACCCCCACCGGTTTTGACACCGTGACGTGGAGCTTCATTTCCGGCTGAGGGGTAGAAGGGGGATTTCGCGTGTCTGGGCTGCGGGAGTGATTTTGGATGAGGAGGGAGTTCTCGCGCGCGTCCAAATTTCGGGATAACAAGGCGGGGCGCGGGTTGAAGAAGTGGGAGTTTCAAAGCAGGTGAGACAAAAGATACTCGAGCTTGAAAATTTTGGGATAACAAGGTGCGGATTCCTTGTTCGGCAGAACAAACTTAACGTGTAAAAAGAAACAATTCATACAAGACACAAGAGAGTCATGTCCCCTTTTACTATATTGCTATATATGCCATTGAAAAAACTACAAGAAAAATGTAAAAAATTCGGGAGAACAAGATTACCCTGCACAGTACTAAATCGATTTGCACTTCCCTCAACAACAACAAAAAACAAATCAATTCCCACCAAAGAAAGAGTAATGTCCCTTTTTATATGATTACAGATGCCATGATCTCGAATTACAATTTTTGAATCCACGTTATGTTGAATTCGAATATATCATTAGGTGACCTTGCGGTTTATAATTGATGTAGTCGTACATTTTGATCTTCCATCATATATGAACATTTTACTCCACCATGTGAACATATATATTGTCGCTCTACCATATGGACTAAATTTGAAACAATTTTCCTTATTTGAATATGATTGTTGTCAAGTTATACAATAATTTAAATATTATCTTGATAACAAAAAGACATGCATATAGCAGTAATCATATTTCACTATGAACTACATGTACCATACACTCTCAAATCCAAATTTTTGTATCCATTTTATGTTGAATTCAAATCATAGTACATTATTGGTCTAGGTAGCAAATGTTCGGGATAATCTAAACCCTGTTTTCATACGTATAATTTTTGGCTGAATTGGGACAAGTTTTGGTATAAGCCCCTTGCAAAACCGGAGATTCTCTCAACAAGCTGCGTGGTTCCGAGAGGGAATGTGTCACCTTTGTGTGCGAAGCGATATACGCTGCCTCCCCCTGATTTTATTTACAGAGGCAACATAGAACTATATGAGTGCCCTGTTAAATTTTGGAATTATTTCAAGATCATTTGGCCTTTTTATACATTAATTGAGTCCTGGACTTTTAATGTGCATAATCTAAATATGAATTGCATGCACATGCTCCGGTGCACCAAAGTGGGTTGAAAAATCACATGTGTCTCCTTGGTTGAATTTCTAGGTCCCGTGGAAGAAATGAGAATGAAATTTAAACATCTGGGCGTCATGACTCTGCGGAGAACATCGAGAAACTTAGAATTTAAATTCATGTAAACCCAAAACTCGACTGGAAATCATGAAACTTGGCATGGTGTCATGTCATGGCACTAACATGTTGTGGTAAAAAATTGGGCCGATTTGGAAGCTCGCGGTTCTAAGAGGGAACATGGCACCTTTGAGTGTGAAACGATATACGCTGCCCCAGCCTCTTGAGTTTCTTAACAAAGGCAACATAGAACTACATTAGTGCCCTGTTAAATTTTGGAATTATTCCGGGTTCGCTTTGTCGCTTTTATACATTAATTGAGTTTCTGGTCATTTAGTGTGCATAAGTCAAATTTGAACTACAAGCACATGCTCTCGTGCACCAAAGTTGGTTCAAAAATCACATTTGTGTCCTCGGGTGAATTTCTAGGTCCCATGCAAGAAATGAGAATAAAATTAAAACATCTGGGCATCGTGGCTCGGCCGAGAACATTGAGAAACTTGGTTTCAAAATTCTTGTAAATCCAAAACACGTCTAAAAATCATGAAACTTGGCATGGATGTCATGTCATGGTACTACCATGTTGTGGTAAAAAAATGGCCGAATAGGAACAGATTTTGGTATAAGCTACTTCCAACCGAAGCTTCTCTCAAGAAGGCTCGTGGTTCTGAGAGGGAACGTGCCACCTTTGAGTGCGAAACGATATACGTTGTCCCCCTTGAGTTTATTTATAAAGGCAACATAGAACTACATGAGTGCCCTGTTAAATTTTGGAATTATTCCGGCTTCGTTTGCCTTATTTACACATTAATTGAGTTTTTCGTCATTTAATGTGCATAATTCAAATTTGAACTACAAGCACGTGCTCCCGTGCACCAAAGTTGGTTGAAAAATCACATTTGTGTCCTCGGGTGAATTTCTACTCCCCCTTCCATCTATATAGGTCCTAATGCGTTTTTCGAGGCTAACTTTGACCAAACGTTAGAGCAATAATATATGACATGCAACTTACACAAAGCATACCTTCAAATTTGTATGTCAAAGGAGCTTCCAATAATATAATTTTCATAGTATACATCTCATGTGCTATTAATCTTGTCAATAGTCAAAGGCTGTCTTGAAAAACACATTAGGCCCTATATAGATGGAACGAGGGAGTAGGTCCCATGCAAAAAATGAGAATAAGATTCAAACATCTGGGCATCGTGGCTCGGTCGGGAACATTGAGAAACTTGGTTTTAAAATCATGAAACTTGGCATGGTGTCATGTCATGGTAGTACCATGCCGTGGTAAAAAAATTGGCCGAATAGGAACAAATTTTGGTATAAGCTTCTTGCAAATCGGAGCTTCTCTCAAGAAGACTCATGGTTCCGGGAGGGAACGTGTCACCTTTGTGTGCATAATTCAAATTTGAAATACAAGCACATGTTCCAGTGCACCAAAGTTGGTTGAAAATCACTTATGTGTCCTCGGGTAAATTTCTAGGTTCCATGCAAGAAATGGGAATGAAATTCAAAATTCTGGGCGTCGTGGCTGGGTTGGAAACATTGAGAAACTTAGTTTTTTAATTCCTGTAAATCCAAAACACGCATGAAAATAATGAAACTTGGCTTGGTGCCATGACATGGCACCAACATGATGTGGTAAATTTGCAGTCAGATTTGCAAAGGCGCACACATTAACACTCAACAAAGTCATTTTGGAACAAGTGCTGTCACGTTACAATCGGCAACACAAGTATTATTGAAACCGTGGGCGTTCTACTTACTAGTACCATTTACGTGCCGCCATGCGTCCCCATTTTTATTAGCTAGGAGGCGCCGTGCAGGGTAGCTATTTGGGTATGAGAGGTGTGCGATCAGACCCCTGCGCGTGCTTATCGGGAGGAGAGCCCTTTGACCTCCATCTGCCGTCCAGCTCTCTCCCAAGGCCTCCATTAATGGCTCCTGAGCCTCTGTTTAATGGCGTGGCTATGTCTCACTCGACTGAGATTTAAGAGAGAAAAAAGAAAATCTGAAAGCACGGATGTTGATGTAAGATCCGACGGACCTATATAGCATCTACTGCGACTTATAGCAAGACTGATGAATATATAAGGACGATTATTTTCTTTTTTTTTTGATCAAAGAAGGGCTTGCCCCTTCCAGTTTTCATTACTGAAAACCACCACAATTCACAAGAAGTTCAGCACAACTCCAGCCTAACACGAAGGACTAAAAGCTACCAGATTGAAATTGCAACATCCCAAGAGGCCAACAAAGGCCAAACATCCGCGCTAGAACCCAACATTTCACAACCGACGACACAATCCACATCCTAAACCGATTATTACATCAAAAGAAACCAGGATACTGAAGGAAGCCCAACAGTAACTAGAAGAACAGCAACGCCAGGGTCGCCACAGCAAGAAGTTTCTTCATTCCAGCCTCGCAACATTGATCTTCCACCGAAAGATAAGGATGATTAATTGTCTTACATAATTAGAAAGATAATTAAAAAATCCACATGCGGCTACGCCCGAAATACAAAAGGGCAAAAGAAGAAGGAAGACAAGGATCTGGCTCGTTGATCTCTACTTTCTTGATGCGTTCTTTGCAGGCAGCGGGAACTAGTCTCTGCGGCGAGCGGCGATGAGCTCTTTCGTGTCCTCAAGATGCTGCTTGAGAACATCCACGGATTCCTCCACCAGCCTTTGGCGCTCGTTGCGGAGCATGTCATTCTCGTCCATAAGTTCATTGACGATGACGCCCGTCCTCTTCAACAAGGCACTGGTCTCCTCCTGCTGGTCTGCACTTCGGACGATCTTCTCCCTCAGCAAGTCGCGCTCGGCCCGGAGCCTCTCATTGCCCTCCCTTAGTTGCCGGATGACGCTGGTAGCCTGTTCAAACGAGGCTTTCACGTCGTCCTGCAACCTCGCCAAGCCGGAGATCTGATCCATCTAGCTATGGACGATTGCATGCATGCGCCGGTAACAGTCGTCGCCTGCCCGCGAGAAATTTTCCCAGGCCGCCGCGGCATGGCGGGACATCTCTGCTGCATTTGTGGTGCGGAGGGACATCTCTGCTGCTTCTGCGGCGCGGCCGGACCAGTCTGTTGCATCGACGGCGCGACGGGACCTCTGTGCTGCTACTTCCGCGCGGTGGGACATGTCGGCTGCTCTCACAGCAAGGCGGGACATCTCTCGTGCTTCCGCTTACATGCTCGCCTCTCCCTGGTGGCAATCTCTTGACCCAGAACTCATGCTGGCCATGGCAGATGCAAGGGAAGGATGCTGAATGACTTTTTTATTTTTGTGGATGAGGAGTTGAGGAGGAATGTGCAGTCATCTTCGCATACTAGTATTTATAACTGAGTACTAATACGCTCCTAAGTGGGAAACCGTTTAGGTTGTGATTGGTGTGAACAGGTTTGGAATTCAATATAGCGTGGTACTAATACGCTCCTAAGTGGGAAACCGTTTAGGTTGTGAGCAGTGTGAAGAGGTTTGGAATTCAATATAGCATGGAGTAATTTGGAATGTGACGAGACGCAAGCTCAAAATTTATTGACGGTTCTAGTTTCGAAGTGCGGCACTATTCCCGGATAGAGTACTTCTTTTTCTACTCCCTCCTTTCCGGTTCTATAGGGCTTATCTCAAAATTTTAGTTTTTCCATTTTATAAGGCTCAATTTGGTAGTTCCCCCACAGATGTTCAGATTCCAAGGTGCATTAAATCAGTGCATGCAAGTATTAAGAGAAAATTGCCAATGCATGTACTTTATGCATGCATGCATTGCAATTAATGCATTGATAAACATAATTTTTTGAGAAAAACAAGAGCGTTAATTAGGTGCTTTTGCAAACTACAAAAAATATTCCACCACTCACCATAAACCAGAAAGGAGAATGCTTGCTGTATGCGTGCAATAACTAGCACCGTCGTATACATATCTTACGGTTAATGGGGCGTTAGATAGGAATAGCCGCGTGGCGAGCTCTAGGCTAGTCCTTTTTTCAGACGCATTATTAAACCTATCTCTCGGGACTTCTCGCACGCACCATCGTGCCACCCACAAAAACTTGTACTCTGAGTTTAGTACTACGTTATACAGGAAGAGAAGAGGTGCACACACGCACTCGTCCTCTCACACACGCGTCTGTTTTTTCTCGAAAAGGAGGATGATGACCCCCGGCCTCTACATCTGGGAGTCACACACGCATCTGTAGCTACGAATTGTAGTGTTCTCAACCATCTGATTGGCTCTATCATGGATGTACCTATATACTAAAACATGTCTAGATACATCTATATTTTGACAAATGGAAGGCATGTAATGTGGAGCGGAGAGTGCTTGTCATCAAAATGGATAAAAAGGGACGTATCTAGAACTAAAATACGTCTACATACATCTCCTTTTATCCATTTTGATGACAAGTAGTACTTCTTACCCAAAGGAACTTTATATCCAACAGACACAAAATATCTGTTCGACTGTTGGAAATTACTGATCTGATGTCGAAGTAATTACTCCATCGCCACCAAAACCCACCATTTCTTAAGCTAAAGTAGAGCAAGGTAATCCCTATATTAGCATATTACTAAGATAAATAGAAGGCACTGTCGAAACAATTAGGACGTGAGCTTGTCAATCTGAATGTGGAGGGACACAAGCTTAGCCCCGGCAAGTAGCTTGGGCGGAACTGTCAAGAAGGTCAACTCCTGCACGTCGACGTCGCCGGGATCCTTGCTGCTTGTCACCTCCATTTCCACCTTGACAGCGTCGGTCGTGCCTTTGGGCTCCCCCGGCAGGCCGTTCGCCCATAGCTTGGCCAAGTAGTGCGGCAGTGGGGACGCCCCCGCTCTGATGCAGACGACCGACACGGCGATAGGCGCGCCGATGTCGAGCATGCCACTGACCAAGAAAACGCGCGGCGGTCCTCCTCCACGAACAGAAAGAGCTGTGGGTCCAACAGTGGCACTTGCAGCTGGAGCACCTTGCCGTATTGGATCATGTGCACGGGCATGGGATGCGCGGTGCTGATGTGGTGGTAAGCGCCGTGGCGAGCCTCCGTGGCCATGAGCAGACGCAGGGCAATTGCGGTAGCGGCCGGAACACTGCGCTCACGGTGATCAGCGAGCTTGTGGTAAGTGACGTAGAGCCCAAAGCCTTCGTGCGGACATTCCACCCTCACCGACCAAAGGACGGAGTCCACCGCCGTGTTCCGCACGTTGAAGCCACCGCCGCGCTTGCACTTCTGGCACTGCCGCTGGTTCCTGGGGCGCTTGATGCGGCAGTCCGCGCAGGCCAGGTGCCCTCCCTTGCACTGCAGAAATCAATCGAACAGCACATCAATCAAGAAACACGCACCATGCTCAATCAGCCGAACGGACGAGGTCTATTCTAACCTCATACACTGGAGGCGTCAATGGGTGGAGGCACAAGGGGCAGTGGAGCACGGTGAGGTCCATCGAGACCTTAGAGAGCTCCATCGTCGGGTCCTGTTCCTATTCGGTCTGCATGATCTCGCCCTCCTCGTGCACAACCATCTCTCGACTTGGGCTGGGGTATTACAAAGCTTTACCGTCACATAATTTATACTCCCTTTGTTCCTAAATGTAAGTCTTTATAGAGATTTCACTAGGTGGACTACATACGGAGCAAAATGAATGAATCCACACTTAAAATGCATCTATATACATCCGTATGTAATTCATAATGGAATCCCTACAAAGACTTATATTTAGGAACGGAGGGAGTACTACTTCAAGGTGCATTAAATCAACACATGCAAGTATCAAAAGAAGAGTCACGGCATGCATGCATGCATTGTAATTAATG
Organism: Aegilops bicornis; assembly: GCA_021605145.1. Taxonomy (NCBI): domain Eukaryota; kingdom Viridiplantae; phylum Streptophyta; class Magnoliopsida; order Poales; family Poaceae; genus Aegilops; species Aegilops bicornis. The sequence continues at coordinate 48,991,922 of CM038673.1, forward strand.
CATCGGTAAACGCAAATTATTGAAATATATCGAGTGCAGTACTTTTATGTGTCGTGTCAACTCGTACATCAACGAGAAGTTTGATTATCCTCTCCCTCGCGGACTTAACTGCACCTGCCTTTTGCTATATGACAGGTTGGCCACACACCTGTCGGGCCCACCTGTCATACACGCAAAGGCAGGAGCGTCCCTCCCTCGCCCATGAGCGTGGTGGCTGGCAAAACTAGGAGAAGCGTACTGTAGTACTCCTCCAGTGCAGTAGTACTCCATCATTGTTCGACTTCCCGAAGAGGCGAAGAGCCAAGCGCAGCCCGGACGCTCGTGTGGCAGTTTCATGTGTAGAGTAGTCTAGGATAGCGTGTACCGTGCCTGTAAGCTTAAAATCGTTGGGGTCGGCTCCATGCTATGTTGCCGTCTCGAAGTTTTTAAAAAAAATTAAAAGTCTTCTGGCCCTACCTGTCACCCTGGTGATTGTAGTTTGCACGCTCATCTGGTCAACACAGGAATATATATTTTAATTTGTTTTTTTAAGGGGGGACTCCCTGGCCTCTACATCAGAACGATGCATACGGCCACATATATTTTAATCTGTGGTCAGTAAATGTTAGAGGTTGGAGCAAATATATTGTACACTGCAGGTCTTTCAGCCAAGTTTAGAGGCAAGCATGTGGGGCCAGTACTATGATGTGTCGCGTCAACTCGTACAACGAGGAGAAGCTTGATTTTACTACATGCCTTCTCCCTCGCCCATGCACGCGGTTGCTCGCAAACGAGGACAGGCTTTTGCTTAGTAGTACTTCTACAACAAGCTATCCGTCCCGCTCGCGGTGGACGGACATGCAGCAGTGGATTCGACACTGTAGAAGCAGTAGTAGTAACATTATTGTTCGTCTTCTCAAAGAGGCGAAGAGCCAAGCGCAAACCGAACGTTGCAGTTGTGAACATTGGAGCACGCATATAGCCAGGCTCTTGCATGAGACAAAATTGCTATGTGAGCGCACTATTGTACTAGTACGTACAACTACTTGTTAGTATAGCCCTGTAAACCAGAAAGGACTATTTGCCCTTCTAGAGATTTCAACAAGTGACTAGACTACACCGAGACGGAGTACATATGGAGCAAAATGAGTGAATCTGCACCGTAAATAAATACGTACTAGTTCTATCGTTTTCCTCTCCGAGATGCACAATATTGAGTATACTGATTAGTCTCTTTTTGACACGCATTTACGTTTTTTTGACACAGTACAGACGCAAGCGCTCATATACACGCGCATACACTCACCCCTATGAACGCACAAACGCACGGCACTATCATCTTGAAATTTATGAAGTCACCATAGGCACCTTGTCGGTGTCAAAACGGCGGATCTCGGGTAGGGGGTCCCGAACTGTGCGTCTAGGCGGATGGTAACAGGAGACAAGGGACACGATGTTTTTACCCAGGTTTAGGCCCTCTCGATGGAGGTAATACGCTACTCCTGCTTGATTAATATTAATGATATGGGTAGTACAAGAGTAGATCTACCACGAGATCAAGGAGGCTAAACCCTAGAAGCTAGCCTATGGTATGATTGTTGTATCTTGTATATCTATCGACTAGCCTGGCCTCGGTTTATATAATGCACCAGAGGCCTAGGATAACAAGAGTCCTAGCCGAATACGCCGGTGGGGAGGAGTCCTTGTCTTGATCGCCAAGTCTTCTGGAATCTTCCTTGTATGCGGCAACTGTCCGGGCTGGCCCATTAGTATACGGCCACGGGGGTCCTCGGCCCAATCCAACTGATCGGGAGACGACGTGGTGAGTACCCCCTGGTCCAAGACACTGTCAGTAGCCCCCTGAACCGGTCTTCAAGTTAGGGACGCTCCTCGATTCTTCCAAACTGTTCTTCATCTTCGATCGTCGGTCTTGAAAACTGGTTCAACAAATCTTCTCATCTTCGATCTTGAGGATCACCGAAATGCATTCGACGAGTTTACACGTCGGGTATCCGAGGAGCCCCTTTAAGTTTCCAGCCTTTATCAATGCCTTGTTATTTTTAAGCCACACCTCGGGTTTGAAGTTGTTCCCGGGCGGCAGCGTCCTCTTGCGTCCGAGCTCCAACGATGGACTGCATTCGAGGTATCTTTTGTAGCCGAGCACCATTGTCGGACTGCTTCCCAGCTCTAACGCCGGACTATGTATCCGAGCTCCAACGCCAGACTGTATCCGAGGTGTCGTAAATCACCTTGGTTCAAAGAAGTTTGAAGGAGTTTAGCCGAGCTTAATGCCGGAAATGCCCTCTATGGAGCCAGCCACTAGCGCCCGAGCTTTATGCCGGACTGCTTCCGAGGTGGTGCACCACCCCGAATGTGGGCCGATTTTTGTCATCATTTTTTATTGGTGCAAATTCTCTGCCGAGATACATAGCTTGTAGCCCACAAGGTGTGTGTCGGTCTAAAACCCGAGATGCACCTGAAGGATGACGTAAGACCGCTGATCCCAGTAGCCGCTGAGACTCAGGTTGATTTGCAAAATCGGCCTGAGGATCAAGTCCTAACTCGGCAGAATACTTCGGGACACAAAAAGCGGCGTGCTCAGTCCTTGAGACTCGGGTTGGGTGCGGTCGACCAATCTGAGGATCAAAATCTCCTCGGAAACTGTATTGCACTTAAAATTTTCTGCATAGAACAGGCAATGCAGTAGCCCCCGAGACACTGGTCGGGTGGCAACACCGGATCGGGGATCGATGTGCTTACTAATATTTGTAAATAATGAGCACGAACCCAGTAGTCCCCGAGCCTTAATGTGGGCACGGGTGGCCGAATTAAGGATCGATATCCAGAGTAAAATCACAGATTATGTGTAATGATTCTATGTATCCAAGTACTTTATGTTATTAATGCTCGGATCCGCATTGTACAAAACTTTGTTGACCGACCATCGGCTTCAACCTCCTCGGCCAAGATGGCGAGGAGTGTTTATCCTACTTTATAAAACCTTTATGAGGGCAAAGATTTACGACAAACAAGGCAATCTGGCCATACGGTTTTATAAACAAAGGTACGTGAGAGATATGTTATATTACTGTTTAATGTAAGAAATGTCTTCCAAAGAAAATAGTCCCGCTATCGGTTCCTTTCTTTGGGTTGTCATGCTAAGCATGATCATGAAACCTCAGCTCCAATGTAAGAGAAAAAGATCAAGGATTTAGTTTGGGAGGCCAGTTAATAGCCCCCGGTAGTGTTCGGCGATAGTTGAGGTCAAATCGTAAACACTTCGGCCATTGTTATGAATGGCCCGTCATTTAACACCGTCATCAGATTGCTGACCAGTTTAAGCTTATTGTGACAGTCAGTTTTCGGCTTTCTCCACTGAGGTGCTTAACCATGTGAGCTGGAAGCACAATCGCAGTGGTTCTCCCTTTGCACACCTAGCTGAACAAAGCGGAACGTAGGAGGCAAGCGCAAGAGCTGGGCAACCCAACCATTGAACGAAGACACGATTCGAAACCGATGCATATATAGCAATATCCGAGAATGTTTTTGCCAAATCTCTAAAGGAGTCCGGCGTTGCACTGCGAGACTTGTGCTGAAAACATACAAATAGTTTAAAAGTGCCAAAAGCTTGGAAAACCAAAAAAAGTCAGTAAAAACATGACGTCTGAACAAGATCAAGTGTTCGGTGCCAATCCGAAAATTGGACATTAGAGAGAAAAAAAAGTGCTTCTGCCGTGCTTTAACATGACACATCCTATCTCAAGACTTCAAGCGGGTCAGCCTACGGCTTCAGTCTCCCATCCCGAAGCCGGAGTACTCCCCATTAGGAAAGTTCAGAAAACTAAACCCTAGCGGTTTTGAGAGAGAAATTAGGCTCCCCGACTAGTGACCGCACACTCGTGTCGAAAAAAAAGGAGTGATAAATAATAAAAACTTTGCAACAACTAAGAAGAAAAACACTTAGTATGAAACGGCTCAAATAAACATAAGAGCCCCCAAGTGACTTGGGTAAAAGTTGATTATATAATGTAAGGTGACATGTAGAATGTCTTCTAGCCGTATTGTAGATCGTTTGTCGTACCGGACCTTTTCGCTTCAACCTCTGGACCCAATAGTCCGGAGTGTGTCCGAATACCCTCGCGGTTATAAAAACCGGGGCATGCGTGGAGATCAGGCGTAGGGGTCATTAGTGCTTTATCAGACAAGTGCCCAACTAGTTATGTTATATTACATGGTTAGTAAGAAACATCTTCCAGGAGAATAGTTCCGTTAGGGGTTCCTTTCTCGGGAGGCATGCCCTAAAGTGCATGTCCGGACTGCGAAAAGAGCAGAAAAACATCTGGGGCAGGTAAATGAAGAGGTAAGAAATCATCTTTTAGTTCACCGACCGAATATTCCCTTAAGAACGCTAGCTTTTGGCTTCACCCAGTCTGAGGTACACATCCGGCTGACCCGGCAGTAACAATCGCAGAGGTGCTCCCTTTACCACCTAGCCGAACAATCGGGAACGTAGGGGTAAGCACAGGAGCCAGGCAACCCAGCTTGGCCAAAACTTAAGTCATATCGATGCATATAATGGTGAATAAAAGGTACATGCGGAAGTGTGACACATGTGTTGGGCATAAAGCCTGTATTATTAAGCTTCTGTTAAAGAAGCCCCCAGGTATAATGAGCGCGGGTAGCGCGTCAAGTATGTGTGAACAAAGTTTGGACAAGGAAAATTTTTACAAGCAACTTTTTTTCCAAAAAAGTATAATGCTTGGTCAAACCGAACACAAGTTAGAAATTGAAAACTTTGAGCATGAAGGCAACTTAGCTGGTTAATGTGTTCGGTATTGACGACGCGGTCCCAGCTTGATGCTGGACAAGCTTCCATCCCCCAAGCCGGTCCCGAGGTGGCGGAGCAAAGAGCTCGGCACTCCGAAGTGGTGACATAGCACGGTCAATGCAGGACGGCAGAGTGATGCCGAAGTCCAGCCGAGGTGACGTCAAAGGATATAGTCCGGCTGGATCATTTTCCTGTGCACAAAAAATAGTGCAGACCGGGGATAATAGTAATAATAAGAATTTAAAAAAAATTCATTGCATAACAAATAATTTATGCAAAGTGAGTAATAAAAGAAATATGGCCTGGCGCCGAAGTCAATGTCGATGCAGGGCGGCGGCGTGATGCGGTAAAGGCATGGCAAGGCCTGAATTCACAGGTCGGTTCGAGTTCCGGATGCGGTGTTCGCCGGACTATGTACGGAAGCTGACCGAACCATCATGCGATCGCCGATAATGCGGCTACCACTTGATAGACCTGTGTATATATGATGGACAAACCAGAGTAATAATTCCTTGGGAAAAATTAACCCAAACAAGCAAAAAATACTAGGATTAATAGCACCTGGTTTATTTGTTGTAGCAATCCGAAGGAAGGTGATTCCCAAAATTGGGACTCGATCCGCGCACCCATTGCCTGGTCGGCTAGTGACGTCGAAGTGTCTGGAGTAGGTTGATGAAGAGATGGCGAAGCCCCCGGTCCAGCCAAGATGTGGAAGTAGGTCGGCGTGATGGACACCAGCTTGAAGAAGCAATAGTGCGGCCCTGCCGATGCAGGTCGTGACGTGGTCGATGCCGGCTTGATGAAGTGACCGTGCGGCGATACCGGTATGCCCGCTCCGTGTAATCCGTGGGGCGGCGATGTTGGTGATGATTTATCCTTCGTGATGCCGGACTCTTGTTCGGCTTGCCGAGATGATGATCCGAAGAAGTTGAGCTCGGCTCAACAAAGTGACGACGTGTCTAGCGCAGGTCGGCAGCCGTGGAGCAATATTGCTGGACTGGTTTGACACCAGCATGATGTTGAAGATCATGTTCAAAATATCTTAAAGTTAGTGGGATGTGTTCGGAAACAAAACACAATATCCCGTACAAAACTTCCTTCAAAAAGGATGTCCGAAATCCCGTTCATAAAAAAGACAAACTCGGGTCGGATTCGTGTTCGCGCAGAAAACAGATCCCAAGAGTGATGCACTAATCGGAAGGTTCCCGGATTTGGACGGCCGGATCGAGCTGAAATTTTGAGGGGTGGTAGATATAGGAATTCCGCAGCCGGTCAACGGTTGGATCTTCCAAAGGAAGTCCGAGCTAGAAGCTGGACACCACGCCTTAAACTCGTCCGGATTCTCGTCCAGATTCAATGCGGCTCCGGTATACCGGAGTTTGCCAGAGATTCCTCCATCGGAACTCGACGAAAATTTCCAGGGTTGTTGTAGCCTCAATTCCACACAATTCCACCGAAGCAATCGTTAAAACGACACCTGAGGAGGTGGTGGCGGCGGACACAAGTCCGCTGTCCGGCACAAGACGGTCGCCCGAGGGCAATGTTGACGCGTTGAGCCCCGGGCTCCTCGATGATTCCTCCATGATCTTGATAGAGATCGGAGCTGATGTTGATGAAGTCCCTCATCCGAACATGACGATCGGAGGTAGGGCGCAGTCCTTGGTCGAACCAAGGTGACCAGTCGAGCTGGTGACGAAGATGCCGAAGTCGCAGTTGATCTGCAGGCGAGCCATCGATCTTTTGCTGAACAGACAGCGGAACTCTCAATCAAAGCACCAATGTCGGTGTCAAAACCGGCGGATCTCGGGTAGGGGGTCCCGAACTGTGCGTCTAGGCGGATGGTAACAGGAGACAAGGGACACGATGTTTTTACCCAGGTTTGGGCCCTCTCGATGGAGGTAATACCCTACTCCTACTTGATTAATATTGATGGTATGGGTAGTACAAGAGTAGATCTACCGCGAGATCAAGGAGGCTAAACCCTAGAAGCTAGCCTATGGTATGATTGTTGTATCTTGTATATCTATCGACTAGCCTGGCCTCGGTTTATATAATGCACCAGAGGCCTAGGATAACAAGAGTCCTAGCCGAATACGCCGGTGGGGAGGAGTCCTTGTCTTGATCGCCAAGTCTTGTGGAATCTTCCTTGTATGCGGCAACTATCTGGACTGGCCCCTGAGTATACGGCCATGGGGGTCCTCGGCCCAATCCAACTGATCGGGAGATGACGTGGTGAGTACCCCCTAGTCCAAGACACCGTCACACCTCGTCGTCGACGGGTCCATAGGTGCTTGAATGCCAAGGAGGAAGAGGGTAGCGGTTCCCGAGACGTTGAATGGTCAATGATGCATCCTCAATTACATGCAGAGGGAATTAATTGGAGAAGCAGAATAGAGCCAGCACGATGTGAATGCAACAGAATTTGGACTCTCATATAATAAAGGCGCCCCACCACTCCAATCCATCTACTCCCAAGTCTCTGCGCAACACTGCTCACTCCAATCCAAGACCAAGTGACCAGAAGCCACAAGCACCTATGGAGACGATGGACGCGAGCGGCAGTCGGCTGTGCCAAATCATCCAAGGCGCCGGCCTGCGGCCCCGCACCGTGCAGCATTTCCAGACGGTGCTAGCGACCGCAGGCATCGTAGCCCTCGCCGACGCCGGCTTCGCCTCTCGCATGGACGGCATGATGGTCAACTCCATCCGCAAGTTCACTGCCGTCAAGAAGCGCGCGGACGACCTTGCCGTACTACTCCAGCCCGCGCGGCCAGGCTCCTCATTGCCTGCCACCCTCATCGGCCTACATGGTGACGAACTCTTTCAATTCCTGGTGGCCCTGCAGGTGCCGGAGGTCGCAACGAAGAATGCGCACCTCGAGGCCGTGCTCGCCGCGCAGCGCCTCGCCATGCAAGAAATCGTCGACCAGCACATCCACGTCTACGAGGAAATAGTCTACATAGGCCACTACAAGGCAAACGAGGACAGAAAGACGTTGGCCTTCTTCCAGCGGCTAGAATCTTTGGACGCCATTGTTCAGAAGCACGTCGACCTGGCCATGAAAGCCGCTGCTACTTAGGCGCCGTTCGGTGAGCCGGCGCCCTGAGTCGAGGAGGTGGACGTCGTCGATGGATGCATCTCTTCTTCGTGCCTCCTGTAACCAGCACTGCATCGCCTCATGGCCTTAATGTTTTATTAGTATAGTACTCCATCCGTTCGCAAATATAAGTCTTTCTAGAGATTCCAGCAAGTGACTACTACATACGGAGCAAAATGTGTGAATCTACACTCTAAACTATGTCTACATACATATGTATGCTGTATTCCATTTGAACTGGTATCTAAAAAGGCTTATATTTATGAACGGAGGGAGTATATGGCATTTTATTCCCAATAACGTTTTCCTTTGTGAGGTGGGGCCGCAGTTGAGCAAACCCACCCCGCCCACCGGGAGTAGAAGAGAGAAATGAGGGAGGAGAGCTAGCTGTAGCACGGACGCTGTTGTCAGATGGGACTCGTGTTTATAGAATAGGAGTACTGAGCACTCGTGCCTTTTTTTGAGGGAAAAATTAGTCGTATGTCCAGTACTACCAATAGTTGGGTGCGTGCGACCTATAGCTGTCATCACTTTAGGTCTCCTTTTCGAACTGCGGCTACGCTTCACAGTACATATTTTTTCACGCATTTATCCTCCTATATGTACTCCTAGGCTATTTCCATGTGCTCCCATTCGCCGTGGGACATAGAGCATCTGGGTCATAGTGCATGCACGACTCAGAGCATATGCCGGGGTACTTTACATTTCAGACCTCATGAATTACATGCAAACCCCCCGCAGAAGAATAAATAAATGAATGAATTACTATATGAAACGGGATTATTTTCGTGGAAACTGGAGCACGTTCAATAAATTTTGGACATAACACGCTTATAAAAAATGACCGGACCTAAACCAGTCAAAGGGCCTCTTTGATTCGCAGGATACTGAAAACACAGGAATGGGGAAAGTATGATGGCGATGAACCGAGACTAGGAGGACTCTAGTAACTCAGTTAGAGGTTAGAGTTAGAATCTAACCCTGAACTAACTCTAAACCAAAGAGGTGTATGGCTGGCAGGGTTAGATTGACAATAAATGCTCTATCACAATCATTTGACTACTTTGAACCCTATTTTTTGTCAAACTAAAATAAGTCCCTTGGATCCAAGCACCCTCTTAGTGTGGTCGGCTCTTCTGTGGCCTCCTCCGCTCACAATTGACATAAACGAACCATCTATACAAATGAAGCATGCAAAACATGATAATTTTTGCTTTGTCCATACAAATGAGATATCCCACTTAAACATACAAGTCGTCGACCAAGCTTCACAAAATAAAAAAACACTTCATGAAACAAAGAATGAGCTAACTCATCACGGAAGTCATTCACGATAGGGAGGGAGCCCGGAGCCCCTCACACACCGAGGGAGGAGCACGCCATCGTTGCTCTGGAGAAAGGCTTTGTAGAGCCCAAGCCCCGGGAACCCCTCCGACGCCGGCCCTTGCGAGTTGAGGTCGACACCAGCATGGGTAGCAGGGCCGCTGTCACGATCGGGAACTTAATCTTTGGGCCTCTAGAAATAATGCAAGCCTATAACTAAAATACCTAGAAAGGTGAACTGAATCTTTGGGCCTCTAGAAATAATGCAAGCACTGAAACCGAAATACCTAGAAAGGTGAACTGAATCTTTGGGCCTCTAGAAATAATGCAAGCACTGAAACTAAAATACCTAGAAAGGTGAACTGAATCTTTGGGCCTCTAGAAATAATGCCGGCTGAAACTGAAATACCTAGAAAGGTGAACTGAATCTTTGGGCCTCTAGAAATAATGCAAGCACAAACTGAAATACCTAGAAAGGTGAATTGAATCTTTGGGTCTCTAGAAATAATGCAAGCCTGAAACTGAAATACCTAGAAAGGTGAACTGAATCTTTGGGCCTCTAGAAATAATGCAAGCCTGAAATTGAAATACCTAGAAAGGTGAACTAAATCTTTGGGCCTCTACAAATAATGCAAGCCTGAAATTGAAATACCTAGAAAGGTGACCTGAATCTTGGGGCCTCTAGAAAGATTTATTACCTCCTCAAGCAGCATCAAACAATTCCATGCGTGCACCACAAATCTATAGCAAGTTTGATCAGGATCTACTTTTCCAAATCAGAATTAGCGCTAGAGCAAGCAAGATCAATGATATGGCCGTGAGACCCAGAAGGAACGAACAAACTCACCCCTCTCGCGACCTCCCTGGTAGATGCGTCGCCGCCGCACATGACAGAGGGAGAAAAATGATTGGTGAAGGGGGAGCGGGGCGACCTTCGAAGGTCGGATGGAGAGGGCGGCCGGAGTAGGGCGGCGGAAGCCGGAAGGAGAGGGTGGTCGGAGGAGAGAGAGGGCGAGCGGCGCTTGGGCGGGCGGCCCTATGGGGAACAGAGAGGAGTCGTGCGAGAGGGGGGAGCAATTTGGTGCGGGCAGGTGATATTTTTTTAGGAGAGCGATCTGGTGCAGGCAGGTGAGATTTTTTTTAGTTCTCTTTTAGTGGGCCCGAGGATAACTAACCCAATTAGAACCTCTCCACCGGGCTAGTTTTTTTAGCTGGGTTAGAGCAAACTAGCTCAAACTAACCCCTCTTGTTTTGATAATTTGAGGCTATTTCAACCCAAACTAGCTCTAACTCGAGGATCCAAACAAAGAGGAGTGTTAATACATGCTACAGTGTGGACCGTAGCACAATGTTTTTATGGCCATATCAACACATTGTTTTCTCTGCTGGTTCACTCGGCTACCGTGGTAATGCCTTGCTGGTTCACTTTGGGCTGCCGTGGTTCGCACTCCTCCGACTGAGTAGTACTCCTCCGTTCCTAAATATAAGTCTTCGTAGATATTTCACTGTGGACCACATATGAATGTATATAGATGCATTTTACGTGTAGATTCACTCATTTTTCTCCGTATGTGGTCCATAGTGAAATCTCTCCAAAGACTTATATTTAGGAACGGAGGGAGTAGTATAGTACTAGTATATACCGCATCATTCTTTGCTCCTTCTTACTACTCCGACATGTGGGAGTGCCAGCATCCTGGTCGACGTGTCATGCACTAGATTAGAGCGCGGAACGGAAGGGGGGCATCACCCCGGTCGGAGCGCCAGTAATTCATGACTATAGTGAGTAGTCATATCACAAGTCTTTCCAGCAGAACGCATCACAAATCGCACAGCCCCACTCGCTCACCCTCCTTGCCTCTCTGTCAAACCGCCTACCCGAAAACTGCCGCGCGTACTGCCCAGGAAAATCCCTGCCCTCAACTTTTAACTATGCGAAAATAGTTCCAGCTTGTTCATTCTATATAAATACAATACTTACTGTATGTTTATTCACCAGTAATAAGTAGGAGTCGTAGAGTAGTCACCTTAAATAGAGAGTTTCTTTTCTTTAATGCCACGTACACAAATTGAAACGCTTGTTGTGGAGAGAAAAAAGATAATCACTCCACTATATATGGACGCAGGGGCCTGAGCGCTTGCTTTAGTAGGGTTGCTCTCTTCATTCTCTCATCCTCTCTAGATATAAACAAGACAGCGGTAGCGACATTTTCTCTCTGCTCATCGCTGGTCACAGATCCGGCCGGATCCCTTCGGCCGGTGTGTGTTGAGGACTAAAAGGTGCATCGTTCACGCGGTCATCGCCATGAGGGAGGAAACCCACAGCTGCTGGAGGGGCCCGATCCTCCGCCCGTGTTGTTCTCTCCGACAGCGCCCGGCTCGGGAGGTCCTCCGACCCTTCTTCCTCCCTGCCAGATTGTCCGCAGATCTGACTCCGCCACGCCGACATCCCGGCGACCCTCAGGTATAAGTTCTTTGAAAGTGGCCTTGCTCTACCGCCCCAGCTCCCCACGTATCTGCATGTGCATCTTTTTCTACTCCCATCAGCTCTTCCAAAGCCACCTAAATTTTTAGTATTATTAGAGGTAAAGCTACATCATGCATTCGAATCTAGGGCTTTGTTCAAACAACGAAGAAAGGGGGAAAGTTGTAGCATGAATCTAGGACTTGATTCAAAGAGGAAATAATATGGTGAACGTAGTAGAGATCGGATACCCAACCGGTCTCTTGGTTGAACAGGGAAATAATGGGAAAACGCAGTACAAACTGGATAAGGAACACATCTATTATTGGTTGAAAAAAGGATAGAAAGTGGCGGCTGGTGGACAAGTCAACAGAGTATGTCCATGATTAGATTTGCTGCCATCACATAGTAAAAGGTCTCCAGGATTAGATTTGCTGCCCTCACATAGTAAAAGGTCTCAGGATTAGATTTGCTGCCTCACATAGTAAAAGGTCTCAGGATTAGATTTGCTGCCCTCACATAGTAAAAGGTCTCCAGGATTAGATTTGCTGCCTTCACATAGTAAAAGGTCTCCAGGATTAGATTTTCTGCCCTCACATAGTACAAGGTCTCCAGGATTAGATTTGCTGCCCTCACATAGTACAGGGTCTCCAGGATTAGGTTTGCTGCCCTCACATAGCGTGAACAAGCTCGGCATCACCACTTTATGCCTCCTTGTGGGTACATTGTGCTGATGAGTCCACTGTCGCATGTCTTTATACCAACCTTTTGATGTTGTTAATGTAAGGGCGCATGTAAAATGAAGCGATCACACTGTTACCTTAGGGACATGTCTAACTAGTGTTATTGTTAATCTAATGCCTCCAGTGATAAGATGCAATTAAACTGTGTTACAAATGGCACTCCTGCTGTTTTCCCCAGTATGATAAGTAAGTTGCTCCTTTACGCTACTGAGTGTCCTGGTGTCCCCACGGTCCCATGCCCTTAAACCAACTCTTTAGCTGCTGTTGATTTACTGTGTCTGGTAAACAAGCAATGCCACCATTAAAGTAATCACATATTTGAGGAATCTCATTGTTGATCGTAATGCTTCTGGTAACATGAAGCATTGCTGACGTTTGAAAATATTTACTGTCCTTGCGTGATTACCATGAACATAATTAAGATGCTTCTTTTCATTTTGTATATGTTTCGTATATTCTTATTGACCAGCAACTGTTTACTTTCTATCATTTTGTGTAGATAGGGATATCCATTTCACCTTGTTGCTATTGTGACCTTTTGGTGAACTGCACGAAACACTTTTTTTGGAATGAGTGTCTTGTGCAATTCAACTAAAATGTCACGTGGGCAACATCTCCCAATTTTGGTGGAACTGCACAAAATGGTGCTTGGAGTTTCCAAAATCTTCGTCAAGTTCTCTTTGGTAATCTCGTGCAACATTTTATTAGCCTTTGCAAGATGGAGCCGTCACTTTATGCCATAATGGCACTTTATTTTAGTGGAACTGCACAAAGGATAAGAAAATTATAGTTGCACCTTACATGAGCCGGACAGCCAACATTAATGTTCCTCAATTTTAGTGCAACTACTAAAGAAGAACCTGCCAGCTCACAAGAGCAAGTACTTCTTGCTAGCTGAATGATGCAATCTTTGCTTCATTTCAGGTGAACTGCAGAAAAAGGCGCATGAATTGAATCATGGAACTCCACGCAGACCTCATCCTAGTGGAGCTGGAAGTTGAGTTCAAGGAGGCCGCTATTAAAGTCAAATCATGCTCTCATGTCTCCTTGTTTGTGCTATGCAAACATGTTGTGCAAACAGGAATACTCAACTACAGATGTTGTGACGGTCAAGAGCATTTGCCAAGTTCTTCGATTGTATGACATGGCTAGCCAAGATGGATTTAATCCCTATATTCACTTTATCAAAAGGCTCTAATGGGTTGGTTCTGAATCTTGCAAGCTGGGAATCAATGAGATGTGTAGGCATCTTTGTTGTACTTATTATTTGAATCTTATTTGTTGGTTATGAATCTTGCAAGCTGGGAATCAATGAGATGTGTAGGCATCTTTGTTGTACTTATTATTTGGATCTTATTTGTTGGTTCTGAATCTTGCAAGTCGGGAATCAATGAGATGTGTAGGCATCTTTGTTGTACTTATTATTTGGATCTTATTTGTTGGTTCTGAATCTTGCAAGCTGGGAAACACGGCATGATGATGCAGAAGACAACAACCATAACAAACAGTTCAAACTTGGTAGTATTATCTTTGTGGAAGTGCCACAAATGTGCCGATCGTAAAGCGTCACGAGATTAATAATTCTAATTGTTGTGCATGTTGATCCCGTGGCACTGATAGAACGAGCCAATGCATTGCTTGTTTTAAGTATAAATTTCTATTAAAGCTAATTAAATTTAAGTAAAGTGACCTCTAACTCCTATTATTATAGTACCAATACAGACCCGCTCGTGAACCGACGTGTGGCCGGAGTAGGTTTCTTAATGGAGGTGTTTGAATGCGCCGAGGGTGCATCTTCTGTCGGGCGTGCAGCGGACGAGGGAGGGGTAGTAACTATTGTCACCTGTACACACTCAGCTTACTGTTGAATCCAGTTCCCCAAGAGCTGAAAAACGAACCGCCGCCGCCGCCTACACACTCGTTCACTCGAAGAGACTCCAATGGCGATCCGAGGGGTGAGCCTGCTGGATATGGACTTCAGCAAGGAGTTAGTTCGCCGTTCAGTCCTATGGCTGCACCAAGTTGAATGTGATGTACACCAACGATACGGACTCGATGAAGCTCTGCCTCGCCTCAGTCCTATGGATGCACCAGGTTCTGGAGCATTCGCCCGTTTCATCGACGGCGCCGACTGCACCTTCGCTACTGTGGAGAGAAGGAAGAACGCAACGATTCGGCCATCTGGTGCAGCAAGCTTGTCGACATCCAGAAGCAATACAAGATCATCAGCAACGGGCAGGAGAAGGACTCCGTGGTTGACCCCACTAAGACCATCATCGACCCCTGATACGCCAACATGAAAGAAGACGACCTGAACACGTGGGAGGTACCTCTGAATCTAGCCTACATAACCTACGCGGCCAAGGACGCATACGCATGCTATGACATGTACATGCAGATCTTGGACATGAGGGTGTGTCTGCTTCCCGTAATCGACGAGTACACGGACAGCCATAGTGTCATGATCAAGCATGCCAGGAAGGTCTAGATGTTGTACTTTATCTGTTTATACGCACCTTTATCATCTGAGTGTTTCATGCATTAGACTATGTGTCGTAATTATCTGTTTTGTCCGAAATATTTCTTTTAAGAACCCATTAACCTGATTGCTTTTTTTAGTGGCTATTTGCTTATGTATGTAAACTAGTTCACTTGTCCATAAAAAAAACTAGTTCACTCGGCTGCCGTGCTTTGAATCTCCTTCATCCAAACATATTCCTCTCCTCAGGTGGACCCAGCAGGTCTATGAATTTTCTCCCACTTTCTTTTTTGATGTAAACTGAGTTTTCTCCTAGTACTTTCCACTAGAACCAACTCAACTGTCCCACGTCTAGCCTAAAAAATAATAATACCCCACGTACTATTAACTCATCAAATTAAAATGATATTTTATTTCGTAAGTTGAAAGTTCTTACAAAATAATAATAATAATTGTTTATATATAACTTGCCAAGTTAACTCCTAGTGATTGTGTACATAAGCTTCAAAGATTTTACTGACGTGCAATCATGTGTTTATGTTTTTATAAAATTTCTCCGTCTAGCCCAACATGATAGTTTCACCCAGCACAGCAAGTCCGCGGATTTCGAGAAAAAAGCAAATGGGATTTAAACGGGCTGCATAGATGCTACATCATTGTTTCACCCAGCCCACGAAATGGACTGGCTGACATGTGGGCCAGTGGGTCGAAGCCTAAGAAGGCGTTGGATTTACATCCAACGGCTGACATTCTTCTTCAATATCTCATCTTCTTCCCCCAGCGCTGCCGGAACCGCTTGCTCTAGCCTTCGGCGTCCAGCGGCGTTGTTTTGCGCTCCTCAGCGAAACTCTACCCCGCCGACAGCCAGGCCATGCCTCCACTCCGCACCTCCAGTTTTTCTCTGCCGAGTGTAGGCCCACCCCGCACCCGAACCAGTCAAGTTTCCCACTCCTCTCCGTCTGCGACTCCAATGCCGCGTCTTCCCCATCTCCGGGTCGTTCCAGTCTGGGGCCTTGCCGTCGTCCACCGCCTCGGTGCGCTCGGCGCGGCGTGGTCAACATACGAGAGTCATCGGAAGAGGACTGTACGTGGAGAGCCTGACGGCTGGGACCCACGAGGTCCATGGTCGCACGCAAGGAAAGTTCCTCCTTATTACACACTGTACGTGGGAAGGGCTTCTGTATTTCGCGAAAAAAAATGTTCCCCCGCTGACAGGTCGGACCCACCAGCTATATCTTCGCACGCAAGGAAGTGCCTCCTTATTACACACCCAAAAATGAATACCCCCTGCTAGCTGGGACCCACCCTAGTGGGTGGCTGACTTGTGGGCCTACTAAGTTGACGAGGACGGAGGGCTTTGTCAACTTAGTCAATATGAACGATTCTAGCTCCAGTGACCGTATGATGTCCATCCAATGGCCATAGTGCTTCTTCAACCTCTGGTCTTCTTGCTCCAGCCGCCCAAAGCAGCGCCGGCCGTGCCGCGTGCTCCTGCCTCTCGTGGCCGACTGTGATGCCGCGGAAGCCTCACCGCCCCCTACTACTCGCACCGCTGGCCCAGGGTATCCCTCTACTCACCCACACCCCCTGTTATTCTGAGGCGACGGCAGCCTCACGCCGCAGCCGAACCAGTGAACCCTCGTACTGCTATCCGCGTGGGCATCCATTGCCGCATCTTCCCCGGCTCCGCGTCGTCCCCTTCCTAGGCCTCGCCGTCGTCCACCGCCTTGGTGCTCTTGGCCCGGCGTGGTCAATGTGGTCAATGACCGACTTCCATCAGAAGAGTACTATACGTGGAGAGGCTGACAGCTGGGTCCACGGCCACAGCCCAGTATTTTTGTGATTTTCCAAGTAAATCGCTTTGTCAGGCCTGTTGGGCTGCAAATCTTTCAAGACGAGGAGAGCTTCATTCGGCTGGACGATAAAATGGCCTATCAGTAATGAGAAATGGGTTGTACATTTTTAAAACACATCAAACCGGCAATTAGTTTCAAATATCTTTTTTTCATTTCGAGATTTTAAATTACATTAATTCTTATGCGTGGAGAATTTGTTGGATTTTATATTGATATACATTTATTTTTAAAATCTGTTTGAATGTGAGTTGAAATTTCGGGATTAAAAACAGTTCGGACCTTTTGAAATATGCAAAATTTCGTATAATTTTTTAACCGTGGCCACAATATGGGTTGTAGTGCTAACAAAAAGAATATGGGCTCCAAAAAACCTTAAGAATTAGCAAATGTGCTGTAAATTATTAGAAATAAAGGCAGATGGGTTGTATGCTGTTTTCCACGGATTTGAGGCTTTCCTAAAAAAAAGGTTGACGCACAAGCAGCGATTGTTGTATGTCCATCCAACGGCCGTCGTGCTTCTTCAATCTCTGCTCTTCCTGCACCAGCCGCTCAAACAAGCGCCGACGAGACTATCTGCTCCCTCCTCCCCGCGGCAGGCTGTGCTACCGCGCAGGCCTCACCGCCCCACCATACTCCCATCGCTGGCCTAGCCATCCCTCTACTCACCCACACCTGCTGTTATTCTCCGGCGACGGCAGACGAACCAGTAAACCCTCGTACAGTCGTACTCCCCTCCGCGTGAGAAACAGAAACAACTGCCGAGTCTTCCCTGCCTCCGTGTCGTTCCCTTCCTAGGCCTCGACGTCGTCCAACGCCCTTGTGCTCTCGGCAAGGCCTGGTCCACGTGGTCAACGAATGATATGCATCTGACGTGGATTGTACGTTGAGAGGCCGGCAATTTGGGTCCACGGCCACACGCAAGGAAATGCCTCCTTATTACGCGCAAAATAATGATTCCTCCACCTGACATCTAGGACCCATCGAAAGGGCCTCTGTATTTCGCGAAAAAAACGTTACCGCCGCTGACAGCTCGGACCCACCAGCTATATCTTCGCACGCAAGGAAGTGCCTCCTTATTACGCACAAAAAAATGAATACTCCCCCTGTTAGCAGGGACCCAGTATAGTGGCAGGCTGACTTGTGGGCCTACTAAGTTGACGGGGACGGAGCGCTTTGTCAACTTAGTCAATATGCACGATTCTAGCTCCAGTGACCATACGATGTCCATCCAACGGCTGTAGTGCTTCTTCAACCTCTGATCTTCTTGCTCCAGCCGCCCAAACCAGCGCCTGTCGTGCCTCGTGCTCCTTCCTCCCGTGGCCGGCTGCGATGCGGCGGAGGCCTCACCGCCCCCTACTACTCCCACCGCTGGCCAGGCCATCCCTCTACTCAACCACACCCCCTGTTATTCTGCGGCGACGGCAGCCTCACACCGCAGCGAACCAGTGAACCCTCGTACTCCTCTACGCGTGGGCATCCACTGTCGCGTCTTCCCCAGCTCCACGTCGTCCCCTTCCTAGGCCTCGCCGTCGTCCATCGCCCTGGTGCTCCCGACGCGGCGTGGTCAACGTGGTCAAGGAATTGCTTCCATCGGACGTGGACTGTACGTGGAGAGGCTGACAGCTGGGTCCACGGCCGCAGCAAGGAAGTGCCTCCTTATTACGTGCAAAATAATTATTCCTCCACCGGACGGCCACCGTATTTCGTGAAAAAAACATTTCCCCCTGACTGCTGGGACCCACCAGCTACATCTTCGCACGCAAGGAAGTGCGTCCGGGCAAAAAAACGATCCGCCCCCTGACTGCTGGGACCCACCAGCTACATCTTCGCAGGCAAGGAAGTGCGTGACAGTCGGGACCCACCTGGTCGAAGCGTACTTAGCGTTGTCATTCTGGTCGCGAATGTGTACGTATATACTGGTCGTTGTAGAGGCGCGCACGTGTCGTAGTAGAGGCGCGCACGTAGCATGTTCACGCGTCGTCTGTGGCGAGGTGCAAGAAAGAAAATACACCCACGTACGTACATACGGGCAGAGTCTCGAACGCCTACTCGCGCATACATACCTGGCTGGGTCGAAACGGAGAAACAGCGTCGTCGTCGTGTTCATGGGGAGCTAACCGGCTGGGTCGGAAGGGAATGCATGGTCGTGTTCATCGGGAGGGCTTGGACGGAACAGGCGATGGAAACAAGGCCTGGCGTACCGCACAACGGAGGAAACAGACCTCCTACGTTCGAAACGGGGTCCTGTTGATTGGGAGGGGTGTGGCATACCGCAAAACGGAGGAAACGGACCTCGTACGGTCGAAACGGGGGTCCTTTTGATCGGGAGGGGTGTGGCGTACCGCAAAGCGGAGGAAGCGGACCTCCTCACGGTCAAAACGGGGTCCTGTTGATCGGGAGAGGTGTGGCGTGCCGCCAAAGCGGACGAAAGCGGACCTCCTACGGTCGAAAGCAGGGGTCCTGTTCGCCGGGAGGGTGTGGCGTGCCAAAGCAGGACTCCACGGGATACTGTTCATCTCCACCGTCGACCTCCTCCAGCCTCCACGGGCTACCGTCGACCTCCTCCAGCCTCCACGGGCTCCTGTTCATCCAGCATCTATCGCGCGCTACTCCACCAGCTACCGTTCAACCACCCCTCCACCGTCTACTGTTCATCCAGCCCTCCACCGTCTACTGTTCATCCAGACCTCCACACCACGGGGTCCTGTTCAACCACCCCTCCACGGGCACCCCTCCACCGTCTACTGTTCATCCAGCCCTCCACACCACGGGGTCCTGTTCATCCAGAGGCAACGCCACCGCTCACTGTTCATCCACCCCCCCCCCCCCGCAACACTCACTGTTCATCCAATCGATCGGCTTCAGTTAGCAGCAGTAGCGAAGGAATCGCTCGATCGGGTTCAGTTAACAGCCATCGATCGATCGCTCGGGTTCAGTTAGAGCCAACGCCTCGCACGTGTACGAGAGAAACGCGCATCGCTCGGCCCCCGACCTCCCACCGTAACCGGCAACTCCCCGAAATTTTCCTCCCCCTGCTTCTACCACGGTTTTTTCCGTCATGGACGGCCCAAAGAATGTCATGCAGCTATGTCTCTGGCCCGCCCAGGACGAAAAGCCCATTTTCTGTCATGATTTTTTGTCATAGAAGTAGGAGCCCACCACATCTATGATGATACCAGGTTTTTTCACAATTATCGTCATAGAAGTGTCATATATGACAGAAAAAAATTAGTTCGGCCCAAAATGTCACGGATGTGTCTTTTTTGTAGTGTATACAGGGAAGGAGCTGGGGCGGGTCCGCATGTGGGAGAGATAGAAAGAGGAGAGTGGTGCACAAGGAGACAAAGTGTGCTTGTTTGCAGTGGGGGTGGTGTGTGAGGTGAGTCTTGAGAACCACATAACTAGGGAGATAGATGTTTGGGGGCGACGTTTTGTGTGTATGGGAAATATACACTCTACATAGTGTGTGTGCTTGGGTAAGAGAGATAGCGGGAGACCTAGAGAGTGAGGGAAGAGATGTGTGCATGCAAGAGAGACAAAGTGATAGAGACCTATGTTGGGGTCCGGACTTTACAAGAGAGAGGGGTGTTAATGTGCTCGTGTGTTGGTGTTTGGGGGAGAGAACGACTTCTCTATGTGTGTGTGTGTGTGTGTGTGTGTGTGGTGGTGGTGGGGGGGTGACTTCAGATAAAGAGTGAGGTGTCTATATTTGAGGGACTTTAGCGTAATTGAGATATTGTGCACTCATGCTTGATCAATTTGTTTCACAGTTTGTACTATGAGATAACGATACTTTTGAACATGTGTGATATACATTGATGTACCGGAATTACAAACCTAAGATTGGAATTTTGGAATTTGACTCCATCATTAGCATTTGTAATTCATTTAAACGGAGGTACATTTTTTAAGCCGGGATTTCGTGATTTCAAATTCATATATCAAACCTAGAGATATACACATACGGGCATGTTCAAACTTTATAATCATCCACTTTATTCATACACATAAACATTTTTTCTTTTGTCATCATATTTAGGATAAACACATTTGGAATTTCATTTGAATTGGACCGTATGATGGTATTTGCTTGTAGTAGCTGAATGATCCATATTTGAATTGAATGGACAATCTAAGTTTCGAGTTGGGGACATTTATTTTCAAAACTTGCACATTTTTTGCGTGCAAAACAAACAAATTGTCGGCCATGATATCATAGTCGGCCGTACGAGAGCATAATACTTATAATTTTAGGCGCCAAATGCTTTCAAACTTCCCGCTCACATCGAAATATCACGCTTGAAAGTTTAGCCCTGCGATATTCCTGTTTTACCCTGCCACATGAACGGAAAAGGGCTACTTTGGTAACTCCATTGTTTTCCGCTTTGCCCCAACATTCTTCCCAGGCCCTCCCGACCTCCAACCACGGCAAGCCGCCGAATCTAGTCCTCCGCCGCAGCGATGGACCTCACACCCCGCCGGATCTACCTTCCACACCTTGGAACCCCCAACTACCAACTCACAACTTCACCGGAGCCGCTTCAGCGACTGGCTTGTCCACCGCTCCAGATCTCCTTGTCCGCCATCATGGTCCACCGCACCGGAACTGCTTAACCGGCGCCCTCGTCCACCATAGCATAGGCCCTTCACTGACTCCCTCGTACGCCCCTTCGCCGGCCCTTCATACAAGCCCTCATCCGCCGCAACAGATCCGCCTCACCGAAAGCACTATACAACACGCCCGCCGAAGCCTTCGTCCACTGCACCGGACCCGCTCCACGGACGACATATTCAACTCCACCGGCCCTGGTTTACCGACGCCGCAGCCTCATCTCAGGTTATTTTGATTTGTACTCCTTTGGTTTTTCTCTTTATCGTGCAACTGTTCACTTACCACAGATGAGCTTTCTTGTATGTCGACAGGCGCCGCAACCATAGCACCGGAGTCGCTTCAGCGACGGCGACAGCCGGCCCAAACTCAACCGCAAAAAGAGCACCATCGACGATCCATAGCTATCAAGTGTGACAACGATACCCATACACCGCCGAGAATCAGGTACTATTATCCAACGGCCGGCGCCTACGTTCACTTTCCTAGCATAAGCACCGCACCTTTGAATTTTTTCAGGGCATCATTCAGTTTTTCATGAGACGCATTATTCTGCTTGCACCTGTAGGGCCATACTTCTGGCAGTGAACATTACATGTGTTAAATTACATACCAGTGCACATATAGTTAATATGCTTTAGTTTTGTTACGATGCACTGTTGGTTCCATCGGTAGCTTAATGTTCTCTATGTTTAATTACACATCAGCAAACTAGCATGTGGTTCCGCTGCTTTTTGTTCGTTTTACCCTACATTTTATGATGCTAGCTATTACATCACTGCTCCGAGCCTCTGTTCATTACTTGTTTGTGTGTACTTGATCTTCCCAGGTTGCATGACTAATTTGATGTTTCTATTAATTATGGAGCTGCCAACCCCATCAAGCAAAATATTTATTCTTTTGGGGCTGGCACCTCGAACAAGCATAAAAATAGAGGGAAGCAGATATATTGTCGTGTATGCACACACCCTTCTTTCTTTAGTTTAGATGAACCATAGATGATCAATTCGGACCAGTGCATGCGATTAAAATTAATTTTACCTAAATAGATGGTGCAGAATAAACTACAACAACTAGATTTCCAACCACGGGATGCTGACGGTATCTTCAAAGAACATTGCAACAGCAACTAGGCTTCACAGCAACATATGGTAAGCCAGTGTGTTTTAGTACATGTGAAATGTAATGCGAGTGGGCTGCTTTTTGGCTTGTGCCCTCAATGTGTAATCCTACCGTATTACAAATAGTTCAGTTGTCTGCTTTGCTGTATTGCTTGATTCAAATGCTTGTTTCTTGTTACGCTATACCTGAGTTGGCCAATAAGTCAGCAGTGCCTATTGTACTATCGTAAAGAAATGCATGCCTATTTCATTTGAGTCCTTAACTTTTCCTCTCAACTTCATCACAAGACTGTCTTCGTAGTTTATATGAGGCCACACTGTTAAGTGCTTTGTCAGATTATTTCAACTGCTTAGATGCCTTGGCAACTTAAATATAGCGGTGGTACACTCCCTTTCAACTAGGGATGTCAACTGGGTCCCATTTAATCCTGATTAAAGTCCACTAGTGGTATGATAGTTCAAAAGAGTTTTTGTTTTTTGAGGAAAATGAACTAGGGAGGTAGCAAAAACTAACTAGATGGGACTGGCGGATGTCGTTTATTTGCCACTTACATCCCTAGTTTCATCTTACCATTTTAATTTCTTTTCGGTGATGCTGCTTGAACCATTTAAATATAGTTTGCCATGCTCGGCAATAATTCGTCCGTCGTTTACCATGTAAGCTTACTGCCTGGATCATACGATAACTATCTCTTACTTATGTCTAGCGGAAACCTTTCAGGATGCCGTTCACACCAGGACACAATGTACAACTCCAGAATCTATTTGTGGAAGCAGTGCGCCATCCATGTTACCAGATGGTAGCAGTTCAGAGGCAACACCGCCTGAGAGCAGTCTGAGCATAGATATTATAGTGCTTGAGGCTCTACTAGAGGCAGAAAGAGATGGTGTGGCTGCCATGAATGAGGTAATCCTTATCTTGAGGCTGGAAATTACGGAATTAGTGGCACGCATTATGCAAGCAACCCAAGAATTGGAGGAAGTAAGAATGTTGCATTTGAAGACGGAGGAGGTCATGTTGTTTCTGCTATCTCAAGCCCAAGGTAATCCCGGTTCTTATTTAGATACCAGTTGAAATTGTCATTAGATTGTTCTACTTGCATGTTGTGTCATGTCTCTGAATGGATTATGTTGCAAGACCCCCTGTGTTGTCCATGTGTTGTAATGATCTGAATTTTTTAGGCGAGGTAATCCTCAGTACATGTATGATTGACATAAGGTGAATTGTTTTTCGTGTGAGCATATTGTATTGGATGAAATAACTGTTTGACTAAGTGTATCCAACCTACTGAATTCGAAGATCACGGCATTTCTAAATCATAATCATATATAAAGGTGGAATAAATCTTTGTTGTGGTTTTGAAGAAATAAATAACAAAACGTATAATTATCTGTGGATATTCGTAATCGAATACAAATTGGATTTGAATTTAGTTTGCCAGGTCCCAGGGCAAACGTGAATGCTAATTCTCCCAAGTTTTGAATGAAGCGGCTAAACACCCACTATAATTTGTGGGCTGCCCGAAGCAAGTGTTTGCGAGATGGAAATTACTGTCTACCCCTGACACTTGACATTCATATCGACCGGATTTACACTGATGTCGATAGGGGTAGACTAGTAACTTCAATCAGACGTGACACGATGGCCTCTGAGCCCATTCAGACACGGTGGGCGCCAAATGTGGGCGGCAATACACATTTGATTCAAGCTCGTCCGAAAGACATGTGTCTCTTCCTCCATTTCCCCATTCATACACGGTGGCCAGAAAAACAAACTCTCGTCGTCCGAATCAATGTAGCCTAATATTTTAAATAGGGGCAGATGTGTAACTTCCATCAGACGTGACACAACCGCCCTACCTGTCAGCCCCGTTCATACATCATGGGCGCCAACCGTGGGCGGCAAAACACCCTCTCCTCGCCCGAAATAGTTACCGGCAAATATTTGGGAGATGCGAGATTACCGTCCTATCCCCAACCGACGCGATGTCCGAAATTTTAAACGACGGATAAGTTCGTAACATTCCCCCATTTCAGAGAAGCGCATCCCAAAGTTTGAGATCCCCCCCCCCTCCATTTCCCCATTCATACACCGTCGACGGCACGACAACCTCCGCACCACGGCCAGCCTCCTCCATCCGCCACCCCATCCTCCACCTTGCCGGAGCCGCGACCCCTACCCCATCGCCCACCGCAAGAGATGGACGTCTCTCATCGGTATTTGGACCAGGATCCTTTCATCGCCTCCTCTCGCTTCATCGGTGCCGTCGTCCACCTTGTCGTTGCCGCTCCTACGACCGCCTCGTCCACGGCAATAGGATATATCCCCCGACCCGGCCGTCTGCCGTCTAAAGTCTTCTTCCCCGCCGCCGACAGCCATCGCACCCGTAGCACCCTCAACGTATCAGCATAGGTCTACACGGCGTCGCAAGAGAGGTGGTACTCTTCCATATGTGCTTAAGTTAATGATCTCACCCGGAAAATAGATCGTAATTTGTTTACTGTACTTTTCTTGTCCGTACGAAATCGTAGTGGCTAGTTGAAAGCAAACATTGGTTGCGAAGTAGCTTTGTCCAGTTTGCACCTTCGTGATCCGCCATGGCACGGGCACTATACTCGTAAAGCTTATGGTTTCCCCCCTTTATATTCACTACCATCATCGTAGGTGCTTCGTGTCGTGCTAGCACTGCTCCTCAAGACCTCAACCCAAAGCTTACGTGATGAAATACGAATCTGATATGATGCTCATATCACTAAAACAGAGATGTTTAATTGGTCACCTAATGTTCCTATATTCGTTTCGAAAAGCATGTGCGCCACCCACTGGTCCAGCTAGTTCCACTTTCCTAATTTTTCTCTTGATGCTTAGGGTTTTCCCTTTTATCTACTCTACTATGATCTGCGTAGGTGCTTTACATCATACTAGCATTACTCCACCCTTCAAGCTAAACAACACAACACTCGTAATTGAAAGCTTAGTTGTTCAAATATGATTGTGATATGATACTGATATTAGTTAACCGACACATTTAATTGGTTAGCTAAAGGTCCCACTTGAGTTTCTAAATGCATGTCACGGCATATAGAGAGACAGCATAATTGCATTTCTTTGTCACTTGTTGACTGTACTTTCTTGTCCATACCAAATCTTAGTTTTTATTTCAAAGCAAACATCGGTTGCTAACTACCCTTTGCACGGTTTGCAGCTTTAGATCAGCCATCCCACTGCCACGGTCAACACTGTACTCATCATGCTTATGTTTTTCCCATTTTATGATGACCACAATCAGCCTACGTGGTTCGTGTCGTAATAGCACTGATCCACCCATCGAGCTAAACAAGCTTAGTTGTACAAATTCATATATGATATTATTACTGATATTAGTAAAACTGAGAGATGTTTAATTAGGTAGTTATATGTTCCTACTTTAGTTTCGAAATGCATGTGAGCCACATATGGAGAGACCGGAAAGAATAGTATTTCTCTGTGCGCTCTAGTTCATCATGGGTGGCCAACCGACATTGTATTGAAAGACTTGTAATATCTTCAATCTGCTTGCTCTTCTGCTCTTCTTTAAGATGATACTCTTCTCTTGCGGTCGACTGGTTAGGTCGAGTTGTTCTCCCTTGGTATATTTTGAATCTGTTAGGTCAGGTCGACTTGTTCTTCTTTACTATATGTTGAAGCTATCATCTGCGAAGTGTCATCACTTCTGGAGCTCTCATATTTTGAGTAGTAGGCCACATTATATTAATGCACACAACAAATTACAGCATGCATGGCATCTTTTGAAAGAATTGCAGAGATAGCACAAAGGGGTTTCAGGGAGGCAGTATTGGATTAGAATCACTTCTGCATTACAAAGAAAATCTCACTTGTTTTTATGTTTTCATGCAAGTCAGACACAGAACATTAACAAAATGAATATGAGAAAGGGCGCACGATAGGAATATTGCGGAACGATCCACTGGCTAACAAACTTAGCATGGTGGAGGATGGCCTATCTTATTCACCCATCAAGGTGCTTGCTCTAACTTTGAAAAGTTTTATTGGTCGCACATATTTTGCATCTGACCTCTTGCATTACTTCTACTTTATTGCACCATCTGCTTAGTTTAAGCATCATATATCAGTATATACCATAACTATCCATTTTCCGTACCTATTCCATGTGTCGTCACACTATGTTTTTCCAGTCAAATGTTGTTCTTTCGTAATAGATGTCCAAAAGGAAGAGGGTGAGTGCAGATCCTCAAGGAGTACAAACTAGGTATTTGGAAAAGGTATTGATACCTGTTAAATCAGATAGATTAGCAGCCACAGAAAACACAGGCCCAACCGTACCACACTTTACCCCTACTCCAGTGGCCAAACCCCTATTAGAACTGTTGGGAGCCCAGCGTCAGGTACTGTCTATGATATCAATTCGAAATTTGAACTCCTAAATTTTTGCTTCTGCCTTGCCTTCTCTCTTGTATTAAAACTAATTTCATATGAATCTCCTTGCTCAAAGGATCATACGATCTCAAAACAATAATGGGCTCTGCATTGCTCTTGTCAGTACCTCTCTCCCTTTTGCCTTGTAACGTTGTACTTAATTAATTTCTATTTGATTATGTATCATCGGTCTGCACCTGAGCTTCATTATCCTCAGTTTCTTCCAATATTATTTGATCTATATTTACTCTTTGCAAAATGTAGAATAATGGCAACGCTTATAAAGAATTTTCTTTGGGGAATTTATTGAATTATCCTTCCATCAACATGGAGAAGGGCTTTGTCCAGCCCGTGTTAACATGTAATGTAAGTTCATCCTTCTTAAGCCTTCAAACTTTGTTCGAGTATAGATTTGGATAGGCATCATTTCCTCCAATGTTGTTTGATTTGCTGTTTACATCTGATTGGATGTTTGCAACAACTACCAGTTTCAAATTGTAGTTGTAAAAACATGTTCCTTATGCAGAACAGGTCCATTTATTTGCATATATAATTGTGAAACCTGTTACGTGTCTCCTTGTTTCTCTTTTAGAGTCGTATCTCTTACGTCAGGCAGAACTTTAGGGAAGATAGTGAGCCAAACCATCTTGAGGACAGCGAGATGACCCCAAGGTCCTGTCTTGATGAAGACAGTGAGTTGAAGCTACTCACCGGCAGGTGTGAGACAACCTCTATGCAGTCGCTGCCTCAATCAATTTGACTTCTTCAGTCTCAACTTAAAGCGGAAAGGCTTGCTTCAGCTCAGCTCCGTCTTGAAGTCAAAGATGCAATGAAGATGTCGAGGAGGGTATCGTCGCACCATCATGCTTTAAATCTAGTGTTGATGCATCTATCGTTGACACAACTGAGGTCCACTCAGCTTCTTCAGCTGTTTGGGGGGCCCGACCTGGCCAGGCCTAGTGCCTTCTGAAGTGCTCTCAGTTTTGTATATTCTTTTGTCGGTGCATTTATTTGCACTGGTGGCGAACTTTGATGCCAAGTGGATGTAATATGTGTGATAGCCGTGATAGCCTAGCGTAAGTTACTTGCTTATTTATTTCCTTGTTGTCTTGTTTATTTGTTTGCTTGTAGTCATTGCAGTTCTTTTTCCGCGGTTTGCTAGTTGCTGCGATAATCTATTTTTTTAACTAGGCCACAATAACCATGGGCTAATATTTACTGTAGTGACACTGGGCCTCCTAAGGGCCGTAGAAACAGTGGGCCTTCTACGGGCCGTAGAAACAGTAGGCCTTCTACGGGCCGTAGAAACAATGGGCCTTCTACGAGCTGTATCATCAATGGGCCTTATACGGGTCGTATGATCGATTAGCCAAACATGGGCCAATAACAGGCCGCATTATGGCCGTAAACAGGCTAGAGTTGGAATCGTCCGTTCATGGGCCAACCATAACGGGCCATCATTAATAGGCCGTATTTGATGACGCTATAAAAATGGCCCAACGTATTAACGGACCACAAACGGGCCGACTGTAACCACGGACTGAATTTGGCCCACAAGCAGAAAATGACAGAAACGGGCTGTAAGTAAACAAATGCTAGAAATGAGCCCAAGAATAAATGGGCTTTGAGAAGGCCGAAAGATAACATGGGCTGGAAACGGCCCAACGGAATAACGAGCCGTTAATAGGTATAAAGTGATACACTGTTCATTACGGGCCAGTTTCACCACGGGCCGTTAATGGGCGTAAAGTGATACACTGTTCATTACGGGCCAGTTTCACCATGGGTCGTTAATAGGCTAAGAGTTACATAGGGCCTCATAGGGGCCGAAAGACGTCATGGGCCATACATGGGCCAGAAGTGAAAATGGGCTGGAATCATATTGGGTGGCCCAGATGACGCTACTTGGCCTAATTGGGATAGGGCGTAACGGGCCTTGGGTTAGCAGGCTGTAAATGGGCTATATGCGAACAGGCCGTTAACAGGCTTTACATGGGCCGGCCCGCCACCTTCTGACCAAGTCAAACGGGCCGGCCTTTTCACATGAATGGGCCTCTGTTAGGCCGTGCCACATGTCAACGTATCATAGGCGCCTTTTGTCCCAACGATGAGCCGACATGTGTTTCCTCCAGCCAATGATGATTTTACACGTGGAAAATCCCCATTGGTCGGGGCTGTTAAAGGGTTATCGGATCCAAAACCCGACCCGATAGCTTAACGGTGTTCCGTTACGGTGGTTGCCACATGTCGGTCACCCTTGACAAAAGCACTTCTGTGACACGGGATTTATCGTCATGGAAGTGGACACTTCCGTGATGATAATTTTGGTAATGTCATGGAACACTTCTACGACAGCACATGTATGACTATCTTGAGTTCTGTCATAAAATCGTCATGGATTTACATGCATGACAGAAAATGCGACCTACTGTGACAAACACGTATCATCACGGAAGTGTATTTTTTTTGTAGTGTACAATTCTAGCATTAATAATAAACATTTATCATGAAATAAGGAAATAAATAATAACTTTATTATTGCCTCTAGGGCATATTTCCTTCAGTCTCCCACTTGCACTAGAGTCAATAATCTAGTTCACATCATCATGTGATATAACACCAATATTCACATCTATATGTGATTAACATCCATAGTTCACATTGTCATGTGACCAATGCCCAAAGGGTTTACTAGAATCAATAATATAGTTCACATCGCTATGTGATTAACACCCAAAGAGTACTGAGGTATGATCATGTTTTTCTCGTGAGAGAAGTTTAGTCAACGGTTCTATCAAATTTAGAGCCGTATGTATTTTGCAAATATTCTATGTCTACAGTGCTTTGCACAGAGCTACTCTAGCTAATTGCTCCCACTTTCAACATGTATCCAGATTGAGACTTAGAGTCATCCGGATCGGTGAAAAAGCTTGCGCCGATGTAACTCTTTACGACGAACTCTTTTATCACCTCCATAATCGAGAAACATTTCCTTAGTCCTCACTAAGGATATTCTTGACCGCTATCTAGTGATCTACTCCTAGATCAAAATTGTACTCCCTTGCAAAACTTAGAGCAAGGTATACAATAGGTTTGGTACACAGCATAGCATACTTTATAGAACCTATCACTGAGGCATAGGGAATGACTTTTCATTCTCTTTCTATTTTCTGCCATGGTCGGGTTTTGAGTCTTACTCAACTTCACACCTTGCAACACAGGCAAGACCTCCTTCTTTGGGGATCCATTTTGAACTACTTCAAAATCTTATCAAGGTATGTACTCATTGAAAAATCTTATCAAGCGTCTTGATCTATCTCTATGGATCTTGATGCTCAATATGTAAGTAGCTTCACCGAGGTCTTTCTTTGAAAAATTCCTCTCAAATTCTCCTTTATGCTTTCCAGAAAATTCTACATTATTTTTGATTAACAATATGTCATTCACATATACTTATCAGAAAGGTTGTAGTGCTCCCACTCACTTTCCTGTAAATACAGGCTTCACCGCAAGTCTGTATAAAACTATATGCTTTGATCAACTCATCAAAGTGTATATTCCAACTCCGAGATGCTTGCACCAGTCCATAGATGGATCACTGGAGCTTGCACACTTTGTTAGCACCTTTAGGATTGAAAAAACCTTCTGGTTGCATCATATACAACTCTTCCTTAATAAATCCATTAAGGAATGCAGTTTTGACATCCATTTGCTAGATTTCATAAAATGTGGCAATTGCTAACATGATTCGGACAGACTTAAGCATCGCTACGAGTGAGAAAATCTCATCGTAGTCAACACCTTGAACTATGTCAAAAACCCTTTTTGACAAGTCTAGCTTTGTAGATAGTAACACTACTATCAGCGTCCGTCTTCCTCTTGAAGATCCATTTATTTTCTATGGCTTGTCGATCATCAGGCAAGTCAACCAAAGTCCACACTTTGTTCTCATACATGGATCCCATCTCAGATTTCATGGCCTCAAGCCACTTTGCGGAATCTAGGCTCACCATCGCTTCTTCATAGTTCGTAGGTTCGCCATGGTCAAGTAACATGACTTCTAGAATAGGATTACAGTACCACTCTGGTGCGGATCTTACTCTAGTTGATCTACGAGGTTCGGTAGTAACTTGATCTGAAGTTTCATGATCATCACCATTAACTTCCTCACTAATCGCTGTAGGCATCACTGGAACTGGTTTCTGTGATGAAATACTTTCCAATTTGGGAGAAGGTACAATTACCTTATCAAGTTCTACTTTCCTCCCGCTCACTTCTTTCGAGAGAAACTCCTTCTTCTTGTAGACGTTGTTGGGCCCCCAAGTGCAGAGGTTTGTAGGACAGTGATAACCCACAAGTGTAGGGGATCGCAACAGCTTTCGAGGGTAAAGTATTCAACCCAAATTTATTGATTCGACACACAACCAGGAGCAAGAGAATTATACCAAGTCTTAGCATCACCCTTTAATGAGAACGGAAATATCTGAAGGATATAATAATAGCAAGATTTATCATCATGAGTAAACAGGGTGGCTATATCATTCAACTTGGTAAGATGTGCCACAACAGTTTCAGATTCAAGGCCATAAAAAGGATCAGATTCAACTAAAGTAATAATTTCAGGATCAACAGAGAATTCATAATCTTTATCAGTAACACAGATAGGCGAAGTAGCAACAGCAGGGTCAGGTTTCATTCTAGCATTAAGAGACTGTTGCTTCCATTTAGCTAATAACTTCTTAAGATCATATCTATCATTGCAAGCAAAGATAGCTCTAGCAGCTTCTTCATTCATAACATAACCCTCAGGAACAATAGGCAATTCATAATCATTGGGAGAATTTTCATCATCACTATCATCAATAATAGCATCTTCAATAATTTCATTTTTTCTAGCCCTAGCAAGTTGTTCATCAAGAAATTCACCTAATGGCAAAGTAGTATCACGCACATAAGTAGTTTCATCATAAGTATCATGCATAGCAGAAGTAGCATCATCAATGACATGCGACATATCAGAATTCATAGCAGTAGCAGGTTTAGGTGTCGCAAGCTTACTAATAACGGAAGGAGAATCTAGTGCAGAGCTAGATGGCAGTTCCTTACCTCCCCTCGTAGTTGAGGGCAAAATCTTGGTTTTGTCGTCTTTCAAGTTCTTCATAGTGATCAACAGATATAAATCCCAAGTGACTCAGAGAATAGAGCTATGTTCCCCGGCAGCGGCGCCAGAAATTAGTCTTGATAACCCACAAGTGTTGGGGATCGCAACAGCTTTCGAGGGTAAAGTATTCAACCCAAATTTATTGATTCGACACAAGGGGAGCCAAAGAATATTCTTGAGTATTAGCAGTTGAGTTGTCAATTCAACCACACCTGGATAACTTAGTATCTGCAGCAAAGTATTTAGTACCAAAGTGGTATGATAAGAAAGGTAAAGGTAGCAAAAGTAATGTTTTTGGGTTTTGTAGTGATTGTAACAGTAGCAACGGAAAAGTAAATAAGAGAAGCACAAGATGTGAAAAGCTCATAGGCATTGGATCAGTGATGGATAATTATGTCGGATGCGATTCCTCATGTAATAGCTATAACATAGGGTGACACAGAATTAGCTCCAGTTCATCAATGTAATGTAGGCATGTATTCCGAATATAGTCATACATGCTTATGGAAAAGGACTTGCATGACATCTTTTGTCCTACCCTGCCATGGCAGCGGGGTCCTAGTGGAAACTAAGAGATATTAAGGCCTCCTTTTAATAGAGAACCAGAACAAAGCATTAGCAGATAGTGAATACATGAACTCCTCAAACTACGGTCATCACCGAAAAGTATCCCGATTATTGTCACTTCGGGGTTGTCGGATCATAACACATAATAGGTGACTATAGACTTGCAAGATAGGATCAAGAACACACATATATTCATGAAAACATAATAGGTTCAGATCTGAAATCATGGCACTCGGGCCCTAGTGACAAGCATTAAGCATAGCAAAGTCATAGCAACATCAATCTCAGAACATAGTGGATGCTAGGGATCAAACCCTAACAAAACTAACTTGATTACATGGTAAATCTCATCCAACCCATCACCATCTAGCAAGCCTACGATGGAATTACTCACGCACGGCGGTGAGCATAATGAAATTGGTGATGGTGGATGGTTGATGATGACGACGGCGATGAATCCCCCTCTCCGGAGCCCCGAACGGACTCCAGATCAGCCCTCCTGAGAGAGATTAGGGCTCGGCGGCGGCTCCGTATCATAAAACGTGATGAAACTTTCTCCCTGATTTTTTCCTCCGCGAGACGGAATATATGGAGTTGGAGTTGAGGTCGGCGGAGCCTCAGGGGGCCCACGAGACGGGGGGCGTGCCCCCACCCTCGTGGACAGGGTGTGGGCCCCCTGGTCTTGATTCTTTCGCCAGTATTTTTTATATTTTCCAAAAAGTGCCTCCGTGGATTTTCAGGACATTCCGAGAACTTTTGTTTTCTACACATAAAACAACATCATGGCAGTTCTACTGAAAACAGCGTCAGTCCGGGTTAGTTTCATTCAAATCATGCAATTTAGAGTCCAAAACAAGCACAAAAGTGTTTGGAAAAGTAGATACGTTGGAGACGTATCAGACAGTAGCAAATTTCCCTCAAGTGGATGACCTAAGGTTTATCAATCCGTGGGAGGCGTAGGATGAAGATGGTCTCCCTCAAACAACCCTGCAACCAAATAACAAAGAGTCTCTTGTGTCCCCAACACACCCAATACAATGGTAAATTGTATAGGTGCACTAGTTCGGCGAAGAGATGGTGATACAAGTGCAATATGGATGGTAGATATAGGTTTTAGTAATCTGAAATTATAAAAACAGCAAGGTAACTAATGATAAAAGTGAGCGTAAGCGGTATTGCAATGGTAGGAAACAAGGCCTAGGGTTCATACTTTCACTAGTGCAAGTTCTCTCAACAATAATAACATAATTGGATGATATAACTATCCCTCAACATGCAACAAAGAGTCACTCCAAAGCCACTAATAGCGGAGAACAAACAAAGAAATTATGGTAGGGTACGAAACCACCTCAAAGTTATCCTTTCTGTTCTATCTATTCAAGAGTCCGTAGTAAAATAACATGAAGCTATTCTTTCCGTTCAATCTATAATAGAGTTCATACTAGAATAACACCTTAAGACACAAATCAACCAAAACCCTAATGTCACCTAGATACTCCATTATCACCTCAAGTATCCGTGGACATGATTATACGATATGCATCACACAATCTCAGATTCATCTATTCAACCAACACAAAGTACTTCAAAGAGTGCCCCAAAGTTTCTACCGGAGAGTCAAGACGAAAACGTGTGCCAACCCTTATGCAAAGGTTCATGGGCAGAACCCGCAAGTTGATCACCAAAACATACATCAAGTGGATCACGTGATATCCCATTGTCACCACAGATAAGCACGGCAAGACATACATCAAGTGTTCTAAAATCCTTAAAGACTCAATCCGATAAGATAACTTCAATGGGAAAACTCAATTCATCACAAGAGAGTAGAGGGGGAGAAACATCATAAGATCCAACTATAATAGAAAAGCTCGCAATACATCAAGATCATGCCATAGAGAGAACACGAGAGAGAGAGAGAGAGAGAGAGAGAGATCAAACACATAGCTACTGGTACATACCCTCATCCCCGAGGGTGAACTACTCCCTCAACATCATGGATAGCGCCGGGATGATGAAGATGGCATCGGCGAGGATCCCTCCCGTGGGTGCCGGAACGGGCTCCCGAGAGGTTTTTGGTGGCTACAGAGGCTTGCGGCGGCGGAACTCCCGATCTATCTTCGTATTTGATGGTTTAAGGGTATATGGGAATATATAGGAGAAAGAAGTCGGTCGGGGGAGCCTCGAGGGGCCCACGAGGGTGGAGGGCACGCCAGGGGGGTGGGCGCGCCCCCCTATCTTGTGGCCTCCTCAACGCTTCCCTGGCTTACGCTCCAAGTTCCCGGGATTGCTTCTGTTCCAAAAGTAATATAAAAGTGTATAATAAAGCCTGTAATCATTCAAAATAGATAATAAAATAGCATGAATGCTTCATAAATTATAGATACGTTGGAGACATATAAGCATCCCCAAGCTTAATTCCTGCTCGTCCTCGAGAAGGTAAATGATAAAAGAAAGAATTTATGAAGTGTGAGTGCTGGCAGGTGCACAAGTTTGATCAATGATAATTTCAACCACCTTTTATAGCATGATTATATGTCATAACAGTAGTTCATCTCATAAAACTTCTCAAGATCTAGTAACAAGCAATTCACATGTTAAAGCATAGACCATAAAGTTTCTTGAAAACTAGCAAACTTCATTCTTAGTCATCAAACAATTGCAATTCATCTTATTTTCAGAAAAGGTCTATGTCAGAGCTTTGATTTAGCAAACTCCACATACTCAACTATCATATAATCACTACTAGGGAAAACCTTATACACAGAAGTTTATCAGTAGCGCGGTTTAAAAATGGGCGCTACTGCTAATTAGTAGTAGCGAGGGGTATAAAAACCGCGCTAGTACTAAGGTGATAGTAGTAGCGAGGGGTATAAACCCGCGCTGCTACTAAATGGTCTCCAACAATACTCCCAGGATAGGCCATAGTAGTAGCGAGGGGTATAAAACCGGCGCTACTACTAAGTAAGTAGTAGCGCAGGTAAGAACCCCCCGCTACTATTAAGCGTGTCCACCCCACCAACCATCCCACACCACCCACCCCGTCTGTCTAAAAAAACCACCTAGCCCGATCCATATCCCCAACCTCCTCTCCTCTCCCAACCCACTCGCCGCCGGCCTCCCTTCCACCTCCTCTCCTCCGTCCGTCCGCCCCCATGCCCCTCGTCGCGTGCGCCACGTCAGCGGCCGCGCGCCCGCCGCTCTCCGTCTCGCGCCGCTGGTGGCGCCGACGGCGGGGCGGCTGAAGGGATGCCCGGAGCTCACGGTGGAGGGCGACATGCGGGAGATGGCCAAGACGGCGGCCTGGAGCGTCAGCTCCTGCAAGCCCGTCAACGGCGTCGCCTCCATCTGCAACGACAGCCTCGACACCTACTGGCAGTCAGTGCCCCGCATCCATCCTCCCTGTCGAAATCTCTCCTTGTTCTATCTCGTGGAATCACAGGCTGAGCCGAGCCGCCGTCGGTGGTGGATTTTATTTTTGTCAGGTCGGACGGCGCGCAACCGCACCTGGTCAATATCCACTTCCAGAAGAAGGTGCAGCTGCAGGTGAGCGCTATGAGTTGCCGAGCTGCTCCCACTCGATTTGGTTTGGATGGCGCATGATCCTTTTTCTGTTTCTGAATTTGTTTGTTGCTAGGGGGTTTCAGCTTGTTGTGCTCTGCGTGGATTTTAAGCTGGACGAGAGCTACACGCCCAGCAAGATCTCCATCCGGGCCGGCGACGACTTCCACAATCTCAAGGTAACACCTCGTTTCTGAACATAGCAGTGAGGTGCCCAGTGAGAGCACGCACGCACGCATCTCTGAATTATAATTTATGATGATCTGTGCTTGATGGTGAGAGCACTCTGCAAATGTTGTTGGCATTTGATGCCTGCCCCTTTCAGTTCAATTTCTCATTCTGGTCCTGATCTTGTACCAAACTAAGAAATAGTCTGGTCTGTGCATTCGGGTTTCCGGAGCTGGGGGCTACAGCATATTCTGATGTGATGTGTTGTAGTCATGGATTTCACTACCTTATTGTCGCATCATATTCTGACATATCATAGGATTCTGGCAAAAAAGAAGAAGCAGAAGACTATCATAGGATTACCTTATTGAAATATTGATTGGGAAACTTGATCTCTTTTTGCAATTCCTCTGCATTGCGCATACTTGTCCAGTGAACACTAAACCGATCCTTGAAAATTCAAATTTACAGTGATAATATTGTCTTTGATCTGAAATAATGAGCCACTATATTTACCATGCTTCCAGGAAATTAAAACGGTGGACCTTTTGAAGCCAGTAGGATGGGTTCATATATCATTATCTAGCACTGATCCCCGGTATGGATTTTTGTAACTTAATCATGTCAGGTCTATGATGCCTTTATTTTCCTTCCTCTAGGCATTGAAATTTCAGGACATCCGATGACATTACTATATATGGATTTATGTTTGCAGTTCCTGTAATAATTAAACTCCATGTCAACATGTTAGATGATTCATATTTTCAGCACACTGGCTGTGCAGGCCACTGCTTGCATAAATTTCATGGTTTACTATGTTATTAATGTTGTCTTGCTAGCAGCTGAATTTTCGTTAGGCTTTGACAATTTTGCAAGAATATCTGATATGTTCACCTAAATCATTTCGGTGTTGTAATATGCCATTAGCTTCCAATTTGACATATAATTTGCCTACGAGTACACTTTAGAAATATGTGAGGATTTCAGAACAAATATAAGAATGATATTGCTTGGATCCCACTGCTTAGTTTTACTGCCTTTGCAGACTGTTGCATGATTCTTTTTCTTGGCATATTTGTGCAGAGAAACATTTATTCATACATTTATGCTCCAAATCACGGTGTTGGCCAATCACCTGAATGGGAGGGACACCCATGTCCGGCAGATCAAGATATATGGGCCACGACCGTAAGTTGGATACTACTGTACATGCAGCCACCCAGCCATCTATTAGCATTCTGTAACACGACTATATATGGTAAATCATTTCTAGTGTTTTCATGCGTAAGACAAAAGGCCAAATGCAAGCACCATGTAAACAAAAGAAAAACCTGACAGGAAGAGTGTATGGTTGGTACCCTGTTTTATTTGTTGGTTGACCCGTAGTCATATTTCCTAGCTAATAGATGCTGACATGTGAGTCACATACAGTGCTGATCGATACCTGACCACAGTCAGAGTTGGCGTACAGGACTTAGATGTTTACAAGCAAATCACATGTTGGCATAGGGGCATCTACATGTACCGCGTTGTTTTATTGTGCCATTCTTCTGAAGAATCTAAAGTTTCCGAACCTTTGTTTGTAATGCTGCAGGGTTCTGGTAGCGACGATGACGGTCGTCGAGAGGTTCGTGGACTGGACGGTGTCGTGGCTGCCGATGTACAGAGAAGCGAAGCTGCTGCTCGTTCTCTACCTCTGTCACCCCAGCACACGGGTAAGCAGTCGACCGCATAACCCCGAGCTCGAGAGATGATCAACATTCAGATATACTTGATTCGATATGTGGCCAATTCTGAATCTGAATCTTAATGATGTTTGGGTTTCAGAGTGCGGGGAGCGGGGCACGTGTACGATGGCTTCCTCCGTCCGCTGGTGGTGAGGCACAAGGACGACATCGACTGGTCCAGTTGGAGCTGAGGGCCAGAGCGAGGGACGTGACTGCGTCGCAACTCAAGGCGGTGGCTGCCGTCAGTCAGGTGTGGCTCT
Source organism: Aegilops bicornis (assembly GCA_021605145.1). Lineage (NCBI taxonomy): Eukaryota > Viridiplantae > Streptophyta > Magnoliopsida > Poales > Poaceae > Aegilops > Aegilops bicornis. Next base: position 49,030,303 of record CM038673.1, read on the forward strand.
TCGAGGCTATCCAATGTGTTTCGTCGCAGCTACAAGGAGGAACATACATTGACGAGTGGTCCAATTTTTTGATCGGGCCATAACAACTTACGTAGGTAGTTGCTTATGTAACTGTGCGATAGAATGGAATTATACATGAGTTGATGCTACAACGAGGAACGTAGTTGCTTATGTAATTGAGCGATAGAATGAAATTATACATGAGTTGCTGCTACAATGAGGAACTGGAGAAGATACGACAACTGTGTGATAGAATGAATTTGGTTGATTTTTTTAATTCCTAATAAGTTAGTAGTGGCGTGGGGATAAAATGGCGCGCTACTAGTATTTAGAATACTAGTAGCGTTGGGACAATAGACACGCTACTATAATTTCATTAGTAGTAGCGCGGTTCATAATAGTAGTAGCGCGGATTGAACCCTCGCTGCTACTAACAAAGTTAGTAGTAGCGCGGGTTCGACCCACGCTACTACTAACTTTTAGCTATAGCGCGATACTAGTAGCGCGAGTACCCGCGCTACTAGTAGCCATTTTACCCTCGCTGCTAGTAGCCTTTTCCCTAGTAGTGAGTCTTCCATGATAGCTAACACTCACGCAATACTAATGGTTATGGAGTTTTAATCGAACACTGAGAAAGATATGGGCTTATAGTGTTGCCTCCCAACGTATTCACCTTTGGGTGATGTCAACAATAATAGTTCATGCTAACTTACATCCAATTGGATATATATATCAGGATCTTTCTAACACGAGGTGCTTGCCAGAGGATAAAATGAAAAAGGGAAAGGTGAAGATCACCTTGACTCTTGCATAAAGTAAAAGACATAAAGTAAAAGATAGGCCCTTCGCAGAGGGAAGCATGGATTTGCAGAGGTGCCAGAGCTCGATTTTGAAATAGAGATAAATAATTTTGAGAGGTATGATCTCATTGTCAACATAACAACCAAGACTTCCCAATATCTTCCATGCTACATACATTATAGGCGGTTCCCAAACAGAATGGTAAAAGATTTTACTCCCTCTCCACCAACAATCATCAATCCATGGCTTGCCCGAAACAACGGGTGCCTCCAACTAACATCAAACCTGGGGGAGTTTTGTTATTTTCGATTTGATTTTGATCTTTTTGATCATGGGACTGGGCATCCCGGTTACCAACCATTTTCTCGTGCATGATGAGCGGAGTCCACTCATCTTTAGAATAACCCACCTAGCATGGAAGATACTAACAGCCCCTAGTCACTACATGAGCGATTCGGGCATACAAAACAGATTATTATTTGAAGGTTTACAGTTTGGCACATGCAAATTTACTTGGAACAACAGGTAAATACCGCATATAGGTAGGTATGGTGGACACTCATGGCAAAAACTGGGTTTAAGGATATTTGGAAGCACAAGTAGTATCTCTACTTGGTGCAAGGAATTTTGGCTAGCATGAGGGGGAAAGGCAAGCTCAACATGTTTGAATGATCCATGACAATATACTTTAACTGAGATGTGAGAAAACATAACCCATTACGTTGTCTTCCTTGTCCAACATCAACTCTTTAGCATTTCATACTTAATGAGTGCTCACAATTATAAAAGATTTCTAGGACAGTGTATTTATATGTGAAATATCTCTTCCTTCAATATTCTTTCATGAATTGTTCAAATCACCAATACAATGCTTGCTAACCTTCAATAAATTTACAACCTCTACTTGTTAGATGTGAAGCCATTACTCCCCATGGGACAAGCAAATGAGACATATATAATTTCAGATTTACGACATTCAACTCATTCAACCATTTACTCATAGGATATAAGTGAAGCACACGAGTAAATGACAAACTACTCCAAAAAGATATAAGTGAAGATCAATGAGTAGCTAAATTATATAACTATGTGAAGATTCTCTCCCATTTAAGAATTTCAGATCTTGGTATTTTATTCAAACAGCAAGCAAAACAAAATAAAATGACATTGCAAGGATAGCTCAACTCATGTGAAGAAGGAAAAACTTAGGTTCAACCGATACTAACCGATAGTTGTTGAAGAAGAAAGGTGGGATGCCTACGGGCATCCCCAATCTTAGATGCTTGAGACTTCTTGAAATATTATCTTGGGGTGTCTTGGGCATCCCCAAGATTGAACTTTTGTGTCTCCTTAATTCCTCTCATATCATGGTTTCTCTTTTTATCAAAAGCTTCATCCACACCAAACTCAACAAGAACTCGTGATATAGGTTAGTATAAACCAATGCAAAACCTTATCATTTTCTACTGTAACAAATCACTAAAATTATTATTCAACATTGCATACTAAATGCCTCTGCAAATTTAATACTCCTATCCTCAAATAGAATTATTAAACAAGCAAACATATGCAAACAATGCAAACATAACAGCAATCTGCCAAAACAGTATAGTCTGTAAAGAATGCACGATTCATCCTACTTACATAACTCCAAAAATTATGATAAAAATACTATGCTGTAGAAGATTTATCAGATCTCAATATGCAAAAAGTTTCAACATTATACCATTCTCTGACTTTTCTAGGGAATTTTTGCAACAGCGGTAAACTTTCTATTTTCAAACAGCAACATGTATACTAGCAAAATAAGCATGGCAAAGGCTATCCTTGACATTTCCATTGAAACTAAAGATGCAAAACATTATTCTAAATAACATCAAGCAAATACTAACAAAAGAAAATGACGCTCCAAGCAAAACACATACCATGTGGTGAATAAAATATAGCTCCAAGTAAAGTTACCGATAAACGAAGACGAAAGAGGGGATGTGTTGAGGATATAACTACTGAGTGTATACCGCCCAGGAGGGGCCGGTTCATTCTCAACTATACTGAAGCCCATGAAGACAAAGAAGATGGCGCTTTACGGGTAAGGCTTAGAGGCCCTGAGCCCAGAGGCGGATTAGGGCCCATAGTGGTAAACCGCCATAATTGTATAACTTGTATTGTAAGTTAGGGAAAAGGAGAGACCGAGCCAGGAACTTGTATGAGCCGGCCTCGGGACTCTGTAAACCGGCCGGCGTCAACCTGTGTATATAAAGGGACGACCCGGCGGCGGTTCAGGGACAAGAAACAACAACTCGAGACTTAGGCAAAGCGTATTTGCTCCCTGGTCATCGAAACCCCATCAATTCCATCACAACTAGACGTAGGCTTTTACCTTCATCGTAAGGGGCCAAACTAGTATAAAACTCTCGTGTCCCTTGTCCGGTTTAACCCCTTCAAGTTAATCTCGTTGCGATGGCTCCATGACTAAGTCCTTCCATTAGGACATCTGACGTGATATTTCCACGACAGTTGGCGCCCACCGTGGGGCTATCGCATGATGGTTCCGAGTTCTTGAAGGGCAGCTTTGAAGGACTCAAGGGGTACGCGGTTGGCCGGATGACCAAGAGTCATCGCGGCATGCTCTACATCGATGATGCAGGATGGGGCCCCGAGACCGGCTCAATCGAGTACGGATACCGGGTCCCCTTTGGCGGAATTCACATTTTCATCAGCAAGATCGGTGAACTGGGCCCTGAGCCGGACATCTCCACCGACCTCATCAAAACGGCTTAGCGTGCGAGTCCTGCCCGGGTTCAGCCTGCCATAAAGCGTGCGTTCGTAGGATTCATCCATGGTGCGGAATATGAACCGGTGTTCAATGGTGAGACGGCCATCTACTTAGATGGCGAGTCGTCCACTGGCAAAACCGAGTCGCTGTATCAATTGCAAGATGGCCGGATTGGGGCCTATTCCGATGGCAATAGTATTCCGGACCCCTTTGAACCGCCGAACCGGATTGCAGTCTTCACGGCCGGAACACAACCCACCTTGCAATCTTCATCTATAGCAGCAATGACATCTGGATCAGCAGCCGCGGTAGGAGGCCCGGTGCAACGACCGGCTCAAGTTCTCTCTGGTTTGTTGGATGCCTGGGCGACCTTGTTAACCACGGCAGTTACCCCGGAGAGGCAGGATTAGCATAATGCGGAGGTTACCGAGCTAAAAGACCAGATAACACAGGCTAAGGAGGACCTGGCAGCTGAGGAAGTTAGGATGGCTGAAGAACGGGCCGCTTTAGATGCCCAGTCACAGCAGATCCAGGCGCAAAATTACCGGCTTATGTTGGATCATAACGCGTCAAACGGCATCGCGAAGGAAGTACCGGTCTGCTTCACCGCCGTTTACGGCGACTGAACCTCTTCAATACACCGGGGGCTGGGCCGAGTAATCCGGCAGCAGCAAACCGGACCGTGGCACCTGAGGCAGCTCCGGATCAGCCACGGATAACGGACCCACCTCGATGAACGAACAACCCGCTGCAATAAGTATCAACACCATCGGGTCATTTTTCTAGCCCTCTGGATAACATGATTGCTGCGGCATCTCTCCTGGCAGCTATACCGATGGAGGGCGATTCGCTGGCGGCGGTTGAGACGCGGCGGGCCAGGGATCTTCTTCAAACTACTGTTGTGCAGCAACAGGCTTATTCCTATAGCCGAGACAGAATTCATTCAACCCCCCCGTCCGAGCAATTGTTATAGTAGACACATAGATGAACCGGAGGTGTCCAGCAGCGCGCGGCACCGTAATGCGCCTCAAAGGCCCAATCCGGCGCGCGGTGGGACGAATGCTCAGGATGTGGTGGATAATGGCAGAGCGCGAAGGGAGGCCGCATTAGTAGCACAGCACGCGGGTCATCATCAACCCGCCCCGGTTCAGCCAGCGGCGTCAGTGGAACGAGGGACCGGGCTTGCCTTCAGCTCCTAGGGAGTGTCGTGTCTCATCCTGGCTCTCCGTAATGTGCGATTGCCCAAGGATTTCAAGGGTCCGCGTAAGGTGCCTAATTATACCGCCAATCAACCTCCTGAGGCGTGGGTTGAAAGTTATGAGATGGCAATGGAGATGCTGGATGTGGATGAAGCGGCATGTGCAAAATACTTCACCATGCTATTCGAAGGAACAGCCTGCACTTGGTTAAAAAACTTGCCTACCAACTCCATCGGATCATGGGACCAATTGAAGGCCCAGTTTATAGCAAACTTCAAGGACACATGCAAACAACCCATGTCCATTGTGGATCTAGATGCCTATGTCCAAGGAGAGAACGAGTCAACAACCCATTGAGTACGACGGGTTTTGGAAGTCTTACATTCGTCGGACCGCATTATGGCTGGCACGGCGATCTTAACATTGGAGAGTAATTGCCGGTTTAAGTCACTGAAGATGAAGTTGGGACAGCTCAAGCGCCACTACAATGACATGGGAACACTCATGGCGGCCTTGGTTAAATATGCCGATTCGAATAGTACCAAGGATCCCGATTCTGATGAGGAGAAACCGGAGAAGGGAAAGAAGAACGGCGATGCGAAGGGACAGCAGCACAACCAAGGGAGCCATGGAAACAATGGTAAGCACAAAGCAGATAATCCAGATTTTGTGGCTAACACCAATGTGCAGGGCAATATGCAACGTCGTAAGGGTAATCCGCCCAGCGCGGTGGAAATATGAATCTGGAGCGACTGTTAAACCAACCTTGTCCAAAGCACGGGACCAAGGAGGTTCCAGCAACACATCTCTGGAAGGATTGTTTCATTGTGAGGGAGTTCAAAAACTCCGATCTCTTCTGGTATGATCAGGGTCCGTCGGGCGGTTCAGGTCCAGGTTTTCACAGTGGCGGCGGTTCAAACTCTGGATTTCAGAATAATCAGGGCAACCAGAACAACCAAGGTGGTAACAACCAACAGAATAATCAGGGGAATCAGCAACAATCAGGTTTTCAGCGTCACCCAAAGCAGTTGAATGGTGGGCAGTATCATGTTTTCACCACTAGCTTGTGTCAGTGCAATCAGAAGCTTCATAAGAGAGCAGTTAATATTGTTGAACCGACAGTACCCCGTTACTTACGTTGGTCCGAGCAGCCCATTGTGTGGAGCAGAGAGGATCATCCGCCCCGGGTTGACAATCCGGGTCAGCTGGCTCTAGTGGTGGCACCTCAGGTGGGAGGTTATAAATTCACTAAGGTGCTTATGGATGGAGGAAGCAGTATCAACATCCTATATTATGAAACCTTTTGCCGCATGGGATTGACGGATAAGAATCTTAAACCGTCAAACACTTTTTTCCATGGTGTGGTACCAGGTAAATCGGCATATCCTGTTGGCAAGATAGCTTTGGAGGTTGTGTTTGGTGATGAGCATGATTCCAGGTCTGAAACATTGACCTTTGAAGTGGTGAAAATCCAGAGCCCATATCACGCCCTGTTTGGACAGTCGGCTTACGCAAAGTTCATGGCGAGGCCCTGTTACATTTATTTGCAGCTCAAAATGTCGGGTCATAAGGGGACCATCACGGTGTATGGAAGTCATAAGGTTGCTTTGGAATGTGAAGAAGGTGATGCGGCTTATGCTGAGTCGGTTTGTGCAACAGAGGAGTTGAAGTTCTACAAAGAAAATGTTGATCCGGCAGATATGACTCCGCTGAAGAAGCCCACCACAGAGCATGACCCGACCTGAAGTTCAAACCGGCTGATGAAACTAAACTTCTTGATTTCGTTCCTGGCGATTCATCCAAACAGTTTAGTATCAGCATAAATCTGGATCCGAAATAGGAAAACACGCTCATCGAGTTCATCCGTGAGAACCGGGACATTTTTGCATGGGAGCCTTCTGACATGCCAGGTGTACGGAGGGAACTCGCTGAGCACACTCTCAATATTGATCCCAAGTTTAAACCGGTCAAGCAGTTTCTTCGCCGCTTCAACAAGGAACGACGCAAGGCCATTGGAGAAGAAGTAGCCCGGCTGTTGGCTGCTGGGTTTATCATTGAAGTTTTTCATCCGTAGTGGCTAGCCAATCCGGTGCTAGTGCTTAAGAAGAACGACACTTGGCGTATGTGTGTGGATTACACAGACTTGAACAAAGCTTGTCCAGCAGATCCTTTTACTTTCCCGCGTATTGATCAGATCATCGATGCTACGGCGGGATGTGAGCGTTTGAGTTTTTTAGATGCTTATTCCGGTTATCATCAGATCAAAATGGCAGTTAAGGACCAGGATAAAACAGCTTTTATCACTCCCTTTGGAGCCTTCTGTTATGTATCTATGCCCTTTGGGCTCAAGAGTGCCCATGCAAACTTATCAGCGCTGTGTGCAGAATTGTCTTCATGCTCAGATTGGGCGCAACGTTCATGCTTATGTGGATGACATTGTGGTAAAGTCCAGGAAGAAGGAGACATTGATAGATGACCTCAAGGAGACCTTTAACAATCTTCGGGTTTATAAAATGATGCTCAATCCGGACAAGTGCATTTTTGGTGTTCCGGCAGGCAAGCTCTTAGCCTTTCTGGTGTCTAACAGGGGCATTGAGGCTAATCCGGAAAAGATCAAAGCGATTACATCCTTGGCTAAATCGGCGTGTATCAATGATGTTCAGCGATCGGCGGGTCAAATTTTAGCCCTAAGCCGGTTTATCGGCCGCTTGGAGAGAAGACGATCCTGCTGTATCAGATGTTGAATAAAACAGACCATTTTGTCTGGAGTGACGCAGCTAATGCGGCGTTTGAGGACTTGATGAGACAGCTGGTTGAACCGCTAGTTCTTGCTGCTCCGGTTGATAAAGAACCCCTGTTGTTATACGTAGCTGCTAATGCTCGGGCTGTCAGTGTAGCCATTGTGGTTGAATGCAAGGAGGCTGGGAAGGAATATCCAGTTCAAAGGCCGGTTTATTATATCAGCGAGGTTTTAATTGAGTCAAAGCAAAGATATCCGCATTGGCAGAAGCTAGTGTATGGGGTTTTCATGGCAAGTCGGAAGCTTAAACAATACTTTCAGGGCATCCCGTCACAGTGGTCAGTTCTGCTCCTTTGGGGGATATAATCCAGAACAGGGAGGCAACTGGCGGGGTTGCTAAGTGGGCTATTGAGCTTGGACCACACGGTTTGAAATATATGCCTCGTACAGCCATCAAGTCCCAGGATCTTGTGGATTTCATCAACGACTGGACTGAGTTGCAGACACCAGAAGACAAACCGGACAACACATACTGGACTATCCACTTTGATGGGTCCACACAGTTGGAGGGTTCGGGGGCTAGAGTTGTCCTTACTTCCCCTCGAGGTGATAAAATTTGTTATGTTCTCCGCTTAATGTTTCCTTGTACTAACAATGCAGCTGAGTACGAGGCCTTACTTCACAGTCTTCGTGTGGCCAAGGAAATGAATTTAAGCCGGGTTCGCTGCTTTGGAGATTCTGATCTGGTGGCTCAACAAGTTTCTAGCACTTGGGACTCTAAGGATCCCCTCATGGCAGCTTACAAGCGAGAGGTGGATGGTGTGGCTGGTCACTTCAAAGGTTATCAGGCTGAGCACATTGATTGGCGCAAAACCGGTGCCGCCCAATACCTTTCTGATTCGGCTAGGGTCTCAACGTAAACCGGTGCCGCCCAATACCTTTCTGGATATCTTGCATAACCCGTATGTAAAGTTGCCCACAGAGGAGGATTTGGCTATTCCTGATTCGGAGGCACAGTTAGTTGCCGCTTTACATATAATTCCGGATTGAACAGTTCCATATCTGGTGTATATGAACAGGGGCGAGTTACCAGAAGATGAAGTTTTGGCCAGACAGATAGTCCAGCGATCCAAGTCCATGGTTATTCACAATGGCGAGTTACACCGCTACAGTGTTTCAGGCGTATTCGAACATTGTATTTCTCCTGAGGAGGGCCAAGACATCTTGCGTAAAATCCATGAAGGCGATTATGATCACCATGCCGATTCAAAATCCCTGGTTGCTAAAGCTTTTCGTCATGATTTTTACTGGTTGACGGCTCATGCCGATGCCGAGGACCTGGTAAAGCGGTATGATGCTTAGAAGTTCTCACACCGAGCTCATGTTCCGGCTCAAGAGCTACGGATGATTCCAATAACTTGGCCGTTTGCTACTTGGGGGCTTGATATGGTGGGTCCTTTTAAGCGGTCCAAGGATAAGAAGACCCATCTGTTGGTGGCGGTTGACAAATTTACTAAGTGGGTTGAAGCGGAGCCAGTAAGCAAATGTGACGCAGCCACTGCGGTTCAATTCATCAAGAAGGTGATCTTCCGTTTTGGTTTTCCACGTAGCATCATCGCAGATAATGGCACGAACCTTTCCAAAGGTGAGATGGAGGAATTTTGTCAACGAGAGCACATCCGGCTCGATGTAGCGTCCGTGGCTCACCCCCAGTCTAATGGTCAAGCTGAGAGAGCTAATCAAGAAATTTTGAGGGGTATCAAGCCCCGGCTTATGGTTCCTTTGAAGCGGATGCCGGGTTGTTGGGTGGAAGAACTACCATCTGTGTTATGGAGCATAAATACCACCCCAAACCGATCTATGGGTTATACACCTTTCTTCATGGTTTACGGGGCAGAGGCAGTCCTCCCAAGTGATATTCGTCATGATTCGCCCCGAGTTGCCAATTATCTTGAAGCGGACAATGAGCAAGCATGCCAGGAGGCACTGGACCTGTTAGATGAAAAGCGGGACATGGCTTTGGCTCGTTCAGCGGTTTATCAGCAAGACCTGCGGCGTTATCACAGCCGCCGGGCTAAGACAAGAACTTTTCAAGAAGACGATTTAGTGCTCCGGCTCATCCAAGATCAGACTGATATGCACAAGTTATCTCCACCTTGGGAAGGGCCCTTTGTGGTCAGCAAGAATCTGCACAACGGATCCTACTACCTCATTGACGTTTGAGAAGACTCACGCAGTAGGAGGAGACCCGGCGGCCATGGAACATAGCTCTCCTTCAACCTTACTACACGTGAGTTATAGGCTCTTCTTATGTACATATTCCGACAGTGTATATATTATGATCAATATAATAAACCGGCATCCTTGCTATAAGCAGGGCCAGTGCCGTTTTTTCCAATATCTTTTGATTACATGGGGGCTTCAGCTGACAAAGCGGAGTTCTACTCACAAACCGGCTATCACGCCACAATACAGCTTGGGAGCTTCACACCCAAGGGGCCAAAGAGAGTCTCGATGCTATGCCCAGCTCAAACATAGGCACCCATTGAGCACAGCTCACAAAGTTACTTGGGGGCTCTTTGTGCACTGCAACAAAGAGTTTGAAAGGACCCTTGTAATATGCTATCAAGCACGGCTTGGAAGCCTGGTGTATTCACCTAAAACCCCGGGTTAACCTGCCTTCATCAAGTAAGCCACTCCTATCCAGGTAATCCTGGCATGACCCGCCAAACATTTGAGAAGTCAATCTTATACAGACCCTGAACTTGTCAAAGTTAAAACGAGGATTGGTTAGTTGGAGATCCATCTTGAAAGGCTTTGTCAAATGGTTTAACTCAGCAGCCTGGCAGCCCATGAAAAGCCTTGAATTTGGGCATGGCATCCCTTGAAAAGCCTCGACTACACGATTTTATTTGCCTTTGTCAAGATTTTTTCTTTGATAATATTTTATGTTGAACTAGTGTTTATTGACCCGGTATGGCTATCAGTCATTCTAAATAGCTCGGTGTTTGTTAACCCGGCTTAACTGTCAACTACCAGTTGTCAGATCATATTCATTATTAAACCGGTATTTCATAACCCGGACTGGCTTTGACAACATGTTGCCAGTATGATCATCCGGTGTTCATCGCAACTCGGTGTGACTTAATACACACCAGCACTGCATGGTGGGAGTTATGAACACAAAGAGTTGGGTGTTCACCCTTACTGCAATCAAGTTGGTAAACTAGCAGCATAATTTCATATCATAGATTTTTTTTATGCAGACACAAGGATTGCATAATCTTATGAAGATATATAAGCCAGTGCCACAAATATCATGGCGGATCAAACAAAGTCATATATCAGTGCACGATGGCAGCAGATTAAAGTAGGCCAACTAGCCTATTACAAGGCGCTTTAAGGCCCAAAATAAGTGATTGTTCTTTACACGGAACACAATCTGTGAAAATCAACCCAGTCGCCGGATTAAGACTCATCGCCGGGTTGACGTGAGGTTGATGGATCTTCTGGCGTCGTTTCAACCTCCTCCTCCCCACCCAGTGGCTGGAAGTCAACGGTGGTCCAGTCAATCCGGGTTAAGGCTTGAAAGACAGCCTCTTCACTTATAAGATTGGACGGTTCAACGTCAGGGGCATAAGTATGCTTACAGATTGGCGGGATAAGATTTTGCACTTCTTTCACAGCAGTGTCAATCCGTTGGTTGTTTTCATCATAGAAGGACCGGTGAACAGACAAGTTAGCCTCTTCCGCCAATTGGCTTGCCAGCGGACGCATCTCCTTTGTCAGGGCTTTGAGTGATTCAGTATCAAATCCTAACCCGTTTTCTTGTTCAACTGGAAAGCCCTTGGTGATATCAACTGGATCCAGGTCTGCTATCCACGCTTTGGCCCGAGTCAGTGCTAACAAAGTGCCAGCCCTGGCAGCAGATTGTTTCATTTCTTCTATCTGCACCGGCGTCATCGACAATTTGGCTAGTGTATCTTCGATCAAATTTGGTGCGAGTGTGTTGTATGGGACTGCGCAGATAACTCGTTGGGCACCGGTATACAGTTGCTCTATCAACGTATATGATGCCTTCAGTTTCATCCGCATGTTAGAACCCAGATGAGCAACACGGCTACCTGTAACGGTTTAAAAATTTGCTGTTAAACCGGATATTTTATAGATGGTTAATCAACATCTGTACACAAGGTACTTACCAAATATCGCAGACGTCATAGCATTTACTTGATGTTTCAACCCGGTTATCTCTTCTGCCACCGGTTTAAGAGCTGCCTCGGCGTCTTCAGCCCGCTTCAACAAAGCAGCCTTTTCAACTTCCCAGTTGGCACGTTCAGTCTTGAAACCGTCTTTCAGTTGTTCCATGGCTGTCAAAGCACCTTTCAGTTCCTCTTTAGGCTTGGAGGTCTCTGCTTGCTGGGACTTGATATTCTCTTGAAGTTTAGAAATTTGGGAACATTGGTTGTTTATATCAGCCTGCAACAGTCAGATGATGAAGATGTTAATATTTTTCTCAAAAGTCCCAAGCATATATCCAGTTATACACTTGGCACTTGGGGGCTAATGTGGATTGCTTCTTTCCTGCTAATTATTTAAAGTCCCAAGGCTCAATACAAGTATTAATCTTGGCACTTGGGGGCTAATGTTTATTTGATCAGAAAATCAAAAGGCAAGGCAATTGACAAAATGCAGTATGGAACATAAAGTCCCGATTCGTCTTGATAAGATAAACCGGCCCTTGGGGGCTACTCAGTTGAAGTGTTCTCTATCCCAAAAAGTCTTGGTTTATCTTCAAGAGACAAACCGGCCCTTGTGGGCTACAATGAAGTGGATATACAGAACAAGAAAGATTAAAGTGTTTGGAAGATTACCTCATAGCGCTCCTTCATCATGTTCACCAAACCAGCCTCATAATCTCGGCTTGTGTATAGGCGGTTTAGGAATCCGGAATGAAGCTCCTGGGCAGTAAGGTTAACATAGTTGGATCCATCTATCTTCTCTTTGCCCTTGTCCATAGCAACAAATTCTTCCTTGGAAGTATGCTTTGATAAGGCAACCGGATTGCCTGGGATGGTGTGAGCAGTACCGGTGATAATAACATCATCATCGCCACCTTTTGACGGGCTCGGCGGATTGACAATATCCCTGGCTAGGCTCGGCGGAGTAGCAGCTGGGCTCGGCGGATCAGCAGCTGGACTTGGAGGAGTAGCATGCGGGCTTGATGGATCAACATGAGTAGCCGGGTCAGCTTCCGGCGGATCAGCATCAATGTTTGGACCTTGTCGGGCAGAATCATCCATGACAGTGTCAGTGTCTCTACCAGCCCTTCTGGGGTCCTCTCCAGTTCAACTTCATCAGCGGGGGTACTAGTTTTGGCTTTCTTGCTCAGTCGGGCTTTGGCACTGCAATATCAAACAAAGGTTACTATGGTAAACCAACGCATGAAGGGAAAAGCTGAAGGGCAGTATACTTACCCAGCGACGGTCTTGAGGGGAGGCAGTTGATGTTGGAAATATGCCCTAGAGGCAATAATAAATTAGTTATTATTATATTTCCTTGTTCATGCTATAATTGTATTGATAGGAAACTCAGATACATGTGTGGGTACATAGACAACACCATGTCCCTAGTAAGCCTCTAGTTGACTAGATCGTTGATCAATAGATGGTTACAGCTTTCGACCATGGACATTGGATGTCGTTGATAACGGGATCACATCATTAGCGAGAATGATGTGATGGACAAGACCCAATCCTAAGCCTAGCACAAAGATCGTAGTTCGTATGCTAAAGCTTTTCTAATGTCAAGTATCTTTTCCTTAGACCATGAGATTGTACAACTCCGGATACCGTAGGAATGCTTTGGGTGTACCAAAGCGTCCACAACGTAACTGGGTGGCTATAAAGGTGCACTACAGGTATCTCCGAAAGTGTCTGTTGGGTTGGCACGAATCGAGACTCGGATTTGTCACTCTGTGTGACGGAGAGGTATCTCTAGGCCCACTCGGTAGGACATCATCATAATGTGCACAATGTGACCAAGGGGTTGATCACGGGATGATGTGTTACGGAACGAGTAAAGAGACTTGCCGGTAACGAGATTGAACAAGGTATCGGGATACCGACGATCGAATCTCGGGCAAGTACAATACCGTTAGACAAAGGGAATTGAATACGGGATCGATTGAGTCCTTGACATCGTGGTTCATCCGATGAGATCATCGTGGAACATGTGGGAGCCAACATGGGTATCCAGATCCCGCTGTTGGTTATTGACCGGAGAACGTCTCGGTCATGTCTGCATGGTTCCCAAACCCGTAGGGTCTACACACTCAAGGTTCGATGACGCTAGGGTTATAAAGGAAGTTTGTATGTGGTTACCGAATGTTGTTCGGAGTCCCGGATAAGATCCCGGACGTCACGAGGAGTTCCGGAATGGTCCGGAGGTAAAAAATAATATATAGGAAGTGAGGTTTTGGCCATCGGAAGTATTTCGGGGGTCACCGGTAATGTACCGGGACCACCGGAAGGGTTCCGGGGGTCCACCGGGAGGGGCCACCAGCCCCGGAGGCTTGCATGGGCCGAGTGCGGAAAGGGACCAGCCCCAGAGTGGGCTGGTGCGCCCCACCAAGGCCCAAGGCGCAGCTAGGAGGGGAGAGGGGAAACCCTAGGCGCAGATGGGCCTAAAGGCCCACCCTAGGGCGCGCCTCTCTCCCCCTCTTGGCCGCCCCCTCCAAGTCCCATCTAGGGCTGCCGCACCCCTAGGATGGGAACCCTAGATGGGGCGCAGCCACCTCCCCTCCTCCTATAAATAGTGGGGATTTTGGGGCTGCCAGAGACATGAGAACCTCTCCCTCTTGGCGCAGCCCTACCCCTTTCCCTCCTCATCTCCCGCAGTGCTTGGCGAAGCCCTGCAGGATTGCCACGCTCCTCCATCACCACCACGCCGTTGTGCTTCTGCTGGATGGAGTCTTCCTCAACCTCTCCATCTCTCCTTGCTGGATCAAGGCGTGGGAGACGTCACCGGGTTGTACGTGTGTTGAACGCGGAGGTGCCGTCCGTTCGGCACTAGGATCTCCGGTGATTTGGATCACGATGAGTACGACTCCTTCAACCCCGTTCTCTTGAATGCTTCCGCTTAGCAATCTACAAGGGTATGTAGATGCACTCTCCTTCCCTCGTTGCTGGTTTCTCCATAGATAGATCTTGGTGACACGTAGGAACATTTTGAATTTCTACTACGTTCCCCAACAGTGGCATCATGAGCTAGGTCTATTGCGTAGATTCTTTGCACGAGTAGAACACAAAGTAGTTGTGGGCGTTGATGATGTTCAATATGCTTACCGTTACTAGTCCAATCTTGTTTCGACGGTATTGTGGGATGAAGCGCCCAGACCGACCTTACACGTACACTTACGTGAGACAAAGTTCCACCGACCGACATGCACTTGGTGCATAAGGTGGCTAGCGGGTGCCGCCTCCCACTTTAGTCGGAATGGATTCGATGAAAAGGGTCCTTATGAAGGGTAAATAGCAATTGGCATATCACGCTGTGGTTTTATGTAGGTAAGAAAGCGTTCTTGCTAGAAACCCATAGCAGCCACGTAAAACATGCAAACAACAATTAGAGGACGTCTAACTTGTTTTTGCAGGGTATGCTATGTGATGTTATATGGCCAAGAAGAATGTGATGAATGATATGTGATGTATGAGATTGATCATGTTCTTGTAATAGGAAACACGACTTGCATGTCGATGAGTATGACAACCGGCAGGAGCCATAGGAGTTGTCTTTATTTATTGTATGACCTGCGTGTCATTGAACAACGCCATGTAATTACTTTACTTTTTTGCTAACCGGTAGCCATAGTAGTAGAAGTAATAAGTTGGAGGAGACAACTTCATGGAGACACGATGATGGAGATCATGGTGTCATGCCGGTGACGATGATGATCGTGGAGCCCCGAAGATGGAGATCAAAAGGAGCAATATGATATTGGCCATATCATGTCACTATTTGATTGCATGTGATGTTTATCATGTTTATGCATATTATTTGCTTAGAACGAAGGTATTAAATAAGATGACCCCTCTTTAAAATTTCAAGAAAGTGTTCCCCCTAACTGTGCACCGTTGCGAAAGTTCGCTGTTTCGAAGCACCACGTGATGATCGGGTGTGATAGATTCTTACGTTCGCATACAACGGGTGTAAGCCAGATTTACACACGCGATACACTTAGGTTGACTTGACGAGCCTAGCATGTACAAACATGGCCTCAGAACACAAGAGACCGAAAGGTCGAGCATGAGTCATATGGAGGATACGATCAACATGAAGATGTTCACTGATGATGACTAGTCCGTCTCACGTGATGATCGGACACGGCCTAGTTGACTCGGATCATGTAATCACTTAGATGACTAGAGGGATGTCTATTCGAGTGGGAGTTCATAAGATGAACTTAATTATCCTGAACATAGTCAAAAGATCTTTTCAAATTATGTCGTAAGCTCGCGCTTTAGTTCAACTGTTTAGATATGTTCCTAGAGAAAATATAGTTGAAAGTTGACATGCGATTATGCGCATGTAAGAAAGCTTATGTCCTTAATGCACCGCTCGAGTGCTGAACCCCAAACGTCGTCTGTGGATGTTGCGAACATCGGAGATACACGTTTTGATAACTACGTGATAGTTCAGTTAAACGGTTTAGAGTTGAGGCACCAAAGACGTTTTTCGAAACGTCGCGGAACATATGAGATGTTTCGAGGGTTGAAATTGGGATTTCAGGATCGTGCCCACGTCAAGAGGTATAAGACCTCCGACGATTTTCTTAGCCTACAAACTAAGGGAGAAAAGCTCAATCGTTGAGCTTGTGCTCAGATTGTCTGAGTGCAACAATCACTTGAATCGAGTGGGAGTTCATCTTCCTGATGAGATAGTGATGTTTCTCCAAAGTCATTGCCACCAAGCTGCTAGAGCTTCGTGATGAACTATAAAATATCAGGGATAGATGATCTTTGAAATAATCGTGATGTTTGACACCGCGAAAGTAGAAGTCAAGAAGGAGCATCAATTGTTGATGGTTAATGAAACCAGTTGTTTCAAGAAGGGCAAGGGCAAGAAGGGATACTTCATGAAACGGCAAATCAGTTGCTGCTCTAGTGAAGAAACCCAAGGTTAAACCCAAACCCAAGACTAAATGCTTCTGCAATGAGGGAACAGACATTGAAGTAGAACTACCCTAGATACTTGGTAGATAAGAAGGCAGTCAAAGTCGACAAAAGTATATTGGATATGCATTATGTTAATGTGTACTTTACTAGTACTCCTAGTAGCACCAGGGTATTAGATACCGGTTCGGTTGCTAAGTGTTAGTAAATCGAAATAAAAAGCTACGGAATAAACGGAGACTAGCTAAAGGTGAGCTGACGATATGTGTTGGAAGGTTTTCCAAGGTTGATGTGATCAAGCATCGCACGCTCCCTCTACCATCGAGATTGGTGTTAAAACCTGAATATTGTTATTTGGGGTTTTGCGTTGAGCATAGACGTGATTGGATTATGTCTATCGCAATACGATTATTCATTTAAGGAGAATAATGGTTACTCTATTTATTTGAATAATACCTTCAATGGTCGTACACCTAAAAGAATGGTTTATTGAATCTCGATCGTAGTGATACACATTTTCATGTCAAAAGATATAAGATAGTAATGATAGTACCACTTACTTGTGGCACTGCCATGTAAGTCATATTGGTATAAAACGCATGAAGAAGCTCCATGTTGATGGATCTTTGGACTCACTCGTCTTGAAAAGTTTGAGACATGCGAACCATGTCTATTGGTGTATACGCATGAAGAAACTCCATGCAGATGGACCATTTCAACTCACTTGATTTTGAATCACTTGAGACATGCAAATCATACCACATGGGCAAGATGACTGAAAGCCTCGTTTTCAGTAAAATGGAACAAGAAAGCAACTTGTTGGAAGTAATACATTTTGATGTGTGCAGTCCAATGAGTGCTGAGGCACGCAGTGGATATCATTATGTTCTTACTTCACGGATGATTTGAGTAGATGCTGAGTGTATTTACTTGATGAAACACAAGTCTTAATTATTGAATGGTTCAAGTAATTTCAGAGTGAAGTTGAAGATCATCGTGACAAGAGGATAAAATGTCTATGATATGATCATAGAGATGAGTATCTGAGTTACGAGCTTTGGCGCGCAATTAAGACATTGTGGAAATTGTTTCACAATTGATACCGCCTGGAACACCATAGTGTGATGGTGTGTCCGAACATCATAGTTGCACCCTATTGGATATATATGGTGCGTACCATGATGTCTCTTATCGAATTACCACTATCGTTCATGGGTTAGGCATTAGAGACAACCACACTCACTTTAATAGGGCACCACGTAATTCCGTTGAGACGACACCGTTTGAACTATGGTTTGGAGAAACCTAAATTGTCGTTTCTTAAAAGTTTGGGGCTGCGACGCTTATGTGAAAAAGTTTCAGGTTGATAAGCTCGAACCCAAAGCGGATAAAATGCTTCTTCATAGGACACCCAAAACAGTTGTGTATACCTCCAGTCTTAGTTCCGGAAGCAAAAAGGATTGTTTCTAGAATTAGGTCCTTTCCCGAGAAAAGTTTCTCTCGAAAGAATTGAGTGGGAGGATGGTGGAGACTTGACGAGGTTATTGAACCGTCACTTCAAAAGTGTGTAGCGAGGAACAGGAAGTTGTTCCTGTGGCGCCTACACCAATTGAAGTAGAAGCTTATGATAGTGATCATGAAGTTTTCGATCAAGTCACTACCGTACCTCGTAGGGTGACAAGGATGCGTACTACTTCAGAGTGGTACAGTAATCTTGTCTTGAAGGTCATGTTGCTAGACAACAATGAACCTACGAGCTATGGGGAAGCGATGGTGGGCCCGGATTCCGACGAATGGCTCAAAGCCATAAAATCCGAGAGAGGATCCATGACTTTAGAAGAAATACTTGATGGTCGTAAGGCTGTTGGGTAAAGATGGATTTTAAAAGGAAGACCGACAATGATGGTAAGTATCACCATTAAGAGCTCGACTTGTCGTTAAAGATGTTTTCCGACAAGTACAAGGAGTTGACTACGGTGAGGCTTTCTCACTCATAGCGATGCTAAGAGTCTGTTGGAATTGGATTAGCATTTTCTGCATTATTTATGAAATCTTGCAGATAGGATGTCAAAACATTGTTTCCTTGACGTTATACTTGAGGAAAGGTTGTATGTGATACAACCAGAAGGTTTTGTCAATCCTGAAAGATGCTAACAAGTATGCAAAGCTCCAGCAATCCTTCTAAGGACTGGAGTAAGCATCTCGGAGTTGGAATGTACGCTTTGATGAGATGATCAAAGATTTTGGGTTTATACAAAGTTTGTGAGAAACTTGTATTTCCAAAGAAGTGAGTGGGAGCACTATAGAATTTCTGATAAGTATATGTGAATGACATATTGTTGATCGGAAATGATGTAGAATTTCTAGAAAGCATATAGGGTTATTTGAAAAGTGTTTTTCAATAGAAAACCTGAATTAAGCTGCTTGAACATTGAGCATCAAGATCTATGAGGATAGATAAAAACGCTAAATGGTACTTTCAAATGAGCACATACCTTGACATAATCTTGAAGGAGTTCAAGATGGATCAGTCAAAGAAGGAGTTCTTGCCAGAGTTGTAAGGTATGAAGTTAAGACTTAAAGCTCGACCACGGCAGAAGAGAGAGAAAGGACGAAGGTCGTCCCCTATGCTTCAGACGTAGGCTCTATAGTATGCTATGCCGTGTACCGCACCGGAAGTGTGCCTTGCCATGAGTCAATCAAGGGGTAAAAGAATGATCTAGGAATGGATCATTGGACAGCGGTCAAAAATGTCCTTGGAGTAAATAAGGACATGTTTCTCGATTATGGAGGTGATAAAGAGTTCGGCGTAAAGGATTACGTCGATGCAAGCTTTAACACCTATCCGGATGACTCTGAGTAGCAAACCGGATACGTATAGTGGAGCAACCATTTGGAATAGCTCCAAGTGGAGCGTGGAAGCAGCATTTACAATATGACATAGAGATTTACGAGGTACATACGGATCTGAATGTTACAGACCCGTTGACTAAAACCTCTCTCACAAGCAAAACATGATCAAACCCCGTAACTCATTGAGTCTTAATCACATGATGATGTGAACTAGTTTAGTGACACTAGTAATCTCTTGGATGTTGGTCACATGGAGATGTGACCTATGAGTGTTGATCACATAGCGATGTGAACTAGATTATTGACTCTAGCGCAACTGGGAGACTGTTGGAAATATGCCCTAGAGGCAATAATAAATTAGTTATTATTATATTTCCTTGTTCATGATAATCGTTTATTGTCCATGCTATAATTGTATTGATAGGAAACTCAGATACATGTGTGGGTATATAGACAACACCATGTCCCTAGTAAGCCTCCAGTTGACTAGATCGTTGATCAATAGATGGTTACAGTTTCCTGACCATGGACATTGGATGTCGTTAATAACGGGATCACATCATTAGCAGAATGATGTGATGGACAAGACCCAATCCTAAGCCTAGCACAAAGATCGTAGTTCATATGCTAAAGCTTTTCTAATGTCAATTATCTTTTCCTTAGACCATGAGATTGTGCTGAAGGAAATATGCCCTAGAGGCAATAATAAAGTTATTATTTATTTCCTTATTTCATTATAAATGTTTATTATTCATGCTAGAATTGTATTAACCGGAAACATGATACATGTGTGAATACATAGACAAACATATAGTCACTAGTATGCCTCTACTTGACTAGCTCATTAATCAAAGATGGTTATGTTTCCTAACCATAGACATGTGTTGTTATTTGATTAATGGGATCACATCATTAGGAGAATGATGTGATTGACATGACCCATTCCGTTAGCCTAGCACTTGATCGTTTAGTATGTTGCTATTGCTTTCTTCATGACTTATACATGTTCCTATAACTATGAGATTATGCAACTCCGTTTACGGAGGAACACTTTGGGTGCTACCAAACGTCACAATATAACTGGGTGATTATAAAGGAGTACTACAGGTGTCTCCAAAGGTACATGTTGGGTTGGCGATTTCGAGATTAGGTTTTGTCACTCCGATTGTCGGAGAGGTATCTCTGGGCCCTCTCGGTAATGCACATCACTATAAGCCTTGCAAGCAATGTAGCTAATGAGTTAGTTACGGAATGATGCATTACGTAACGAGTAAAGAGACTTGCCGTAACGAGATTGAACTAGGTATTGGATACCGACGATCGAATCTCGGGCAAGTAACATACCGATGACAAAGGGAACAACGTATGTTGTTATGCGGTTTGACCGATAAAGATCTTCGTAGAATATGTAGGAGCCAATATGGGCATCCAGGTTCCGCTATTGGTTATTGACCGAGAATAGTTCTAGGTCATGTCTACATAGTTCTCGAACCCGTAGGGTCCGCACGCTTAACGTTACGATGACAGTTTTATTATGAGTTTATGAGTTTTGATGTACCGAAGGAGTTCGGAGTCCCGGATGAGATCGGGGACATGACGAGGAGTCTCGAAATGGTCGAGACATAAAGATCGATATATTGGACGACTATATTCGGAGTTCGGAAAGGTTCCGAGTGATTCGGGTATTTTTGGGAGTACCGAAGAGTTACGGGAATTCGTATTGGGCCTCTTTGGGCCATATGGGAAAGGAGAGAAAGGGCCAAAAGAGTGGCCGCACCCCTCCCCTTGGACTAGTCCGAATTGGACTAGGGAAGGGGGGCGCACCCTTCCTTCCTTCTCCTTCTCTCTTCCCTTCCTTCTCTCCTACTCCTACTACATGGAAGGGTTCCTAGTTGGACTAGGAAAGGGGGAATCCTACTCCCGGTGGGAGTAGGACTCCCCTAGGGCGCGCCATAGAGAGGGCCGGCCCTCCTCTCGTCCACTCATTTATATACGGGGGCATGGGGCACCCCATGGACACACAAGTTGATCTACGGATCGTTCCTTAGCCGTGTGCGGTGCCCCCCTCCACCATATTCCACCTCGGTCATATCGTCGCGGAGTTTAGGCGAAGCCCTGCGCGATAGAACATCATCATCGCCACCACGCCCGTCGTCTTGGCGGAAATCATCCCGACACTTTGCTGGATCGGTGTCCGGGATCGCCATCGAGCTGAACGTGTGCTGAACTCGGAGGTGCCGTGACGTTCGGTACTTGGATCGGTCGGATCGTGAAGACGTCGACTACATCAACTGCGTTGTCATAACGCTTCCGCTTACGGTCTACAAAGTGCGTGGACAATACTCTCCCCTCTCGTTGCTATGCATCACCATGATCCTTGCGTGTGCGTAGGAAATTTTTGAAATTACTACGTTCCCCAACAGTGGCATCCGAGCCAGGTTTTATGCGTAGATGTCATATGCACGAGTAGAACACAAGTGAGTTGTGGGCGATACAAGTCATACTGCTTACCAGCATGTCATACTTTGGTTTGGCGGTATTGTGAGATGAAGCGGCCCGGACCGACATTACGCGTACGTTTACGCGAGACTGGTTTCCCCGCTACGAGCACTCGTTGCTTAAAGGTGACTGGCGGGTGTCTGTCTCTCACTTTAGTTGAACCGAGTGTAGCTACGCCCGGTCCTTGCGAAGGTTAAAACAGCACCAACTTGACAAACTATCGTTGTGGTTTTGATGCGTAGGTAAGAACGGTTCTTGCTAAGCCCGTAGCAGCCACGTAAAACTTGCAACAACAAAGTAGAGGACGTCTAACTTGTTTTTGCAGGGCATGTTGTGATGTGATATGGTCAAGACGTGATGAGATATAAGTTATTGTATGAGATGATCATGTTTTGTCGGCAATCGCGTAAGCCCTATGGTTGTCTCTTTGTTGCATAAGATGCAAGTGCCAAATAATTGCTTTACTTTATCGCTATGCGATAGCAATAGTTGCAAGAGCAATAGTTGGCGAGGCGACCATGTGACGACACATTGATATAGATCAAGATGATGGAGATCATGGTGTCATGCGGTGACGATGGAAATCATGACGATGCTGTGGAGATGGAGATCAAAGGCACAAGATGATGATGGCCATATCATGTCACATATTTTGATTGCATGTGATGTTTATCATTTATACATCTTATCTTGCTTTGATTGACGGTAGCATTTTAAGATGATCTCTCACTAAAAATTATCAAGAAGTGTTCTCCTGAGTATGCACCGTTGCGAAAGTTCTTCGTGCTGAGACACCACGTGATGATCGGGTGTGATAGGCTCTACGTTCAAATACAACGGGTGCAAAACAGTTGCACACGCGGAATACTCAGGTTAAACTTGACGATCCTAGCATATAACAGATATGGCCTCGGAACACGGAGACCGAAAGGTCGAGCGTGAATCATATAGTAGATATGATCAACATATTGATGTTCACCGTTGAAACTACTCCATCTCACGTGACGATCGGACATGGTGTAGTTGATATGGATCACGTAATCACTTAGAAGATTAGAGGGATGTCTATCTAAGTGGGAGTTCTTAAGTAATATGATTAATTGAACTTTAATTTATCACGAACTTAGTCCTGGTAGTATTTTGCAAATTATGTTGTAGATCAATAGCTCGCGTTGTTGCTTTCATATGTTTATTTTGATATGTTCCTAGAGAAAATTGTGTTGAAAGATGTTAGTAGCAATGATGCGGATTGGATCCGTGATCTGAGGTTTATCCTCATTGCTGCACAGAAGAATTATGTCCTTGATGCACCTCTAGGTGACAGACCTATTGCAGGAGCGTATGCGCACGTTATGAACGTTTGGCTAGCTCAATATGATGACTACTTGATAGTTTAGTGCACCATGCTTAACGGCTTAGAATCGGGACTTCAAAGACGTTTTGAACGTCATGGACCATATGAGATGTTCCAGGAATTGAAGTTAATATTTCAAGCAAATACCCGAGTTGAGAGATATGAAGTCTCCAACAAGTTCTATAGCTAAAAGATGGAGGAGAATCGCTCAACTAGTGAGCATGTGCTCAGATTGTCGGGGTACTTCAATCGCTTGAATCAAGTGGGAGTTAATCTTCCAGATAATATAGTGATTGACAGAATTCTCTAGTCACCATCACTAAGTTACTAGAACTTCGTGATGAACTATAGTATGCAAGGGATGACGAAAATGATTCCCGAGCTCTTCGTGATGTTGAAATCGACGAAGGTAGAAATCAAGAAAGAGCATCAAGTGTTGATGGTTGACAAGATCACTAGTTTCAAGAAAAGGGCAAAGGGAAAGAAAGGGAACTTCAAGTAGAATGACAAGCAAGTTGTCACTCCCACGAAGAAGCCCAAAGCTAAACCAAAGCCTGAAACTGAGTGCTTACACTGCAAAGGAAATTGTCACTGGAAACAGAAATACCCTGAATATTTGGTGGATAAGAAGGATGGCAAAGTGAACAAGGGTATATTTGATATACGGGTTATTGATGTGTACCTTACTAGTGTTTATAGTAGCCCCTGAGTATTTGATACTTGTTCGGTTGCTAAAAATTAGTGACTCGAAATAGGAGTTACAGAATAAACAGAGACTAGTTGAAGGGGAAGTGACGATGAGTGTTGGAAGTAGTTCCAAGATTGATCTGATCATCATCGCACACTCCCTATACTCTCGGGATTAGTGTTGAACCTAAATAAATGTTATTTGGCGTTCACGTTGAGCATGAATATGATTTGATCATGTTTATTGCAATACGGTTATTCATGTAAATTAGAGAATAATTATTGTTACATTTACATGAATAAAACCTTCTATGGTCATACACCCAATGAAAATGGTTTGTTGGATCTCGATCGTGTGATACACATATTCATAATATTGAAACCAAAAGATGTAAAGTTAATAATGATAGTGCAACTTATTTGTGGCACTGTCGTTTAGGTCATGTTGGTGTAAAGCGCATGAAGAAACTCCATACTGATGGGCTTTTGGAATCACTTGATTATGAATCACTTGATACTTGCGAACCGTGCCTCATGGGCAAGATGACTAAAATGCCGTTCTCCGGAAATATGGAGTGAGCAACTGATTTGTTGGAAATCATACATACTGATGTTTGTGGTCCAATGAATGTTGAGGCTCGCGGCGGGTATCGTTATTTTCTCACCTTCACAGATGATTTGAGCAGATATGGGTATATCTACTTGATGAAACATAAGTCTGAAACATTTGAAAAGTTCAAAGAATTTCAGAGTGAAGTGGAAAAATCATCGTAACAAGAAAATAAAGTTTCTGCTATCTGATCACGGAGACGAATATTTGAGTTACGAGTTTGGTCTTATATTAAAACAATGTGGAATAGTTTCACAGCTCACGCCACCTGGAACACCACAACGTTATGGTGTGTCTGAGCGTCGTAACCGTACTTTATTTTGATATGGTGCGATCAATGATGTCTCTTACCGATTTACCAATACCGTTTTGGGGTTATGCATTAGAGACAGCTGCATTCACGTTTAATAGGGCACCATCTAAATCCGTTGAGATGACACCATATGAACTATGGTTTAACAGTAAACCTAAGCTGTCGTTTCTTAAAAGTTTGGAGTTGTGACGCTTATGTGAAAAAGTTTTCACCTGATAAGCTCGAACCCAAATCGGAGAAGTGCGTCTTCATAGAATACCCAAAGGTAACTATTGGGTACACCTTCTATCACAGATCCGAAGGCAAGTTTTTCGTTGCTAAGATGGATCCTTTCTAGAGAAGAAGTTTCTCTCGAAAGAAGTGAGTGGGAGGAAAGTAGAACTTGATGAGGTAATTGTACCTTCTCCCTTATTGGAAAGTAGTTCATCACAGAAATCAGTTCCAGTGATTCCTACACCAATTAGTGAGGAAGTTAATGATGATGACCATGAAACTTCAGATCAAGTTGCTACCAAACCTCGTAGGTCTTCCAGAGTAAAATCCGCACCATAGTGGTACAGTAATCGTGTTCTGGAAGTCATGTTACTAGACCATGATGAAACCTACGGACTATGAGGAAGCGATGATGAGCCCAGATTCATGAAATGGCTTGAGGCCATGAAATCTGAGATAGGATCCATGTATGAGAACAAAGTATGGACTTTGATTGACTTGCTCGATGATCAGCAAGCCATGTTAAATAAATGGATCTTCAAGAGGAAGACGGACACCGATAGTAGTGTTACTATCTACAAAGCTCGACTTGTCACAAAAGGTTTTCGACAAGTTCAAGGTGTTGACTACAATGAGATTTTCTCAACTGTAGCGATTCTTAAGTCTGTCCGAATCATGTTAGCAATTGCCACATTTTATGAAATCTGGCAAATGGATGTCAAAACTACATTCTTTAATGGATTTATTAAAGAAGAGTTGTATATGATGCAACCAGAAGGTTTTGTCAATCCGAAAAGGAGCTAACAAAATGTGCAAGCTCCAGTGATCCATCAATGGACTGGTGCAAGCATCTCGGAGTTGGAATATACGCTTTGATGAGTTGATCAAAGCATAAGGTTTTTACAGACTTTTGGAGAAGCTCAGATTTACAAGAAAGTGAGTGGGAGCACTACAAGCATTTCGATAAGTATATGTGAATGACATATTGTTGATCGGAAATAATGTAGAATTATTCTTCAAAGCATAAAGGAGTATTTGAAAGGAGTTTTTCAAAGAAGGACCTCGGTAAAGCTGCTTACACATTGAGCATCAAGATCTATATAGATAGATCAAAACGCTTGATAAGATTTTTCAATGAGTACATACCTTGTCAAGTTTTTTGAAATAGTTCAAAATAGAACAGTCAAAGAAAAGTTCTTGCCTGTGTTGCAAAGGTGTGAAATTGAGTAAGACTCAAATCCCGACCACGGAAGTCATTCCCTATGCCTCAGTCATAGGTTCTATAAAGTATGTTATGCTATGTACCAGACCTATTGTATACCTTGCTCTGAATTTGGCAAGGGAGTACAATAGTGATCTAGGAGTATATCACTGGACATTGGTCCAGAATATCCTTAGTGAGGACTAAGGAGATGTTTCTCGATTATGGAGGTGATAAAGGAGTTCGTTGTAAAAGTTACATCGGTGCAAACTTTTACACTGATCCAGATGATTCTAAGTCTCAATCTGGATACATATTGAAAGTGGGAGCAATTAGCTAAAGTAGTCCGTGCAGAGCATTGTAGACATAGAATATTTGCAAAATACATACGGCTCTGTATGTGACAGACCCGTTGACTAAGCTTCTCTCACGAGCAAAACATGATAATACCTTAGTACTCTTGGGGTGTTAATCACATAGCGATGTGAACTAGATTATTGACTCTATTAAACCTTTTAGGTGTTGGTCACATGACGATGTGAACTATGGGTGTTAATCACATACAGATGTGAATATAAGTGTTGAATCACATGATGATGTGAACTAGATTATTGACTCTAGTGCAAGTGGGAGACTGAAGGAAATATGCCCTAGAGGCAATAATAAAGTTATTATTTATTTCCTTATTTCATGATAAATGTTTATTATTCATGCTAGAATTGTATTAACGGAAACATGATACATGTGTGAATAAATAGACTAAAATATAGTCACTAGTATGCCTCTACTTGACTATCTCATTAATCAAAGATGGTTATGTTTCATAACCATAGACATTTGTTGTTATTTGATTAATGTGAACACATCATTATTAGAATGATGTGATTGACATGACCCATTCCGTTAGCCTAGCACTTGATCGTTTAGTATATTGCTATTGCTTTCTTCATGACTTATACATGTTCCTGTAACTATGAGATTATGCAACTCCGTTTACCGGAGGAACACTTTGGGTGCTACCAAACGTCACAATGTAACTGGGTGATTATAAAGGAGTACTACAGGTGTCTCCAAAGGTACATGTTGGGTTGGCGTATTTCGAGATTAGGTTTTGTCACTCCGATTGTGGGAGAGGTATCTCTGGGCCCTCTCGGTAATGCACATCACTATAAGCCTTGCAAGCAATGTAGCTAATGAGTTAGTTACGGAATGATGCATTACGTAACGAGTAAAGAGACTTGCCGGTAACGAGATTGAACTAGGTATTGGATACCGACGATCGAATCTCGGGCAAGTAACATACCGATGACAAAGGGAACAACGTATGTTGTTATGCGGTTTGACCGATAAAGATCTTCGTAGAATATGTAGGAGCCAATATGGGCATCCAGGTTCCGCTATTGGTTATTGACCGAGAATAGTTCTAGGTCATGTCTACATAGTTCTCGAACCCGTTAGTCCGCACGCTTAACGTTACGATGACAGTTTTATTATGAGTTTATGAGTTTTGATGTACCGAAGGAGTTCGGAGTCCCGGATGAGATCGGATATGACGAGGAGTCTCGAAATGGTCGAGACATAAAGATCGATATATTGGACGACTATATTCGGAGTTCGGAAAGGTTCCGAGTGATTCAGGTATTTTTGGGAGTACCGGAGAGTTCCGGGAATTCGTATTGGGCCTCTTTGGGCCATACGGGAAAGGAGAGAAAGGGCCAAAAGAGTGGCCACACCCCTCCCCTTGGACTAGTCCGAATTGGACTAGGGAAGGGGGGCGCACCCTTCCTTCCTTCTCCTTCTCTCTTCCCTTTCCTTCTCTCCTACTCCTACTACATGGAAGGGTTCCTAGTTGGACTAGGAAAGGGGAATCCTACTCCCGGTGGGAGTAGGACTCCCCTAGGCGCGCCATAGAGAGGGCCGGCCCTCCTCTCCTCCACTCCTTTATATACGGGGCAGGGGGCACCCCATGGACACACAAGTTGATCTCTGGATCGTTCCTTAGCCGTGTGCGGTGCTCCCCTCCACCATATTCCACCTTGGTCATATCGTCGCGGAGTTTAGGCGAAGCCCTGCGCCGGTAGAACATCATCATCGTCACCACGCCGTCGTGCTGACGGAACTCATCCCCGACACTTTGCTGGATCGGAGTCCGGGGTTTGTCATCGAGCTGAACGTGTGCTGAACTCGGATGTGCCGTACGTTCGGTACTTGGATCGGTCGGATCGCGAAGACGTACGACTACATCATCCGCGTTGTCATAACGCTTCCGCTTATGGTCTACGAGGGTACGTGGACAATACTCTCCCCTCTCGTTGCTATGCATCACCATGATCCTTGCGTGTGCGTAGGAAATTTTTTGAAATTACTACGTTCCCCAACATGTGCAACTCCCGGATACCGTAGGAATGCTTTGGGTGTACCAAACGTCACAAGTAACTGGGTGGCTATAAAGGTGCACTACAAGTATCTCCGAAAGTGTTTGTTGGGTTGGCACGAATCGAGACTGGGATTTGTCACTCCGTGTGATGGAGAGGTATCTCTGGGCCCACTCGGTAGGACATCATCATAATGTGCACAATGTGACCAAGGGGTTGATCACGGGATGATGTGTTACGGAACGAGTAAAGAGACTTGTTGGTAACGAGATTGAACAAGGTATCGGGATACCGATGATCGAATCTCGGGCAAGTACAATACCGTTAGACAAAGGGAATTGAATACGGGATCGATTGAGTCCTTGACATCATGGTTCATCCGATGAGATCATCGTGGAACATGTGGGAGCCAACATGGGTATCCAGATCCGCTGTTGGTTATTGACCGGAGAACGTCTCGGTCCTGCTCAAGATGGTTCCCGAACCCGTAGGGTCTACACACTTAAGGTTCGATGACCCTAGGGTTATCAAGGAAGTTTGTATGTGGTTACCGAATGTTGTTCGGAGTCCCGGATGAGATCCCAGACGTCTCGAGGAATTCTGGAATGGTCCGGAGGTAAAGAATAATATATAGGAAGTGAGGTTTTGGCCATCGGAAGTATTTCGGGGGTCACCGATAATGTACCAGGACCACCGGAAGGGTTCCGGGTCCACCGGGAGGCCACCAGCCCGGAGGCTTGCATGGGCCTAGTGTGGAAAGGGACCAGCCCCAGAGTGGGCTGGTGCGCCTCCCACCAAGGCCCAAAGGCGCAGCTAGGAGGGAGAAGAGAAACCCTAGGCGCAGATGGGCCTAAAGGCCCACCCTAGGCGCCCCTCTCTCCCCTCTTGGCCGCCTCCAAGTCCCATCTAGGGCTGCCGCACCCCTAGGGTGGGAACCCTAGATGGGGGCGCAGCCACCTCCCCTCCTCCTATAAATAGTGGGGGTTTTGGGGCTGCAAGAGACATGAGAACCTCTCCCTCTTGGCGCAGCCCTACCCCTTTCCCTCCTCATCTCCCGCGGTGCTTGGCGAAGCCCTGCAGGATTGCCACGCTCCTCCATCACCACCACGCCGTTGTGCTTCTGCTGGATGGAGTCTTCCTCAACCTCTCCATCTCTCCTTGCTGGATCAAGGCGTGGGAGACGTCACCGGGTTGTACGTGTGTTGAACGCGGAGGTGCCGTCCGTTCGGCACTAGGATCTCCGGTGATTTGGATCACGATGAGTACGACTCCTTCAACCCCGTTCTCTTGAAAGCTTCCGCTTAGCGATCTACAAGGGTATGTAGATGCACTCTCCTTCCCCTCGTTGCTGGTTTCTCCATAGATAGATCTTGGTGACACGTAGGAAAATTTTGAATTTCTGCTACGTTCCCCAACAGTTGAGTGGTTGATGAGTCGCCAGATGAAGAATTGGAAGTCGCCTGATAATTTGAATTAGACGGATTAAGTGGGTATCGGAAGCAACCTACCAAGGGATAAGGTTTATTATAAGAGTAAGAGACCTCTAGACAACGTTTCCGGTTTGGAGTGTCTGGTAAACCGGAGGAAGTGACTTGCTGTCCACTGTGTCGGGTTGTGCGACGACCTTCATGTTGTTGTGTCTTCAAAGAAAATTGTGGATCCAAATGAGCAAGAGGGGAGAGTATTTTACTTTCCGAACTGCACGGTGAAGTTTTTGAACAGGCACATGATCTGAATCAGAGGAAAGGGAGATTACCTCTACATGGTCGGCACGACTGGCTTCCGCATCATCCTGGTAATAATCGTTGTCAATTAGGTGTACGAAAAATAAGCCAAGGGAGTAAAGTTCTACCTCTTGTTCCGATTCCTCTATATCTTCGGGCGGATCAGAGGACTCGGCGTTTTTCTTCTTGGCTGGTTTCTTTGTGACTTTGCTTTTGGCACGAGGATCCCTCGCCGGTTTATCTTGAGCTTTCCTCTTCCAGAAGGAATCTTTGGCCTGTAAAGTTAAACAAAGGATTAGTATAACAGTGTTAAAACGAAGACGGCTCAAAAAGCACAAGGTTAATTTTTTACCGCTGGCGGTTTGTTGGAGGCATATAAAGGACGCAACCCAGTTTTTCTGCATTCAGCGATCGGTTCATCCAGCATCTTCTTCACACATTCAGTGACTTCATCATCAGTCATTTCTATTTCATCATACCGTTGAGGATCCTTGATGTTGTCGGTATACTCATGCATCAACCCAGAGCGGTGGCTTAAAGGCAGAATGCCCCATGAAACCCAGCAGCGAACAAGGTCGACGCTGGTTAAACCGTTTGCTAGGAAGGCCCGGAGCTTAGCAAGTTGAGGTGCATAAGCTTGTCGATCTTTGGCAGTAAGCCGTTGAGGCAGTGGATGGCCATTACTAAGCCGGTGAGCACGGTAACCCGGCAGAGGGTTTTCTTCAGCAGGAGCAGTGTTCTGACAATAAAACCATGTTTGGTTCCAGTCTTTGGGGTGACTGTGATGTTTGGCATGAGGGAAATCAACTTCTTTCCTCTTCTGGATTGATACTCCACCAAGTTCAGTGTTGGGGTCGTCAGAGAATTCAGTTCGGCGGTTTAGGTGGAGAAAGTCCCGGAAAAGTTCAACAGATGGTTCCTATTGAAGGTAAACTTCACTGAATACTTGGAAATTACATATGTTGGACACAGAATTCGGTCCAATATCTTGTGGATGGAGTTGGAAGCTAGCAAGTACATCCCGGAAAAACTTTGAACCGGGAGGGCTAAACCCCCGGTCTAGATGCTGCATGAACACAATCACTTCTCCATCTTGAGGTTCAGGAGGGTATTCAGGACCAGGGACTCGCCAATGAAGGACACTTTTCTTGGCTAAAGCGCCAGTCAGAACATACCCATTGAGTTGCATTTCTGTGATCCGGGAAGGGACCCAGTTGCAAGCGGCGAATTGCTTGGTCATTTTGGAAGACAAACTGTAAAAGAAGTATAAAGTCCGGTTTATGATTCAAGGTTGATGTGCACTAACCGGTGTTAAACCGGGGAATTTAATCAGGACATATATGTAAGTTAAACCGGATACTGCTACTCAAGTCAAGATGGCGGTTTAAGTGAGGGCTAATGGTATCTGGCGGATTATCAACTACTAAAGGTTAAACCGCCTTTAATGGAAGAAGCAGATTTGAAATCTACTAAGTGTTGCAGAAACAAGTTTCGCAAAATGGTGATATAATTTTGGATCTACCGTGGTTCAGTAAAGATATTTTTTTGAGCCCTACAATGGCGTTAAGCAGAACAGAGAAGGTCTAGATGGGATTTATCCAGGAACAGCAAAATCCTATAGTACGGCAGATTAAAAGCTAGGGATCTACCGCAATAGGAAACTGTCAGGCCTAGCTAAGATTCAGTAAGGTGCCAAGGGAAAAGCGGATAAGCGTTGATGAACGTCGATGAACAGGGAAGGACATGAATCCCTAATGGAGATCTAGGGTTACAGGAGGAAAGCTTACCAGACTCTCAGGTGCAGCGGAGGAGAGTTGCAGATCTCTGGAAACGTTCAGGTTGATGCAGCGGCCTGAGACGAGGCAGAGCTTCGAGGTCGACGGCGGCGGCGATGCTTGAGTTCTTTGGGTCGCGAGGAGGAAGATGATGCAAAGAGGCAAGGGGGGAAATGGAAGGACCCTCGGTCTTATTTATAAAGAAAAGGGGATAGACGGCAGGCGCGAGAATCGAGGGGCCTGAAGCGACAAAAGGGGGCGCAGCTGTCGCCTCGATCTTCGGGATTAATTAAATGAAGAGAATCTTTATTATCTTTTTATACAGAGATGACGTCAGGACGATTCACTGCAGCTCTCAGAAGATGACGTCATGGCGGTTTACCAAGGTTTACTGGGAGAAAACAACATGGCGGTTTATAAGAATCATTAGAGGATGTTCAAAGAATTTTCTAAGTATTGAAGATTGACATGAACAGGTTCAAATCAATCTGGGGCCTAATGTTGAGGATATAACTACTGAGTGTAAACCGCCCAGGAGGGGCCGGTTCACGCTCAACTATACTGAAGCCCAGGAAGACAAAGAAGATGGCGCTTTACTGATAAGGCTTAGAGGCCCAGAGCCCAGAGGCGGATTAGGGCCCATAGTGGTAAACCGCCATAATTGTATAACTTGTATTGTAAGTTAGGGAAAAGGAGAGACCAAGCCGGACACTTGTATGAGCCGGCCTAGAGACTCTGTAAACGGGTCGGGCGTCAACCTGTGTATATAAAGGGACGACCCGGCAGCAGTTCAGGGACAAGAAACAACAACTCGAGACTTAGGCAAAACATATTTGCTCCCTGGTCATCGAAACCCCATCAATTCCATCACAACTAGACGTAGGCTTTTACCTTCATCGTAAGGGGGCCGAACTAGTATAAAACTCTCGTGTCCCTTGTCCGGTTTAACCCCTTCAAGTTAATCTCGTTGCGATGGCTCCACGACTAAGTCCTTCCGTTAGGACATCTGACGTGATATTTCCACGACAAGATGCCTTCTGGGGCATCCCCAAGCTTACGCTCTTGGTTGTCCTTGAATATTACCTTGGGGTGCCTCGGGCATCCCCAAGCTTAGGCTCTTACCACTCCTTATTCCATAGTCCATCGAATCTTTACCCAAAACTTGAAAACTTCACAATGTAAAAACATAATGTAAAACTTGTAAGCTCCGTTAGTATAAGAAAATAAATCCACCACTTAGGTACTGTAATGAACTCATTCTAAATTCATATTGGTGTAATATCTACTGTATTCCAACTTCTCTATGGTTCATACCTGATACGTCCATTTTGCATCATGCTTTTATATCAATATTTATTGCATTATGGGCTGTTATTACACATTATATCCCAATACTTATGCCTATTCTCTCTTATTTTACAAGATTTACCATGAAGAGGGAATGCTTGGCATTTGGAATTCTGCTCGAAAAGGAGCAAACGTTGGAAACCTATTCTGCACAACTCCAAAAGTCCTGAAACTCCACGAAACAACTTTTTGGAATTAATAAAAATTTCTGAGCGAAAGAAATAGGCCAGGGGGCCCACACCCTATCCAGAAGATAGGGGGCGCCCCCCCCCCCCTCAATAGGGCGCGCCCCCCTATCTCCTGGGCCCCTGTGGGCCTCCGCATCCATCTTCTGCTATATCATCACTTTTACCACTGGAAAAATCGTGGGCAAGCTTACGGACGAAACTCCGCCGCCACGAGGCGGAACCTTGGCGGAATCAATCTAGGGCTCTGGCGGAGCTGTTGCCGGGGACACTTTCTCCGGAGGGGGAAATCATCACCAACGTCATAACCAACGATCCTCTCATCGGGAGGGGGTCAATATCCATCAACATCTTCACCAGCACCATCTCCTCTTAAAACCCTAGTTCATCTCTTGTATCCAATCTTGTATCAAAACCACAAACTGGTACCTATGGGTTGCTCGTAGTGTTGATTACTCCTTGTGGTTGATGCTAATTGGTTTACTTGGTGGAAGATCATATGTTCAGATCCTTTATGCATACTATTACTCCTCTGATTATGAACATGAATATGCTTTGTGAGTAGTTACGTTTGTTCCTAAGGACATGGGTGAAGTCTTGCTATTAGTAGTCATGTGAATTTGGTATTCGTTCGATATTTTGATGAGATGTATGTTGTCTTTTCCTCTAGTGGTGTTATGTGAACGTCGACTACATGGCACTTCACCATTATTTGGGCCTAGAGGAAGGCATGGGGAAGTAATAAGTAGATGATGGGTTGCTAGAGTGTGACAGAAGTTTAAACCCTAGTTTATGCGTTGCTTCGTTAGGGGCTGATATGGATCCATATGTTTAATGTTGTGGTTAGGTTTACCTTAATACTTCTTTTGTAGTTGCGGATGCTTGCTATAGGGGTTAATCATAAGTGGGATGCTTGTCCAAGTTAGGGCAGTACCCTAGTACCGGTCCACCCACATATCAAATCATCAAAGTACCGAACGCGAATCATATGAACGTGATGAAAACTAGCTTGACGATAATTCCCAATGTGTCCTCGGGAGCTCCTTTATCATTATTAGAAATTGTCCAGGCTTATCCTTTGCTACATAAAGGATTGGGCCACCTTGCTGCACTTTATTTACTTTATTTACTTGTTGCTCGTTACTATTTATCTTATCACAAAACTATCTATCACCTACTATTTCAGTGCTTGCAGAGAAAACCTTACCAAAAACCACTTATCATTTCCTTCTGCTCCTCGTTCGGTTTGACACTCTTACTTATCGAAAGGACTACGATTTAACCCCTACACTTGTGGGTCATCAAGACTCTTTTCTGGTTCCGTTGCCGGGGAGTGTAGCGCTTTTGGTGAGTGGAACTTGGTAAGGAAACATTTATATAGTGTGCTGAAATTTTACATTACTTGTCACTATGGAAACTAATCCTTTGAGGGGCTTGTTTGGGGTATCTTCACCCCAACCAGAAAAGCAAAGAGTTGCTCCTCAACCTACTGAACTTTATGAAAATATTTACTTTGAGATCCCTTCGGGTATGATAGAGAAACTGCTAGCTAATCCATTTGCAGGAGATGGAACATTGCATCCTGATTTACACCTTATCTTTGTGGATGAAGTTTGTGGATTATTTAAGCTTGCAGGTATTCACGATGATGTTGTCAAAAGGAAGGTCTTACCTTTATCTTTGAAGGGAGATGCATTGACTTGGTATAGGCTATGTGATGATACGGGATCTTGGAATTATAAGCGATTGAAGTTGGAATTTCACCAGAAGTTCTATCCTATGCATCTTGTTCATCGTGATCGTAATTACATATATAATTTCTGGCCTCGCGTAGGAGAAAGCATCGCTCAAGCTTGGGGGCGGCTTAAGTCAATGTTATATTCATGCCCCAATCATGAGCTCTCTGAGGAAATGATTATTCAGAATTTTTATGCTCGGCTTTCTCTTGATAATCGCAACCTGCTCGATACTTCCTGTGTTGGTTCTTATATGCTGAAGACTATTGATCTCAAATGGGACTTATTGGAAAGAATTAAACGCAACTCTGAAGATTGGGGTTCCGATGATGGTAAGGAGTCAGGTATGACACCTAAGTTCGATTGTGTTAAATCTTTTATGGATACCGATGCTTTTCGTGGATTTAGCTCTAAGTATGGACTTGACTCTGAGATAGTAGCTACTTCCTGTGAATCTTTTGCTACTCACTTTGATCTCCCTAAAGAGAAGTGGTTTAAATATAATCCTCCTATTGAAGTGAAAGTAGTTGCACCTATTACAGTCGAAGAAAAGACTATTACCTATAGTGATCCTATTGTTCCTACTGCTTATGTTGAAAAACCTCCTTTTCCTGTTAGGTAAAGGATCATGCTAAAGCTTCGACTGTTGTTCGTAGGAGTAATACTAGGACTTATACACCTCCTGAGCAAATTAATGTTGAACCTAGTATTGCTATGGTTAAAGATCTCTTGGATGAGGACTTAGATGGGCATGTTATTTCTTTCTTGGGTGAGACTGCTAATATTGCTAGACCTGATACTAAGACACGTAGACCTGTTGTAGGCATGCCTGTTATTTCTGTTAAAATAGGAGATCATTGTTATCATGGCCTATGTGATATGGGTGCTAGTTCTAGTGCGATACCTTATGATCTTTATAAAGAAATTATGCACGACATTGCACCCGTTGAATAGAAGACATTGATATTACTATTAAGCTTGCTAATAGGGATACCATTAAAACTATTGGGATTGTTAGAGATGTTGAAGTTTTGTATGGGCAGGTTAAATACCCTGCTGATTTTCTTGTTCTTGGTTCCCCTTATTTTTGTCCCATTAGTTTTTGGTAGACCCTTCTTGAATATTGCTAGTGCTAAGATTAATTGTGAAAACAATATTTTCACTGTTGGCATAGATGGTATGTCTTATGAGTTTAATTTCTCTAAGTTTAGTAGACAACCTCGTGAAAGGGAACCACCTAGTAAGGATGAGATTATTGGTCTTGCTTCCATTGTTGTTCCTCCAACTGGTTCGTTAGACCAATATTTGCTAGACCATGAAAACGATATGTTTATGAAGGAAAGGGAAGAAATAGATGAAGTGTTCCTTAAACAGGAACCTATGCTGAAACATAACCTTCCCATTGAAATTCTTGGGGATCCCCCTCCACCCAAGGGTGATCCCATGTTTGAACTTAAACCATTACCTGATAATCTTAAGTATGCTTATCTTGATGAAAAAGAAATATATCATGTTATTATTAGTGCTAACCTTTCAGAGAAAGAAGAAGAAAGATTATTGAAAACTCTGAAGAAGCACCGAGTAGCTATTGGATATACTCTGGATGATCTTAAGGGCATTAGTCCCACATTATGTCAACACAAAATTTCAGTGGAGAAAGATGCCAAACCAGTTAGAGATCCTCAAAGACGATTAAATCCCAAGATGAAGGAAGTGGTAAGAAAGGAGATACTAAAGCTCCTTGAGGCAGTATTATTTATCCCGTTGCTGATAGTGAATGGGTAAGCCCTGTCCATTGTGTCCCTAAAAACGGAGGTATTGTCGTTGTTCCTAATGATAAAGATGAATTGATCCCGCAAAGAATTATTACAGGTTATAGGATGGTAATTGATTTCCGTAAGTTAAATAAAGCTACTAAGAAAGATCATTACCCTTTACCTTTTATTGATCAAATGCTAGAAAGACTATCCAAACACACACATTTTTTATTTCTAGATGGTTATTCTGGTTTCTCTCAGATACCTGTGTCAGCGAAGGATCAACCCAAAACTACTTTTACTTGCCCTTTTGGTACTTTTGCTTAGAGACTATGCCTTTTGGTTTATGTAATGCACCTGCTACCTTTCAAAGATGCATGATGGCTATATTTTCTGATTTTTGTGAAAAGATTTGTGAGGTATTCATATGACTTCTCCGTCTATAGATCCTCTTTTGATGATTGTTTGAGCAACCTTGATCGAGTTTTGCAGAGATGCGAAGACACTAGTCTCGTCCTGAATTGGGAAAAGTGTCACTTTATGGTTAATGAAGGCATTGTCTTGGGGCACAAGATCGCCGAGAGAGGTATTGAAGTTGATAAAGCCAAAGTTGATGCAATTGAAAAGATGCCATGTCACAAGGACATAAAAGGTATAAGAAGTTTCCTTCGTCACGCCCTCTTTTATATGAGGTACATTAAGGACATCTCAAAAATCTCTAGGACTCTGACTAATTTATTGCAAAAAGATATTCCTTTTGTCTTTGATGATGATTGTGTAGAAGCATTTGAAACACTTAAGAAAGCTTTGATCACTGCACCTATTGTTCATCCACCTGATTGGAATTTACCTTTTGAAATTATGTGCGATGCTAGTGATTATGCTGTAGGTGCTGTTTTAGGGCAAAGAGTCGATAAGAAATTGAATGTTATCTAGTATGCTAGTAAGACTTTTGATACTGCCCAGAGAAATTACGCTACTACTGAAAAAGAGTTCTTAGCAGTTGTGTTTGCATGTGATAAGTTTAGACCTTATATTGTTGATTCCAAATTTACTATTCACACTGATCATGCTGCTATTAAATATCTTATGGAAAAGAAAGATGCTAAGCCTAGACTCATTAGATGGGTTCTCCTACTCCAAGAATTTGACTTGCATATTATTGATAGAAAGGGAGCTAAGAACCCCGTTGCAGATAACTTGTCTAGGTTAGAGAATGTTCTTGATGACCCACTACCTATTAATGATAGCTTTCCTGATGAACAATTAGCGGTCGTCAATGCTTCTCAGTCTTTGCTCCTTGGTATGCTGATTATGCTAATTATACTGTTGCTAAATATATACCACCTAGTTTCACATACCAGCAAAAGAAAAAGTTCTTTTATGATTTAAGACATTACTTCTGGGATGATCCGCACCTTTATAAAGAAGGAGTAGATGGTGTTATTAGAATTTGTGTGCCTGAGCATGAACAGGAACAGATCCTATGCAAGTGTCATTCTGAATCTTATGGAGGACACCACGCTGGAGATAGAACTGCACACAAGGTACTACAATCTGGTTTTTATTGGCCTACTCTCTTCAAAGATGCTCGTAAGTTTGTCTTATCTTGTGATGAATGTCAAAGAATAGGTAATACTAGTAGACGTCAAGAAATGCCTATGAATTATTCTCTCGTTATTGAACCATTTGATGTTTGGGGCTTTGATTATATGGGACCTTTTCCTGCCTCTAATGGTTATACACATATTTTGGTTGTTGTTGATTACGTTACTAAATGGGTAGAAGCTATTCCAACTAGTAGTGCTGATCATAACACTTGTATTAAAATGCTTAAAGAAGTTATTTTTCCGAGGTTTGGAGTCCCTAGATATCTTATGACTGATGGTGGTTCACATTTTATTCATGGTGCTTTCCGTAAGATGCTTGCTAAGTATGATGTCAATCATAGAATAGCATCTCCTTATCATCCGCAGTCTAGTGGTCAAGTAGAGTTGAGCAATAGAGAGCTCAAATTAATTTTGCAAAAGACTGTGAATAGATCTAGAAAGAATTGGTCCAAAAAACTTGATGATGCATTATGGGCCTATAGAACTGCATACAAAAATCCTATGGGTATGTCTCCTTATAAGATGGTTATGGAAATGTAGCGGCCCGGCCTCAGATGGTCAAGTCTCTGTGTTTCAGTGTCATCCCTGGATCGGTAATGCTGACACACACAGTACTCGAAGGATTTATAACAGAGTAGCAATCACACACTTATTACATCGATGTCTCAAAAGAGAACTTATTACAATAATATGGCTTAAGGCCATCTAATGTGATAACAACGGAAGGCTTCGAAGATAAAGTGAGTCCATCAACTCCAACGGCATGGCTGAGCTGCACGGCAACGACCTATCGAACCTTACTCCTCTTCTAAAAAGTCTGCAACATAATACGTTGCAGCCCGAGAACGGGTCATCACATGGAATATGCTGGGAATATTACATAGTAGAGCAAGAACAAAATAATGCTATCACTACATGCATATTTGGCTGGTGGAAAGCTCTATGGTTATAGTTTTGCGAAAAGCCAATTTTTCCCTATAACAAAGGAATAGATTTTAATTTAACTATCATGGTGGTTGAAACATCATTGAGAATGGTTAACAGCATTCTCAATCCCAATTAAAGTAGTTAACATCCCAACAATATTAATTTAAGAGTCATGAGATACATGTGAAAACTCAAGTACTAGATACTCAAAATTGTCCATAACCGGGGACACGGCTAACCATGATTAGATTGTAAACTCTGCAGAGGTTTGTGCACTTTTCCCCACAAGACTCGATCACCTCCATTGATTTCTCGCACTTCATGGTGTTTGAGAAGCGGATGACCGAGACACAGTCTTTCAGAAACATTAACTCTCTACTCCGGGTAGACCATACCAAACCTACAAAACCCACTACCTGCTGATCTACCTCTTCAAGAGCTTCACGTAACATACTCAACTATGCTAGAGCCAATAATAGCTTGTGGCTGCACACGGAAGTTTCTAGCATGAATAATCTCAGTTCCCTTTGAGCACGGGTGGCGGTCCAAAAACAGGCAATCCTGGAATACCCAGGTACCTCAATCCACCCAGATGTGTATTTAAGTTGCCACCTTAAGTAAACCATTAATTAACCAACTCACATCTGTCATGGATACACTCAAACCCAAACCACGTCTACGAGCATAGCATAGTAGTATAAGCAAACGTAGAAGTAACTCCCAAGGGTTTGATAGTAACAGGGCAATAGGTTCTACCTCGACAACTACTTCCCAACCCACAAATTAGAGATATCCTAATCATGCAATGTTTGAGGATTGAGCTAATGCATAAAAACTAGGTATGAAAAGAGTATGATCAAAGTGTTACTTGCATTGCTGACGATCCATGAATCCTAGAGACTCATAATAACACGCTTCGCACTCCGGGAATTCTATCGCAATCAAACAATAACATACATAAGAAACAAGCAAAGATGCACAGGTAAAACTCAACTAAAAGAGGTTGACCAGAAAGTTCAACTTAAGAACTCTCGTTTGCAAAAAGATTCAATCCAAACGAAGCAACCAAAACTCAAACGGCGAAAGAAATAAGATCCGTTTACTAATCTGAACTAGGGTCAAATTTTATAGAGGCAAAACCTTGTTTGAGTTGATTATTCGGAAAGAGGGTTTCGATACGAAACTCTAGGCGCTTGAATCGCCTGATTCCGATAAACGAGCGAAAAGTTATACTAGATCGAACGTCGGATCAGAAATCGCGATCAGAAAAATCACGGAATAAATCCGATAAAAAGAAAAGCGACGAATGGCTTAACGAACAAACGTTCGTTATCTGAACCTAAATGAAAAACGCGTTCTTAAAACGAACGAACGAGCGAACGCTCGCTAAATAAATAAACCGGAGAAAAACCGATCTATTTTTAAAAAACGGAAACTAGGGTTTCAGAAAATAAACCGAACGGTTTTTAAAGAAAAAAACCGGCAGCCTCGGATCCGGCAGATACCTCCGGCGAGGCGGGGCTCTGGCGGGGGGGGGTGGCGGGGGGCGGCGGGGCTCAGCGACGGGAGGCGGCGGCGGCGGCGACTCCGGCGGCGGGCGGGGCTCGGCTCGGGCTCCGGCTCGGGTCGGGTTCCGGCGGTGGTGGTGGTGGGTGGGGGTGGTGGCGGGGCGGCGGGAGTTAAGAGAGGGGGGCTCGGCTTGGAGGAGGGCATGGGCGGGCGACGGTGGAGTCCGGCTCGCACTCCTCCAGTCGGCCCAAGCCTTCATGAGGAAAGGCGGCGCTGGTTGGGCCGGCTGGCTCGGTGGGCTTGACCCGGTCAGGTATGAGGAAGTTTTTTAAATTGTTCATGACAGAAAAAAATTCCTATAAAATAAAATAAAATCTAAAACATGCCAAAACAAATTTTCACCGTCTAAATGAAATATATAGAACGAGATGAACATTTTCTTGGCCCTAAAATGCAATTTTTAAAACGTGCAATTTTTTTCTAATGCAAATAAAATCCCAAATAAACTCCATAAAATCCAAATAACGATTTTAACATTTTTCCTCCAATATTTCAATTATTCTGGAGAAGTCATATTTTCTCCTCTCATTTATTTTTATTATGAAATATTTTTTTCGGAGAGAAGAATAATTAAAATAAAAAATCCTCGTTTTCAGTATTTGATAGAAATCAAATATGAAAACCGGAAAATCTAACTCTCTCGAGGGTCCTTGAGTTGCTTAGGATTTCGAGGATTGCGGAACGAAGATGCGATAAAATATGATATGCATGGATGACCTATGTATAACATTCCAAATTGAAAATTTGGGATGTTACAAACCTACCCCCCTTAAGATGAATCTCGCCCTCGAGATTCGGGTTGGCTAGAGAATAGGTGCGGGTGGTCCTTGCGAATATCATCTTCTCATTCCCAGGTGGCTTCCTCCTCGGTATGGTGGCTCCACTGAACTTTACAAAACTTGATAACCTTGCTGCGGGTGACTCGGCTGTCAAAGTCAAGAATCTTTACTGGCTTCTCCTCATAAGTCAAATTACTGTCCAATCAGACGCCTCTAGGGGCCTTGTATCTCTTAACGGTATATCGGCCATCTCAAGCATGACACTTCTTCAAGCTGTGATACGTGGAACACATCGTGAACTCTCGACAGTCCTTCAGGTAATTCCAGCTTGTAGGCAACTTCTCCCATCCGTTCCAAAACACGGTACGGTCCTACAAATCTTGGAGCTAACTTTCCCTTAACTCCAAAACGTTTCACTCCTCGCAAGGGTGATACCCACAGATAGGCTCTGTCTCCAATTTCATAAGCTACTTCCTTGCGTTTTGAATCTGCATAACTCTTACACTGGACTGAGCAATCTTCAATCTGTCTCGGATTAGTTTAACCTTCTCCTCCGACTCTTTGATCAAATCTTGTCCAAACAACTGACGGTCTCCTACCTCATCCCACATCAGAGGTGTCCTACATCTGCGTCCATACAGAGCTTCGAACGGTGCCATCTTCAAACTGGCCTGGTAGCTATTATTGTATGAGAACTCTGCATAAGGCAAATTGTCATCCGGACTAGATCCATAATCTAGCGCACAGGCTCTCAGCATGTCTTCCAGAATCTGATTAACTCTCTCTGTCTGTCCATCCGTCTGTGAGTGGAATGCTATACTGAACTCCAATCTGGTCCCCAGGGTCTGGTGTAGCTATTTCCAAAACTTTGAAGTAAACTGTGTTCCTCTATCTGATACGATGGCCCTTGGGACTCCATGCAAACATACAATCCTGGACATATATATCTTGGCCAACTTTGCACTTGTGTAAGTTGTTTTGACTAGGATGAAATGAGCTACTTTGGTCAAGTGATCCACTACTACCCATATTGAGTCATATCCTGCCTTGGTTCTGGGAAACCGGTGATAAAGTCCATGCCAAGCTTATCTCACTTCCATTCGGGTATCGACATAGGCTGTAGTAGTCCTGCTGGCTTCTGATGCTCTGCCTTCACCCTCTGACATACATCACATACAGCTACATACTCGGCAATATCCTTTTTCATACCAGTCCACCAGAAACGTTCCTTCAAATCCAAATACATCTTGGTGTTTCCAGGGTGTATCAAGTATGGTGAGTCATGAGCTTCCTGAAGTATTAACTTCCTGATCTCTGAGTTATTAGGCACATAAACTCGGTCCTCAAACCATAAGGTATCGTGCTCATCCTCTCGAAATCCTTTGGCATTTCCTTTACTCATCTTCTCCTTTATCTCAGCAATCTCCTTGTCATTCTTCTGAGCTTCTCGAATCTTATCCAACAATGTAGACTGAATCTCCATTGTTGCAACGAAACCTCTTGGAACAATCTCCAACCGAAGTTCCATGATATCCTCAGCTAACTCCTTGGGCAATCCCTTACTTTCAAGGATATTAGCGTAACTTTTTCGAATCAAAGCGTCAGCTAAAACATTGGCCTTTCCTGGATGATAGTGTAGCTTCATATCGTAATCCTTTATAAGCTCCAGGCATCTCCTTTGTCTAAGGTTCAACTCCTTCTCGGTGAAAATGTACTTCAAACTCTTATGATCCGTGTACACATCACAACGGTTTCCAATAAGATAGTGTCTCCAAGTTTTCAATGCATGCACTACGGCTGCTAGCTCCAAATCGTGCGTGGCATAGTTTAATTCATGGGGCTTCAGTTGTCGTGAGGCATACGAAACAACCTTTCCGTCTTGCATAAGCACACATCCAAGTCCCAAGTGAGAGGCGTCGCAATAAACTTGGAACTCCTTATGTATATCTGGCAGTGTTAGCACTGGGGCTGTAGTCAAACGTTTCTTCAACTCCTGAAAACTTGCCTCGCAGTCATCTGTCCATTTAAACTTAGTATCCTTCTTCAGCAATTCAGTCATTGGCTTGGCAATCTTGGAAAAAATTTCAATGAATCTCCGATAATATCCTGCGAGTCTAAGGAAACTGCGGATCTCGCTAACTGAAGTGGGTGCCAACCATTCAGTGACTGACTGAACCTTACTGGGGTCCACTGCTATACCCTCTCCTGATATAACATGCCCAAGAAATCCAACTTCCTTCAACCAAAACTCGCACTTGCTAAATTTAGCGTATAACT
This sequence comes from Aegilops bicornis, assembly GCA_021605145.1. Classification (NCBI taxonomy): domain Eukaryota; kingdom Viridiplantae; phylum Streptophyta; class Magnoliopsida; order Poales; family Poaceae; genus Aegilops; species Aegilops bicornis. The sequence goes on from CM038673.1 coordinate 49,074,783, forward strand.
GGTGTTCCCTGAGTTTCTCGAGAACTAAACGCAAATGCTCCTTGTGCTCCTCTTCGTTCTTCGAGTATACCATAATATCATCAATAAACACCACAACAAACTTGTCCAAATACTCCATGAACACCTTGTTCATCATTTTCATGAAATAGGCAGGGGTGTTAGTCAGTCCAAACGACATGACCGTATACTCATATAATCCCTACCGCATGGTGAATGTTGTTTTTGGTATATCCTTCTCTCGGATCTTCAACTGATGGTATCCCGACCGTAGATCAATCTTCGAAAACACCTTAGCTCCTTGCAACTAATCAAACATATCATTGATCATCGGTAATGGATACTTATTCTTAATCGTTACTTCATTCAAGGCTCGGTAATCAACGACCATCCTCAGGGATTTATCCTTTTTCTCGACCAAAAGTACTGGTGCTCCCCAAGGTGATGAACTCCTGCGAATATAACCTTTCTCCAATAACTCCTTGATCTGTTTCTTAATTTCCTCCGGATCATTTGCGGGCATCCGATAGGGTCTCTTGGATATTGGCCCTGCACTGCAATAGCTCTATCAAAAACTCTATGTCTCGATCCGGGGCATGCTGGTAACTCCTCCGGGAAAACATCCGGGTAATCCTTTACTACTGCACTTCCTCCTACACAACTCCGTGAGGGTATTCACTTGGCTCCTCCTAGGCACATGCCTAGATACATACTTAATCCTTTTTCCCTCCGGTGGTAAGATAAATCGACTTACTAGCACAGTCAATGCTTCCTCCATACTTTGACATCCAGTCCATACCTAATATCACATCCAATCCTTGCGACTCCAAGATAATTAGGTCAGACAGAAAAACATGTGTGCTAATGGTTAGGGGTATCTGGGTGCACCATCGGCTAGCCATGTACTCTGCTCCAGGTGAGCTCACTAAAAGAGGGGTCCTAAGGGTTTGGGTTGGTAACTTAAACTTATCCGCAAATCCCCTTGATATGTATGAATGCGATGCACCAGTATCAAAAAGAACAAGAGCGGTAAATGACTTAACCAAAAACTTACCTATTACCGCGTCCGGCTGCTCTTCAACCTCCTCCACGTTAACGTGGTTCACTTGTCCTTTGTTGAATGGATTGGGCTTGTTTCCAGCGCTCCCATTTCCGTTCCCATTCCTTCCTTCAGGGCATTCATTAGCATAATGCCCAGTCTTCCCGCACTTATAGCAAGTAACTTGACTTAGGTCTCTTTTGGTGGGTGTAGATGGGTTGGAGCGGTTCTGATTGTTATTCACTCTGTTCCCATTGCTATTCTTCGCACCATTGTGGTTATGCGATCCTCCTCCAGTATGGTTGTGACCTCCATGGTTATGAACAAGTCCTCCCGAGTTCGGGGTTAAACGGGGCTTCTGTTGAGCTCCTGAATTATACTTCCCTTGTCCATACTCCATCTTACGGCTCTCAATATGCTGCTGCTTTCCTTCAATCATTAGGGCCTTATCTACCAACTCCTGGTAGTTGTTGAAGGTTGCCACCATCAACTGCATGCTCATCTCATCGTTCAGCCCTTCCATGAACTTCTCCTGCTTCGCGGCATCTGTGGCTACATCATCAGGGGCATAGCGTGATAGCTTACTAAAATCATCCACGTACTGAGCCACAGTACGGTTCCCCTGGCGTAAGTTGCGAAACTCGCGCTTCTTCATCTGCATGGCTCCAGTTGAGACATGGGCTGTGTGAAAGGCTTGCCGAAACTGGTCCCAAGTGACATTGGCTATAGGAAAAGTAGCCGTGTAATTCTCCCACCATGCGGCTGCTGGTCCATCCAATTGATGTGCGGCAAAGCGCACCTTCTCAGCATCCGTGCATCCTGCGGTGGTTAACTTCCTTCCAATACGGCGTAGCCAGTCATCAGCAACTATTGGCTCGGTGCTGCTGGAAAACACCGGCGGCTGTAACCTCAGAAAACGGGCTAAATTATCCACTGGCGGAGGGTTGTTGTTGTTATTGTTGCCCTGGTTCTGAACTAGCAATTGCATCAAGGCATTTTGCTGTTGGATCAACTGGGTGAGCTCCGGTGGGAAAACAAAACCGGGGTCACGTCTCGGAGGCATCTGATGGGTTTAGAGGGAAGACATTAGAATAGAAAGCGGTCTAATGAGAGAACACTACCCATATGCATATGAGGCAAACACAATCAATTCACTCAATCAATCAAGCAAGGGCATACAAACAGTCTAGAACTATCGCAAAAGTGCTCAACTACTACTAGATACATGGGGGAAATACTACTAATATATGGTGGTCATCTAAAAACTTTGATCGGTGGAAGACTCCATGATGTCCGCTCCATCTTCGTCTTCGTAGTCATCATCACTTGGATCGGAATCGGTGTAAATGCGATGATGATGTAGTTGTCCGGGCAAGTGGGGTCGTCGTCTTCTTCTTCCGGTGCTGGTCCTCCCATGAATACTCCGATCTTCTTAACCAGGTCGTCGTTCTTCTCCAGTAGTGTCTTGATTTCCTCCTCGTATCCGTCGCGTGTAAACTTGAGTTCTTCCTCTAGTTCAATGATCCTGGTCTTCGCCTTCCTCAACTCCATCATATCTGCGCACATCTGGTTTTCCTAACATCGAATGTGTTGGTTTAGCTCCTGGATGAAAGCTGCAATGGATCTATCCTTCTTGGTGTTGATTACTTCCCATTGCTCGTCTCGGCGCCCACATATTTGGTAGATGGTGTCCTTTAGCTCCCTGTTGTATACTTCTCCAATGCGTCCCATGGTAATGTGGGCTGCCATGCTCTTGCCTAAACTCTAGGTGGGTGCTTCGAAAGAAAACTCTATGGGCTTAGAAGTTGGCGAGAACGTCCTTCCTGGAACTCGTACTTGAATCATCCAACGCTCCTCTTCTGGTAAGGTGGCGTTGTAAGTCCCGGTGAAACTGGGTATTCCAATGTTCAAGTACCTAGTGGCTTCCTTCAAGTGGCGTCCAAAAGGTGTGTCTTCATCCGGTTGTGCAAACTTGTTCTTCATCTCCGTCATCCTAAAGAGTGGAAAAATGGAGAGAAGTCAGAAATGAGTAGAGAAGAGTGACCTATGGTTTATCTTAGTGGTCGTGTCCTACACTCAGCGTGTGCTCTGATACCATCTTGTAGCGACCCGACCTCAGATGGTCAAGTCTCTGTGTTTCAGTGTCATCCCTGGATCGGTAATGCTGACACACACAGTACTCGAAGGATTTATAACAGAGTAGCAATCACACACTTATTACATCGATGTCTCAAAAGAGAACTTATTACAATAATATGGCTTAAGGCCATCTAATGTGATAACAGCGGAAGGCTTGGAAGATAAAGTGAGTCCATCAACTCCAACGGCATGGCTGAGCTGCACGGCAACGACCTATCAAACCTTACTCCTCGTCTAAAAGTCTGCAACATAATACGTTGCAGCCCGAGAACGGGTCAAGACATGGAATATCTTTGGCAATATAACACAGTAGAGCAAGAACAAAATAATGCCATCACTACATGCATATTTAGCTGGTGGAAAGCTCTATGGTTATAATTTTGCGAAAAGCCAATTTTTCCCTACAACAAAGGAATAGATTTTAATTTAACTATCATGGTGGTTGAAACATCATTGAGAATAGTTGACAGCATTCTCAATCCCAATTAAAGTAGTTAACATCCCAACAATATTAATTTAAGAGTCATGAGATACATGTGAAAACTCAAGTACTAGATACTCAAAATTGTCCATAACCGGGGACACGGCTAACCATGATTAGATTGTACACTCTGCAATGGTTTGCGCACTTTTCCCCACAAGACTCGATAGCCTCCATTGATTTCTCACACTTCATGGTGTTTGAGAAGCGGATGACTGAGACACAGTCTTTCAGAAACATTAACTCTCTACTCCGGGTAGACCATACCAAACCTACAAAACCCACTACCTGCTGATCTACCTCTTCAAGAGCTTCACGTAACTTACTCAACTATGCTAGAGCCCATAATAGCTTGTGGCTGCACACGGAAGTTTCTAGCATGAATAATCTCAATTTCCTTTGAGCTTGGGTGGCGGTCCAAACAAAAACAGGCAATCCTGGAATGCCCAGGTACCTCAATCCACCCAGATGTGTATTTAAGTTGCCACCTTAAGTAAACCATTAATTAACCAACTCACATCTGTCATGGATACACTCAAACCCAAACCACGCTTCACGAGCATAGCATAGCAGGATAAGCAAACGTAGAAGTAACTCCCAAGGGTTTGATAGTAACAGGGCAATAGGTTCTACCTCAACAACTACTTCCCAACCCACAAATTAAAGATATCCTAATCATGCAATGTTTGAGGATTGAGCTAATGCATAAAAACTGGGTATGAAAAGAGTATGATCAAAGTGTTACTTGCCTTGCTGACGATCCGTGAATCCTAGAGACTCGTGGTAACACGCTTCGCACTCCGGGAATTCTATCGCAAGCAAAGAATAACATACATAAGCAACAAGCAAAGATGCACAGGTAAAACTCAACTAAAAGAGGTTGACCAGAAAGTTCAACTTAGGAACTCTGGTTTGCAAAAAGAATCAATCCAAACGAAGCAACAAAACTCAAACGGCGAAAGAAATAAGATCCGTTTACTAATCTGAACTAGGGTCAAATTTTACAGAGGAAAAAACTTGTTTGATTTGATTATTCGGAAAGAGGGTTTCGAGACGAAACTCTAGGCGCTTGAATCGCCTGATTCCGATAAAAGAGCGAAAAGTTATACTAGATCGAACATCGGATCAGAAATCGAGATTAGAAAAATCGCGGAATAAATCCGATAAAAAGAAAAGCGACGAACAGCTTAACGAACGAACGTTCGTTATCTGAACCTAAACGAAAAACGCGTTCGTTAAAACGAACGAACGAGCGAACGCTCGCTAAATAAATAAACCGGAGAAAAACCAATATATTTAAAAAAAGGAAACTAGGGTTTCGGAAAATAAATCGAACGGTTTTTAAAGAAAAAAACCGGCGGTCTCGGATCCGGTGGATACCTCCGGCGAGAGGTCCGGCGAAGCGGGGCTCCGGCGGGGCTCGGCGACGGGAGGCGGCGGGGCTCGGCGATGGGAGGCGGCGGCGGCGGCGACTCCGGCGGCGGCGGCGGGGCTCGGATCGGGTTCCGGCGGTGGTGGTGGTGGGTGGTGGTGGCGGCGGGGCGGCGGTATTTAAGAGAGAGGGGGGCTCGGCTTGGAGGAGGGGCCAAAGGCGGGCGTGGTGATCCGGCTCGGACTCCTCCGAGTCGGCATGAGCCTGTGAGGAAAGCGGTGGCGAGGTTGGGCGGCTGGCTCACTGGCTTGACCCGGTCGAGGTATGAGGAAGTTTTTTAATAGTTCCATGACGGAAAAAATTCCTATAAAATAAATAAAATCTAAAAAATGCCAAAACAAATTTTCACCGTCTAAATGAAATATTTAGAACGAGATGAACATTTTCTTGGCCCTAAAATGCAATTTTTAAAAAGTGCAAAAAAAATTCTAATGCAAATAAAATCCCAAATAAACTCAAATAAAATCCAAATAATGATTTTAACATTTTTCCTCCAATACTTCAATTATTTTGGAGAAGTCATATTATCTCCTCTCATTTATTTTTATTATGAAATATATTTTTTCGGAGAGAAAAATAATTAAAATAAAAAATCCTCGTTCTCAGTATTTGATAGAAATCAAATATGAAAACCAGAAAATCCCCAACTCTCTCCGAGGGTCCTTGAGTTGCTTAGGATTTCGAGGATTGCGGAACGAAGATGCGATAAAATATGATATGCATGGATGACCTATGTATAACATTCCAAATTGAAAATTTGGGATGTTACGGGAAAAGCGTGTCATTTACCTCTTGAACTTGAACATAAAGCATATTGGGCTATTAAAGAGCTCAATTATGACTTCAAACTTGCCGGTGAGAAGAGGTTGTTTGATATTAGCTCACTTGATGAATGGAGAACCCAAGCCTATGAGAATGCAAGCTTTTCAAAGAAAAAATCAAACGCTGGCATGATAAGAGGTTACAAAAGCGTGAGTTTAACGTAGGAGATTATGTGTTATTATTCAACTCTCGTTTAAGATTTTTTGCAGGAAAACTTCTCTCAAAATGGGAAGGTCCCTACGTTATCGAGGAGGTCTATCGTTCTGGTGCTATAAAAATCAACAACTTCGAAGGCACAAATCCGAGGGTGGTAAACGGTCAAAGAATTAAACATTATATTTGAGGTAATCCCATCAATGTTGAAACTAATATTATTGAAACCGTAACCCCTGAGGAATACATAAGGGACACTTTCAAGAACGTTCCAGACTCCGAAAAGGTATAGGTATGTGGTACGGTAAGTAAACCGACTCCAAAATAACTTTAATGGAAATTTTTATCAGTTTTGGATTATTTAAGAATTTTAGGAAGAAAGAAGTAGTCCGAAAGGGACATGAGGCCCCCACGAGAGTGGAGGGCGCCCCCCTGTAGGGCGCACCCCCTCTGTCTCGTGGGCACCTCGTGTGCCTCCCGGACTCCGTTTTCTTGCACGTTACGTATTTTGGTCGGTAAAAATTCATTATATATACTCCCGAAGGTTTTGACCACTCTATCACGCAAATATCCTCTGCTTTCGTTTCAAGATGTTTCCGTTGCAGTTTTAGAGCACCATGACTTCACCCTCCTCCAACAATGAAGACAAGGATGCTTGTCTTTTGAAGATAGAGCTGAAAAGAGAAGAACCAGAAGAGATCAACAAGGATGAAGGGATCAAGAAAGCCATGGAGGTTCAAGCTCCGGCGGTGAAAGAGGAAGATATCCCTCAACCTTTACCTAATCTCTTTACTCCAACAGAGATCGAAGCTTTCAAGATTATTGAGTTAGCTCGCATACAGAAAAAGTATCTCACACAGGAGAATATTCTGTTGAAGGATCATATTGCTGGGCTTAAGGGCATTATCCGCAAGTTGGAGGAACTTTTGCGCTCAATGTGCGATTATCCACCGTCATCATCACCACCTCCATCACCTCCGAGGACATAATCACATGGGTATCGGCACTCCCCTTGGCAACTGCCAAGCTTGGGGGAGGTGCCCCGGTATCGTATCACCATCATACTCCTATCTTTACCGCTTTATTTAGTTCGATCCTTTAAGTAGTATCTTGATCTAGTAGTTTGAAGTTTTGATATCAAGTAGTTTTGAGTTTTGCATTGTGATCTCTTTATGTAATCGAGTCTGTGTGTTATCTATAATAAAGATTAGTGTTGAGTCAAGGGCTTTGCTATGTTGCTATGATCTTGAGAAAGTAGAAAGAATAAAAGAGTTCATATTGATCTTATGGATAGTGATAACTTCACACATAGAAAGTATGAGGCATAAAAATTGTTGAGAGTTGATGAACGTAGCCTTGGTCATCGTTGCAATTAATAGGAAGTGATAAGGAAAGAGGGGTTCACATATAAATATATTATCTTGGACATCTTTTATGATTGTGAAGCACTCATTAAGTACGACATGCTAAAAGAGTTTATGTTGGACAAGGAAGACAACGTAATGGTTTATGTTTTCCGACATCTCAGTTAAAGTATATTGTCATTGACCTTCCAAACATGTTGAGCTTGCCTTTCCCCCTCATGCTAGCCAAATTACTTGCACCAAGTAGAGATACTACTTGTGCTTCCAATTACCCTTAAACCCAGTTTTGCCATGAGAGTCCACCATACCTACCTATGGATTGAGTAAGATCCTTCAAGTAAGTTGTCATCGGTGCAAGCAATAAAAATTGGTCTTTAAATATGTATGACTTATTAGTGCAGAGAAAATAAGCTTTATACGAACTTGTTGTGGAAGTAATAAAAGCGACGGACTGCATAATAAAGGTCCACATACAAGGGGCAATATAAAGTGACGTTCTTTTGCATTAAGATTTTGTGCATCAACCCTAAACGCGCATGACAACCTCTGCTTCCCTCTGCGAAGGGCCTATATTTTACTTTATGTTTTTACTTTACGCTTGAGTCAAGGTGATCCTCACCTTTCCCTTTTTATTTTATCCTTTGGCAAGCTCCTCGTGTTTGAAAGATCATGATATATATATATCCAATTGGATGTAAGTTAGCATGGGCCATTATTGTTGACATCACCTAAAGGTGAATACGTTGGGAGGCAACACAATAAGCCCCTATCTTTCTTAGTGTCCAGCTGAAGCTCTATAACCACAAGTATTGCGTGAGTGTTAACAATTGTAGGAGACTACGAGATAGTTGAGTATGTGAGCTTGCTGAAAAGCTCTATTATTGACTCTTTCTGATGTTACGATAAATTGCAATTGCTTCATTGACTGAGATTATAGTTTGTTAGTTCCCAATGAAGTTTTTGAACCATACTTGACATTCTGAATTGCTTGTTACTTGAGCATAGGAAATCATATGACAAAATATATATATGTTGTTGTTATTAGAATGACATGATGCCCTCATGTCCGTATTTATTTTTATCGACACCTCTATCTCTAAACATGTGGACATATTTTTCGATTTCGGCTTCCGCTTGAGCACAAGCGAGGTCTAAGCTTGGGGGAGTTGATACGTCCATTTTGCATCATGCCTTTATATCAATATTTATTGCATTATGGGCTGTTATTACACATTATATCTCAATACTTATGGCTATTCTCTCTTATTTTACAAGGTTTACCATGAAGAGGGGGAATGCCGGCAGCTGGAATTCTGGCTGGGAAAGGAGCAAACATTGGAAACCTATTCTGCACAGCTCCAAAAGTCCTGAAACTCCACGAAACAACTTTTTGGAATTTATAAGAATTTCTGAGCGAAAGAAATAGGCCAGGGGGCCCACACCCTGTCCAGGAGACAGGGGCGCCCCCCCTATAGGGCGCGCCCCTATCTCCTGGGCCCCCTGGTGGGCCTCCGGCGTCCATCTTCTGCTATATCATCACTTTTACCCTAGGAAAAATCGTGGGAAAGCTTACGGGACGAAACTCCGCCGCCACGAGGCGGAACCTTGGCGGAATCAATCTAGGGCTCTGGCGGAGCTGTTCTAAGGGGACACTTCCCTCCGGGAGGGGGAAATCATCACCAACGATCCTCTCATCGGGAGGGGGTCAATCTCCATCAACATCTTCACCAGCACCATCTCCTCTCAAAACCCTAGTTCATCTCTTGTACCCAATCTTGTATCAAAACCACAAACTGGTACCCGTGGGTTGCTAGTAGTGTTGATTACTCCTTGTAGTTGATGCTAATTGGTTTACTTGGTGGAAGATCATATGTTCAGATCCTTTATGCATATTATTACTCCTCTGATTATGAACATAAATATGCTTTGTGAGTAGTTACGTTTGTTCACGAGGACATGGGTGAAGTCTTGCTATTAGTAGTCATGTGAATTTGGTATTCGTTCGATATTTTGATGAGATGTATGTTGTCTTTTCCTCTAGTGGTGTTATGTGAACGTCGACTACATGAAACTTCACCATTATTTGGGCCTAGAGGAAGGCATGGGGAAGTAATAAGTAGATGATGGCTTGCTAGAGTGACAGAAGCTTTAACCCTAGTTTATGTGTTGCTTCGTTAGGGGCTGATATGGATCCATGTGTTTAATGTTGTGGTTAGGTTTACCTTAATACTTCTTTTGTAGTTGCGGATGCTTGCAATAGGGGTTAATCATAAGTGGGATGCTTGTCCAAGTTAGGGCAGTACCCTAGTACCGGTCCACCCACGTATCAAATTATCAAAGTACCGAACGCGAATCATATGAACGTGATGAAAACTAGCTTGACGATAATTCCCAATGTGTCCTCGGGAGCTCCTTTATCATTATTAGAAATTGTCCAGGCTTATCCTTTGCTACATAAAGGATTGGGCCACCTTGCTGCACTTTATTTACTTTATTTACTTGTTGCTCGTTACTATTTATCTTTTCACAAAACTATCTATCACCTACTATTTCAGTGCTTGCAGAGAAAACCTTACCGAAAACCGCTTATCATTTCCTTATGCTTCTCGTTGGGGTCGACACTCTTACTTATCTAAAGGAGTAAGATTTACCCCCTACACTTGTGGGTCATCAATACCCTCCGATACTACTCATAGATTCATCAAACTAAGCAAACAACACATAGAAAACAGAATCTGTCAAAAACAGAACAGTCTGTAGTAATCTGTATCAAACGTATACTTGTGGAACTCCGAAAATCCTACCAAATTAGTAAGTCGTAAGATATTTGTTTAAAAATCTGCAACAAAAAGAATCAGATTAAAAGCACATTTATGTGAATTATCAAAACTAATTTACTGGGTGAAAAAGTTTCTGATTTTCAGCAGGATCAACACAACTATCACCGTAAGCTATCCCAAAGGTCTTACTTGGCACTTTATTGAAACTAAAGCTATTAAACATGATTACTACAGTAGCATAATCATGTGGACACACAAAAATAGTAAAGTTAAATATTGGTTTGTCTCCCAACAAGCGCTTTTCTTTAATGCCTTTCTAGCTAGGCATGATGATGACAATGATGCTCACATAAAAGATAAGAATTGAGAGATAACGGGAGCGTCATGAAGCGTATGACTAGAACATTTAAGTCTAACCCACTTCCTATGCATAGGGATTTTGTGAGCAAACAACTTATTGAAACAATAATCAACTAGCATAGGAAGGTAAAACAAGCATAAGTTCAAAACTTGAAGCACATAGAGAGGAAACTTGATATTATTGGAATTCCTACAAGCATATATTCCTCCCTCATAATAATTTTCAGTAGCATCATTAATGAATTCAACAATATAACCAGCACCTAAAGCATCCTTTTCATGATCTACAAGCATAGAAAATTTACTACTCTCCACATAAGCAAAATTCTTCTTATTCGGAATAGTGGGAGTATCATAAAAGACTTGAATACTATAAATTGTTTCCACATTAAAAGAGTAATGTTCAGAAAAAAGGTAATCATAATCATGACAAGTTTTATAAATATAATCATCATTACTTTTTATAGCATAAGTTTCATCACAATAATCATCATAAGTAGCAACTTGGTTCTCATCATAATCAATTGAAACCTCTTCCAAGATAGTGGAATCATCACTAAATAAAGTTGACACTCTTCCAAATCCACTTTCATATTCATCACTATAAGATTCAACATCCTCCAAAACAGTGGGATCACTACTTCCTAAAGTTGACACTCTTCCGAACCCACTTTCATCAATATAATCATCATAGGTAAGAGGCATGCTATCATCATAACAACTTTGCATATCAAAACTTGGGAGGCTAAAAATATCATCTTCATTAAGCATAGCTTCCCCAAGCTTGTGGCTTTGCATATCATTAGCATCATGGATATTCAAGGAATTCATACTAACAACATTGCAATCATGATCATCATACAAAGATCTAGTACCAAACATTCTAATGCATTCTTCTTCTAGCACTTGAGCACAATTTTCCTTTCCATCATTCTCACGAAAGATATTAAAAAGACGAAGCGTATGAGACAAACTCAATTCCTTTTTTTTGTAGTTTTATTTTATAAACTAAACTAGTGATAAAACAAGAAACAAAAAGATGCGATTGCAAGATCTAAAGATATACCTTAAAGCACTCACCTCCCCGGCAACGGCGCCAGAAAAGAGCTTGATGTCTACTACACAACCTTCTTCTTGTAGACATTGTTGGGCCCCCAAGTGCAGAGATTTGTAGGACAGTAGCAAATTTCCCTAAAGTGGATGACCTAAGGTTTATCAATCTGTGGGAGGCATAGGATGAACATGGTCTCTCTCAAACAACCCTGCAACCAAATAACAAAGAGTCTCTTGTGTCCCCAAGACACACAATACAATGGTAAATTGTATAGGTGCACTAGTTCGGCGAAGAGATGGTGATACAAGTGCAATATGGATGGTAGATATAGGTTTTAGTAATCTAAAATTATAAAAACAGCAAGATAACTAATGATAAAAGTGAGCGTAAACAGTATTGCAATGGTAGGAAACAATGCCCAAGGTTCATACTTTCACTAGTGCAAGTTCTCTCAACAATAATAACAAAATTGGATCATATAACTATCCCTCAACATGCAACAAAGAGTCACTCCAAAGCCACTAGTAGCGGAGAACAAACAAAGAGATTATGGTAGGGTACGAAACCACCTCAAAGTTATCCTTTCTGTTCTATCTATTCAAGAGTCCGTAGTAAAATAACATGAAGCTATTCTTTTCGTTAAATCTATCATAGAGTTCATACTAGAATAACACCTTAAGACACAAATCAACCAAAACCCTAATGTCACCTAGATACTCCATTGTCACCTCAAGTATCCGTGGGCATGATTATACGATATGCATCACACAATCGCAGATTCATCTATTCAACCAACACGAAGTACTTCAAAGATTGCCCCCAAAGTTTCTACCGGAGAGTCAAGACGGAAACGTGTGCCAACCCTTATGCATAGGTTCATGGGCGGAACCCGCAAGTTGATCACCAAAACATACATCAAGTGGATCACATGATATCCCATTGTCACCACGGATAAGCACGGCAAGACATACATCAAGTGTTCTCAAATCCTTAAAGACTCGATCTGATAAGATAACTTCAAAGGGAAAACTCAATTCATCACAAGAGAGTAGAGGGGGAGAAACATCATAAGATCCTAATATAATAGCAAAGCTCGCGATACATCAAGATCGTGCCATAGAGAGAACACGAGAGAGAGAGATCAAACACATAGCTACTGGTACATACCCTCAGCCCCGAGGGTGAACTACTCCCTCCTCGTCATGGATAGCGTCGGGATGATGAAGATGGCCACCGGTGAGGGATCCTCCCTCCGGCAGGGTGCCGGAACGGGCTCCCGAGAGGTTTTTGGTGGCTACAGAGGCTTGCGGCGGCGGAACTCCCGATCTATCTTCGTATTCGATGGTTAAGGGTATATGGGAATATATAGGCGAAAGAAGTCGGTCGGGGGAGCCTCGAGGGGACCATGAGGGTGGAGGGCGCGCCCAGGGGGGTGGGCGCGCCCCCCTGTCTCCCCTGTCTCGTGGCCTCCTCGACGCTTCCCTGGCTTGCACTCCAAGTTCCCGGGATTGCTTCTGTTCCAAAAATAACTTTTCCAAAGGTTTCATTCCGTTTGGACTCCGTTTGATATTCGTCTTCTTCAAAAGACTGAAATAGTCAATAAAACAGCAATATGGGCTGGCCCTCCAGTTAATAGGTTAGTCCCAAAAGTAATATAAAAGTGTATAATAAAGCCCGTAATCATTCAAAACAGATAATAAAATAGCATGAATGCTTCATAAATTATAGATACGTTGGAGACGTATCACCCGCCACGAGCATCAACACTCATTGGACCGCAGTATTATTTCCAACAAGTCAGTAGCTCGTTCCATTGTTCCGGAGAACGGAGTTTTAGTCATCTTTCCCAAAAGGTACGGTTCGCAAGCATCAAATGATTCATAATCAAGTGATTCCAAAAACCCATCAGCATGGAGTTTCTTCATGCGCTTTACACCGATATGACCCAAACGGCAGTGCCACAAATAAGTTGCACTATCATTATTAACTTTGCATCTTTTGGCATCAATATTATGAATATGTGTATCACTACAATCGAGATACAACAAACTATTTCCATTGGGTGTATGACCATCGAAGGCTTTATTCATGTAAACAGAACAACAATTATTCTCTGACTTTAAATGAATAACCATATTGCAATAAACATGATCAAATCATATTCATGCTCAATGCAAACGCCAAATAAAATTTATTTAGGTTTAACACTAACCCCGAAAGTATAGGGAGTGTGCGATGATGATCATATCAATCTTGGAACCACTTCCAAAATACATCGTCACTTCACCCTCAACTAGTCTCTGTTTATTCTGTAACTCCTGTTTCGAGTTAACTAATTTTTAGCAACCGAACAAGTATCAAATACCCAGGGCTACAATAAACATTAGTAAGGTACACATCAATAACCTGTATATCAAATATACCCTTGTTCACTTTGCCATCCTTCTTATCCACCAAATATTCAGGGCATTTACGCTTCCTGTGACCATTTCCTTTGCAATAGACGCACTCAGTTTCAGGATTTAGTCTAGCTTTGGGCTTCTTCACGGAACAGCAACTTGCTTGCTATTCTTCTTGAAGTTCCCCTTCTTCCCTTTGCCCTTTTCTTGAAACTAGTGATTTTGTCAACCATCAACACTTGATGCTTTTCTTGATTTCTACCTTCGTCGATTTCAGCATCGCGAAGAGCTTGGGAATATTTTCGTTATCCCTCGCATATTATAGTTCATCACGAAGTTCTAGTAACTTGGTGATAGTGACTAGAGAACTCTGTCAATAACTATCTTATCTAGAAGATTAACTCCCACTTGATTCAAGTGATTGTAGTACTCAGACATTCTGAGCACATGCTCACTAGCTGAGCTATTCTCCTCCATCTTGTAGGCAAAGTACTTGTCAAAGGTCTCATACCTTTCGACACGGAAATGAGTATAAAATACCAATTTCAACTCTTGGAACATCGTATATGCTCCGTGGCATTCAAAACATTTTTGAAGTCCCGGTTCTAAGCCGTAAAGCATGGTGCACTAAACTATCAAGTAGTCATCATACTGAGCTCTGTCAAACGTTCATAATATCTGCATCTGCTCCTGCAATAGGTCTGTCACCTAGCGATGCATCAAGAACATAATTCTTCTGTGCAGCAATGAGGATAATCCTTAGATCACGGATCCAATACGCATCATTACTACAAACATCTTTCAACATAGTTTTTCTCTAGGAACATATCAGAATAAACATAGGGAAGCAACAATGCGAGCTATTGATCTACAACAAAATTTGCAAAATACTATCAGGACTAAGTTCATGATAAATTAAAGCTCAATTAATCATATTACTTAAGAACTCCCACTTAGATAGACATCCCTCTAATCATCTAAGTGATCACGTGATCCAAATCAACTAAACCATGTCCGATCATCACGTGAGATGGAGTAGTTTTCAATGGAGAACATCACTATGTTGATCATATCTATTATATGATTCACACTCGACCTTTCGGTCTCAGTGTTCCGAGGCCATATCTGCATATGCTAGGCTCGTCAAGTTTAACCTGAGTATTCTGCGTGTGCAAAACTGTCTTACACACGTTGTATTTGAACGTAGAGCTTACCACACCCGATCATCATGTGGTGTCTCGGCACGAAGAACTGTCGCACCGGTGCATACTCAGGAAGAACACTTATACCTTGAAATTTTTAGTAAAGGATCATCTTATAAAGCTACCGTCAAACTAAGCATAATAAGATGTATAAAAGATAAACATCACATGCAATCAAAATGTGTGATATGATATGGCCATCATCATCTTGTGCCTTTGATCTCCATCTCCAAAGCATCGTCATGATCTCCATCGTCACCGGCTTGACACCATGATCTCCATCATCTTGATCTATATCAATGTGTCGTCACATGGTCGCCTCGCCAACTATTGCTCTTGCAACTATTGCTATCGTATAGCGATAAAGTAAAGCAATTATTTGACGCTTGCATCTTATGCAATAAAGAGACAACCATAAGGCTTCTGCCAGTTGCCGATAACTTCAACAAAACATGATCATCTCATACAACAACCTATATCTCATCACGTCTTGACCATATCACATCACAACATGCCTTGCAAAAACAAGTTAGACGTCCTCTATTTTGCTGTTGCAAGTTTTACGTGGCTGCTACGGGCTGAGCAAGAACCGTTCTTACCTACGCATCAAAACCACAACGATATTTCGTCAAGTTAGTGATGTTTTAACCTTCGCAAGGACCGGGCGTAGCCACTCAGTTCAACTAAAGTTGGAGAAACCGACACCCGCCAGCCACATGTGTGCAAAGCACGCCGGTAGAACCAGTCTCGCGTAAGCGTCTGGCGTAATGTCGGTCCGGGCCGCTTCATCCAACAATACCGCCGAACCAAAGTATGACATGCTGGTAAGCAGTATGACTTGTATCACCCACAACTCACTTGTGTACTACTCGTGCATATAAAATCTACGCATAAACCAGGCTCGGATGCCACTGTTGGGGAACGTACTAATTTCAAAAAAATTCCTACGCACACGCAAGATCATGGTGATGCATAGCAACGAGCGGGGAGAGTGAGTCCGCATACCCTCGTAGACGAAAGCAGAACCGTTAGCACAACGCGGTTGATGCAGTCGTACGTCTTCACGATCTGACCGATGCAAGTACCGAACGTACGGCACCTCCGAGTTCAGCACACGTTCAGCTCGATGACGTCCCGCGAACTCCGATCCAGCAGAGCTTCACGAGAGAGTTCTGTCAGCACGACGGCGTGATGACGGTGATGATGTTGCTACCGACGCAGGGCTTCGCCTAAGCACCGCTACGATATGACCGAGGTGGAATATGGTGGAGGGGGGGCACCGCACACGGCTGGCAGAGATCAACAGATCAAATTGTGTGTCTAGAGGTGCCCCCTGCCCCCGTATATAAAGGAGTGGAGAAGGGGGGAGGGCCAGCCCTCCTATGGCGCGCCCTGGAGGAGTCCTACTCCCACCGGGAGTAGGATTCCCCCCTTCCAAGTAGTAGGAGTAGGAGTCAAGGAAAAGAGAAAAGAGAAGAGAAGGAAGGAGGGGGCGCAGCCCCTCCCCCTAGTCCAATTCGGACTAGGCCTTGGGGGGGCATGCAGCCTCCCCTCTCTCTTTCCCCTAAAGCCCAATAAGGCCCATATACTCCCTGGCGAATTCCCGTAACTCTCCGGTACTCCGATAAATACCTGAATCACTCGGAACCTTTCCGATGTCCGAATATAGTCATCCAATATATCGATCTTTACGTCTCGACCATTTCGAGACTCCTCGTCATGTCCCCGATCTAATACGGGACCCCGAACTACCTTAGGTACATCAAAACACATAACTCATAATATAAATCGTCACCGAACGTTAAGCGTGCGGACCCTACGGGTTCGAGAACTATGTAGACATGACCGAGACACATCTCCGGTCAATAACCAATAGCGGAACCTGGATGCTCATATTGGCTCCCACATATTCTACGAAGATCTTTATCGGTCAAACCGCATAACAACATACGTTGTTCCCTTTGTCATCGGTATGTTACTTGCCCGAGATTCGATCATCGGTATCTCAATACCTAGTTCAATCTCGTTACCGGCAAGTCTCTTTACTCGTTATGTAATGCATCATCCCGCAACTAACTCATTAGTCACATTGCTTGCAAGGCTTATAGTGAAGTGCATTACCGAGTGGGCCCTGAGATACCTCTCCAACAATCGGAGTGAAAAATCCTAATCTCGAAATACGCCAACTCAACAAGTACCTTCGGAGACACTGTAGAGCACCTTTATAATCACCCAGTTACGTTGTGACATTTGGTAGCACACAAAGTGTTCCTCCGGTAAACGGGAGTTTCATAATCTCATAGTCATAGGAACATGTATAAGTCATGAAGAAAGGAATAGCAACATACTCAACGATCAAGTGCTAAGCTAACGGAATGGGTCAAGTCAATCACATCATTCTCCAAATGATATGATCCCATTAATCAAATGACAACTCATGTCTATGGCTAGGAAACTTAACCATCTTTGATTCAACGAGCTAGTCAAGTAGAGGCATACTAGTGACACTTTGTTTGTCTATGTATTCACACATGTACTAAGTTTCCGGTTAATACAATTCTAGCATGAATAATAAACATTTATCATGAAATAAGGAAATAAATAATAACTTTATTATTGCCTCTAGGGAATATTTCCTTCACATATGACTAGCACATTTAAGCCTAACTCACTTCCTATGCATAGGTATTTTGTGAGCAAACAACTTATGGGAACAATAATCAATTAGCATAGGAAGGCAAAACAAGCATAACTTCAAGATTTTAAGCACATAGAGAGGAAACTTGATATTATTGCAATTCCTACAAGCATATGTTCCTCCCTCATAATAATTTTCAGTAGCATCATGAATGAATTCAACCATATAACCAGCACCTAAAGCATTCTTTTCATGATCTGCTTGCATAGAAATTTTACTACTCTCCACATAAGCAAAATTCTTCTTATTCGGAATAGTGGGAGTATCATAAGAGACTCGAATACTATAAATTATTTCCACATTAAAAGAGTAATGTTCAGAAAAAGGGTAATCAAAATCATGACAAGTTTTATAAATATAATCATCACTACTTTTTATAGCATAAGTTTCATCACAATAATCATCATAAGTAGCAACTTTGTTCTCATCATAATCAATTGAAACCTCTTCCAAAATAGTGGATTCATCACTAAATAAAGACATACCTCTCCAAATCCACTTTCATAATTATCACAATAAGATTCAACATCCCCCAAAATAGTGGGATTATTACTTCCTAAAGTGGACACTCTACCAAACCCACTTTCATCAATATAACCATCATAAATAGGAGGCATGCTATCATCATAATAAATTTGCTCATCAAAATTTGGGAGGCTAAAAATATCGTCTTCATTAAACGTAGCATCCCCAAGCTTAGGACAAACATTAATTGCAGCAAATATATTCTCAAACATGTCATTCTCATCAAACGTAGCATCCCCAAGCTTGGGCCTTTTCATATCATAAGCATAATCACTCTCATCATTAATAGTATGGATAGCACCAATAGTATAGCAATTATCATCATCACAATGAGTAATAGGAGAAACGTCATTTGGGAGGGATACCTTTTTACCTTTGCTTCTCCGTATTTTCTTTTTCTTCTTCACATCATGTGTGGGTTTAACCCTCTTCTTTGAGCTCCTTATTAATGAGATTGTTTGAATAGAAATCTCCTCCTCGTTACCTGATTCATCATAAGAAATAATAGGAGGATATTGGGAAGTCTCTTCCCTTTCATTAGTATTCTCTTCATCTTCTATTTGCTTTCTTTTCTTTATGTAATTGGCAATGTGAGGATTTTCAATGCAATTCACCGCACAATACATATAAATTTCCTCTAGATCAATATCAAGGAATTTATCAAGATTAAATTTTGGAATATGCTTAGTTAAACTTTTCAATTCTTAATAATCCAAAAGAAAACTAAGTTCATTATGATGTGCAAGGGAAATCAAGTAATCACAGTTTTTGGACACGATTCGATCATGAAACAATTTGCATCGGAGATTTAAATGAACATGTTCATTGCAAAGTTCACAAGTACGGTAAATAAATTTTAAATTTTCAGCACTCACATCTAGCCTTTCTTGCAACCATTTAGTTTCTAAATACGTATGTCTCTTGCAAAATCTATCTTCCCTGCTTGGTGTCTACTTGCAAACTCTATGCACTCCACAAAAATTGACATGCTTATAAGAGACATTTTCATCATGACTAGTGCAATCATCATTAGTACTAGGGATATTCAAAGAGTTCATACTAACGACATTGCAATCATGCACATCATTCAAAGATTTAGTACCAAACATGTTATAGACTTCTTCTTTTAGCACTTGAGCACAATTTTCCTTTCCATCATTCTCACGAAAGATATAAAAAAGATGAAGCGTATGAGGCAAACTCAATTCCATTTTTTTGTAGTTTTCTTTTATAAACTAAACTAGTGATAAAACAAGAAACAAAAAGATTCGCTTGCAAGATCTAAAGATATACCTTCAAGCACTCACCTCCCCAGCAACGGCGCCAGAAAAGAGCTTGATGTCTACTACGCAACCGTCTCCTTGTAGACGTTGTTGGGCCTCCAAGTGCAAAGGTTTGTAGGACAGTAGCAAATTTCCCTCAAGTGGATGACCTAAGGTTTATCAATCTGTGGGAGGTGTAGGATGAAGATGTTCTCTCTCAAACAACCCTGCAACCAAATAATAAAGAGTCTCTTGTGTCCCCAACACACCCAATACAATGGTAAATTGTATAGGTGCACTAGTTCGGCGAAAAGATGGTGATACAAGTTCAATATGGATGGTAGATATAGGTTTTTGTAATCTGAAATTATAAAAACAGCAAGGTAACAAATGATAAAAGTGAGCACAAACGGTATTGCAATGCGTTGAAACAAGGCCTAGGGTTCATACTTTCACTAGTCTAAGTTCTCTCAATAATAATAACATAATTGGATCATATAACTATCCCTAAACATGCAACAAAGAGTCACTCCAAAGTCACTAATAGCGGAGAACAAACGAAGAGATTATGGTAGGGTACGAAACCACCTCAAAGTTATCCTTTCTGATCGATCTATTCAAGAGTCCGTAGTAAAATAACACGAAGCTATTGTTTCCGCTCGATCTATCATAGAGTTCTTACTAGAATAACACCTTAAGACACAAATCAACCAAAACCCTAATGTCACATAGATACTCCAATGTCACCTCAAGTATCCGTGGGTATGATTATACGATATGCATCACACAATATCATATTCATCTATTCAACCAACACAAAGTACTTCAAAGAGTGCCCCAAAGTTTCTACCAGAGAGTCAAGACGAAAACGTGTGCCAACCCCTATGCATAAGTTCATTGAACCCGCAAGTTGATCACCAAAACATACATCAAGTAGATCACGTGAATATCCCATTGTCACCACAGATAAGCATGGCAAGACATACATCAAGTGTTCTCAAATCCTTAAAGACTCAATCCGACAAGACAACTTCAAGGGGAAAACTCAATTCATCACAAGAGAGTAGAGGGGGAGAAACATCATAAGATCCAACTATAATAGCAAAGCTCGCGATACATCAAGATCGTATCACCTCAAGAACACGAGAGAGAGAGAGAGAGAGAGAGAGAGAGAGAGAGATCAAACACATAGCTACTAGTACATACCCTCAGCCCCGAGGGTGAACTACTCCCTCCTTGTCATGGAGAGCGCCAGGATGATGAAGATGGCCACCGGTGAGGGATCCCCCCTTCGACAGGGTGCCGGAACAGGGTCTCGATTGGTTTTTGGTGGCTACAGAGGCTTGCGGTGGCGGAACTCGTGATCTATTGTGATCCTCGATGTTTTTAGGGTATAAGGACATATATAGGCGAAAGAAGTCGGTCAAGGGAGCCACGAGGGGCCCACGAGGGTGGTGGGCGTGCCTAGGGGGGTAGGGCGTGCCTCCCTGCCTCGTGGCCACCTCGAAGCTTCCCTGACTTCCACTCCAAGTCTCCTGGATTGCTTCTGTTCCAAAAATAACTCTCCCGAAGGTTTCATTTCGTTTGGACTCCGTTTGATATTCCTTTTCTTCGGAACACTGAAATAGGCAAGAAAACAACAATTTGGGCTGGGCCTCCGGTTAATAGGTTAGTCCCAAAAATAATATAAAAGTGCTTAGTAAAGCCCATAAACATCCAAAACAGATAATATAATAGCATGAATACTTCATAAATTATAGATACATTGGAGAAGTATCAATACCCTAGTTATCCTACCTGCTGATGAGGAACAAAATAGGAATTTCATTGAGATCCTTGATAATTTTTCCAAATTCACAGGGCTTGTTGTTAACTACAGTAAATCGTCTATGGTGCAAATCAATATCTCTGATGATAAAGCTCAGGAACTGGCTAATTCCTTTAACTGCAAAAGGAACCATGCCTTTCACATATCTTGGTCTACCAATGGGATCAACCAGGCCTAAAGTATTTGATTTAATGCCCATGGTATCAAGACTTGATCACAGACTATCTGGCATTGCTTCCATGATGTCTTATTCTGGGATACTTGTTCATCTCAAGTCCATAGTTGCTGCTCTTCCAATATTTTCTATGTGTTGCATCAGAGTTCCTTTCACCATTCTGGACCACTTTGAAAAATCTGGTAGAAAATTTCTTTGGTATGGCAAAGACATCAATAAAAAAGGAAACTGCCTTGTCAAATGGGATAATGTTTGTCTGCCAAAACAAGCAGGGGGTCTGGGAGTGCTAGATCTGAGAATACAAAACAAAACTCTGCTTACAAAATTCCTTTTCAAATTTTTTAACAAGCATGATATTCCCTGGTTTAACCTTATCTGGAACAATTACTATGGCAATGATGAGTTACCAAATTTCCCTACCAAGGTGGGATCTTTTTGGTGGAGAGATTGTTGTTCTATTTTGCAAGACTTCAAAGATATGACTATATGCTCTGCTGGTAGTGGTAATACAATAAAGCTATGGTCAGATAAATGGTGTTCTCATACACGATCCCAGTCAATGCCTCAGATATACTCTTATGCAAAAGATGTTGACATCACCCTTGCATCTGCCAGCAACATGGAGAAAATGACTTGTATGATTTGTTTCACTTGCCTATGTCTTCCATTGCAGTGCAACAGAGTAACAATCTCAGAGAACTGATCAACAGCAGAGATAACCAGCAAATACCAGACACATGGAAGTTTTATTGGGGTGGCACTAAGTACTCTTATAAGAGAATATATCTTGAACTAATGGGAAATCATGCTGATGCTCCTAAACCTTATCAATGGATATGGAAGTCATGTTCCCTTCCCAAGCAGAAATTCTTCTTCTGGCTTTTGTTACAAGATAGATTAAACACTAGAGACCTACTTAACAAGAAGAATTTCTACATTGAGACAAGTAAGTGTGTGTTATGTGATGATGAACCTAATGAACATCTAATGCACCTCTTTTTTAGCTGTAATTTCAGTCAAAATTTCTGGATGAACATTGGTTACCAATGGGAGACTGATTATAACCTCATAGAAATGCTCCTAGAGAGTAGGAAACAGAATACCTATGGTTGTCTTAAAGAGTGTCTAATCGCTGGATGCTGGAGTTTATGGAAGCACAGAAATAGCATCATCTTTGATCACAAGGTCAAGAATATGGCATATTGTATAGCCACATTCAAGGAACACTTCAGCATGATCATAAAGAAAGCAAAGCCTGGATTGAAGGAGAGCATGCAAAGTTGGCTAGATTATTTGTAGACATTTTGTTTTATTTTCCCTCTTTTCCTCCACCATGTACATCCATCTGTAATTTTTCCATATTATAAATGAAAATGAGAGTTACAGTGGGGGCCTTCCCCATTGTTTTTGCTCAAAAAAAGGTTAAAAAACTTATTTCCATTAAAAATATAATTTTAATTTTAAATAAATAATCACGTATTTCCAAAATATGTCCTTAGAATTTTTCAAAAATGTTTACACAAGGCAAGACAATGTTTGCGTAGTTCAGAAAAATGTTTATTTTCGTAAAACAAATGTACAACATGTCTTTGCAAAAAATGTATCATGAATTCGAAAAAATGTTTGAAATTTGTATTTAAAAATGTACATCATGCATTTGAAAAATGCCCAACGTGTGTCATAAAAATGTTTCTAGTGTGCTCTAACATTGTACATTGTGTACTGAGAAAAAGGTAGACATGTGTTTAAAAAGGAAAACTGATAAAAACTTACAAAGAAACAAAAAAACAAGAACGAAGTATAAGAAACCAAATGTAGCAAAGAAAGAAAGAAAGGAACTAAAAAACCCGATGAGAAAACCAAAGAAAAATGAAGAAAAAGAGGGGAAATTAATGAATAAACAAATAAAACCAAAGAAAAAGAAAACCCGTCAAAAACCGGACCTGGAAAACCTACAACGCGCAGAGTACAATCCGTGCTACTGGGCCAGCCAAATAGATGTCACCCGTAGGCGATTCTTATTAGAACTGGTACGGGAAACATATAGCCCTGGCGGGGGGTTGTGTGCCGTAATGAGCAAGGAACATTCAGAGGAGCACCAACGGGGCGTTTATCGGGATCACTGAGCCTAAAACATTTGAGGTTGCCACCTGTCGAGAAGCCATTGCTTTGGCAGAGGACCAGGGCCTTTATAATTTACACATCTCACCTAACTGTTTGAGTGTCATCCAGGAACATGGCTCTTCGTGAGATTAGGAAAAGGAGTAGCTCTTTTGGGTCATGCAACTTCCGCTATGAACAACGCAACAACAATGAGGAAGCACATAGATTAGCTTGGATGGCATCTGTTAGAGATACGACACACAATCGAACACGAAGAAGAACGAAATCAAACACAAGAGACACACAATTTTAACATGGAAAACCTCTCCGGCACAAAGGGGGAAAACCACGGGCGCCAGCCAGTAAATCTTCACTATATCGAGGGAGGTTACAAACGTCGGGGATTTATAACTAATCAACGTATCCCATGTGGCGACTTACAAAGGATATGTATGCCACAAGTGACCTAGGTCAATACTGATTTGTACCTCGCTTCGCTCCTCGCTTAGTCCTAAGCCTACTAGTGACGGGCCTCGCTCCGCTCGCTCGTCAGAAGTTAGCCTTTATCTTTATACTTGAATTTGGATCATAACATAACAAACTCCGCCTTGAGGCAAATTCCATCTTGTAGTGTGAATGAGAACCTCCTCCCTGAATAATAAAGAAAACACTTTCGGCGCCAAACAACCACTAGAGCTAATGTTTTATACCAACTAAGTCTAAGAAAATTTCAAACTTAGCAACAGGAACTGGTTTTGTCAACATGTCAGCAGGATTATCATGAGTACTAATCTTGCACACCTTCAGTTTACGCTCCTCAACAATGTCTCGAACATAATGGTGTTTGACATTAATGTGCTTTGTTCTCTCATGGAACATCTAACCCTTAGTGAGGTATATGGCACTCTGGTCGTCACAAAAACAGATTAATGAAAGAATTATCTCTACAAAGCTCAACATACAAACCTTTCAGCCAAACTGATTCTTTACATGCTTCTACAATAGCCATGTATTCTGCTTCAGTGGTAGATTGGGAAATTACTGGCTGCAACGTTTCCATCCAACTCATAGCAAACACCAACATTTGGACAACCACAGATATACATGCCAGCCAGGAACGCACAATAATAGCCACATGAAATTTCCTTTCAAAGTCCTCTTCAGAGAAGTTCTTACCAATGAAGACAAACCATGGACTCCCCATAAAGGCAATGGCAGAATAAAGTATATAGCTTAACTTTTCATTGAGATAAACATTGAATATCCTGTCAAAGATATAAAAAAATGAGGAGACACACACAAACGAATTAAATAGTAATATTTCTTGCCAGTAAAAGAAAAGTTAAAGGTAGTTTAACTTATTCAAAATTATTGGAGGACACGAACCTTAGAAACATATCTTGGAATAACCACCAGATGTTGTTATGTGGCTATGATACAAATATCGAGGATTTACTTTTATACATTTGGGTATTATTGATAGTACAATGGGAATATATGAATCTCATCTTGGAAGGAGAACAAATGTTTTAGAACCCATAAGGACATATATGATGGTCTGTATCAATTGGTTCTTAATTATACAATGTAGGGTAGTTAATAGTTATTAATGTGGAGGAGAGAAAAGGAGGGGGCGGAATAAAACTTACACTTTGTGAAGATTTCGACTCTCACTACGCCAGTTAACCCCTCTACTGATGGGTGCAAAACCCATCAAAGCCACCTCAGTGACAGGTTTTGCACCCTCGGTAGCCTTTGGCCAGTGGTGCTAAAGAACCACTAATGGGCATCGGGCCCCGTTAGTGGAGGTACATACTAGGAACAAAGAAGGTGAGTTGGGCAGTCGAGCACATAACAATTACCACAAGCGAATGACATTGATGTCCTAGATGTCGTAACCTCTAACATCCTACTCATTTGTTGTGAATGCCTTAGAAGCGGGAGTAAGAGAACATGGTGTGGAGGGAGGAGTAGGCTAGAGTGAGCTGTGCATCTAGTAGCCTCTGAGATTTCCATCGCACAAAGAGAGGATGAGAACGACTTTGTCTTGTGATCGGTCAGCCTTTGACCTCCTCATAATGGTCCGCAAGTGCCGCACAAAGAGAGGAGCGCTTGCTGATACCGTCGCCATCCCACGCCGATGACATTGAGCCCAAAGTCCAGTGCCACCAAGGGCACCAAGGTGTGGCCAAGGTGGTCAACTTTCATCAATCTAAGGAGGGAGACGGAGGATTGAAGAGGAGAGTGGCTAGAGAGTGGTATTCATAGACCGAGAGGGATAGTCGATATTTAGGGATAAGATGGGGGTTTAGGTGGGGTGCACTGTTTGAGGGCGGGGGGGGGGGGGCGTGGTAGGATTTCGACGATTTCGGCAAGAAATCATTACTGATGGGCCAAAACTTAGGCCCGTGTGCAGAGCCATTTTCACTACTCACCAACAGTACTAGTGGGGGTGACTATGTGCCACCTGTAGCATACCGAACTGAACTCGCCACCTGAAGGACATCCTAATGGGCTGGAAACTGATTAGCCCATTAATAGGTTCATCAATTTTTTTCTTCAAATCTCAGAAAATAGTAAATACTTTCCATTATCTATTTAAATTATTTTTAGAAATGGAAGAAAATATTTATGTATTTAAAAAAATATTCGTGTAATTTTTAAACGTGTTTGCGCCTTTCAAAAAAATCATGGAATTTTAAAAAAAGTTGCCATAATTTTAAAAAAATTCCATGCAATTTACAATTTACAAAATATTCTTTGATTTCAAAAAATTTCTTGATTTACTTTCTAAAAAGAGCTCATGTATTTTTACACTTCTTTTTTAAAAATTATCAAAGTGTAAGGGTATTCATAAATGTTTGAATAATTTAAGAATTTTTTGCGCATTTCTATAAAATTTAAGTTCTAAAACTAGCCATGATGGCCTTCCCTCAAAAAAGAAAGTTGTTCCTCAAAACATGTTCGTGTAATTCAGAGAGTGTACATGAAATTTTCAAAAAGTGGTCACGCTAAAAGTGTTTGCGCATTTTGAGAAATAGTCATGGATTCAAAAAAATCATGTAATTTTAACAAAAGTGTTGATAGTTTTTTGAAAATTGTTCATTTAATTTACAAACTGTTAATATATTTTACATAAATATCCATGTAATTGTCCTATTGTTCTCACATTTAAAAAATGTTCATACATTTTAGAAAGTGTTCATTTATTTTTAAAACATATTCAAAACAATGTTCATATAAAATAAAAAAAAGTGCTTGTGACTTTCAGTAAAATGTTGAAGTACCTTAAAATATGAAAAATATAGTTAAAAGTGAAAATTAAAAAAATTCAAATACAACAGAGAATAAAAAGAAAATAAACAACTAACAAAAATGGCAGTAAAAAGGAAACATCAACAAATGTAAAACGGGGAGTGCAAAAGTGAAATCGGGAATAATGAAGAAAAGGTGAAAAAAATGATACCCAAAATAAAAAACAATCAAAACCAAACCAACCTGATTCCTACAAAAGCCGAAGGAAAACATACCAGTGTAAATTGCCTCGTGCTGCCTACACTACTCGGCCAGCCCAGTACCACTTGCGCATAGGGGGGCGCGCTATTGCCCACAATAGGTGGCATATAGCACAACCTGATAGTGGAACTATGTCATGTCTAACGAGCCCGCTTTTAGGCTCGTCAGTCATGATTTTTTTTTTACAGAATCAGACCGTTTGTACAAGTCATCACTTGGAGGCACATTGGTAATGCTTCTACTGAAGAGCAACTTTAGACCCGTTAGTGGAGGCCGATCATTAAAGGGTAACCTGGTGTAGTGTCCTGTCTATAATACCTAAATAGTTTATCCCCACTAACCTATTTCTCTTAACATGCAGCCTATCCACCTCAGCACACCTTACACATCAGCATCCTATCAGTGACTTACATATGGGACCAACAAGTACAACAACCCTGCCACATAGGTGTTCGGTTACTGCCAAGGGACCGACCACAACCTCACCTCATGCGCACAATCTCACCTCATGCGCGTCCTCTCTCTCTCCCCCTCATTCAGCAGCTCTCGCAGGTCTTCCCTTCCACTTCCACGCAGGTCTCCCCTTCCTCTTCCCCTTCCACTTCCACTTCCACTTTCACCTTTAATTCCCAAGCCATCACGTGCCTCTCCGGTCTGTCTTCTTGGTCTGCCTAACAAATCCAAGATCGATCAGTCTCGCTCCGCTGTTGATCTGGGGGTTTGCTTACGGATGCAAGCGGGCATCCCGCAAAGTCCCGCATAAGTAGAGAATTAGTTCAAATTGAACTAAATCTGAGAGGAGCAGCTATAACTAAGGTAAATCTGTTTTGCATGTGGAGCGGGGCGGATCGGCCGCCGCTCTGCACCCCTAGGTTTGCTCCCTCCCCACCGATCTGTTGCAATCCACCCGCACGTCCACCAGTATGCCCCCATCCCCCACTCTCGCTCTCAGAGTTCGGATGCGGGCCAACCGTGATTCGTGGTTCCCTTGCCGCCGACGCAGATCATGGAGGAAGACATGGCCGAATTTGGTCTGCACCGTACCTCCTCTCACATCCCGCCACTCCGCCTCTCCTCCAACATCTCTATGGTTGTAGGAGTGCGGGCCAGGCCGCCTTTCTATCGCCGGCCACCCTGAATCCCAGATCCTCGATGACAGGCACAATCCTTGAGGATTCTACCCGCTGTGCTCTTCTCAGTAGCGATGGCCTCACCAAGAGTTAGTTGCGTCGGCTGCACCATAGAATAATCCAAGAATCAGAAGCAACGACGTATATACGTCTTCTCCCAGATTGGTTAGAAGTCCCCGAAAAAAAGATTGATTTGGAATTAGAAAATGAGGATTACATCCTGATTGGGGCATTAATTTACTTTCTTTCTTTTTGATGCGATATTAGGAAAAGGAATAATTTTGGGTATGATTACAACTTACCTAATTTACTTCTGCAGCCTGATTTCTTCATGCTTTGGCATGTAATTAATTAGGAACATCTTGAATTTTTTTATGCAAGTTTGTTAATGCAGATGACAGTGGATTCACACGTATCATACAAGTTGGAAACTTCCATTTGGGTGGAGCTAATTTTCAGGTGGCCGAGAAAAAGGAGCAAATTTTTAGGAATATGGGAAAGTCCGGATTGTTGGAATATAATCCATTCTGATATGCTATTCTGTTTCCTAACTTTTTTTTATGGGATGCTACTAACTAAACCTTAATCTCTTATCATTTCATGCAGCGACACGTCAAAGTTTCGACAAAGCATCATATCCTGTTATGAGCTGCCTCAAAGTTTACAGGTGAGAACTACAAATGAACAAGATTATTTGTACGGAGAAGATGAGTCATGGCCTGACGACAGTTTAGTACTTCTTTGTTGTATATTCTTATTACTCTCACCATTGAAATAGACATGTGTATTGCTTTTGAGTACATGCGCAACTGCACCCATTTAAATCTTTTATATCCATTAATATCTTTGTCACTAATGTCATCCGCCTGTTCTCTTCTTCATACCCATGTGAGTCAACAACAGATCCGCAAGGACATTCACAATATGCAGATGACCACCAAATTTCACCTTCATGCATGGTGTTGTAGACTTAGAAAAGAAATATTCATGCAGCCATATGAACAACCAACCGTCCCTCCTCAACTCATGTTCTATTTATTGACTAAATAAATTTTCAGTCCACTGTTTTCAGGAAAATAAAAATTTCTAGATAATTTTATGTTTGGAAATTAAGCAATACTGTAGGGTTACCATGATACATGACTTTCACAGAAACACGAATATGGGAGTACATTTGTTCTGGGATGGTGAATTTATTAGGAGACATACCAGTAAGCACCATCTTACCTTAATCCCTGATTATACCGCCCAAATTAGCCTCACCATGCAATTTATTTGATCCCTTCATGTATGTTACTCTCATACAAGTTATAATGCTCGGAGAAATTTGGAGTTATAGCCGCCTGCTGGTACACTATCTTTGTCACGCCCAATATGCGACCCTATCCAAAAGGAACTCGACGGTCCCACCAAGGATAGACCCGCATATTGAAACGCTTTTACAAGGTGGATATCATTACATCAACATTACATAATAGATGGGGATACATACATAAGGCATGAGTGCCACCAGAATACATCAACATCATACAAGATCAACATCCGACTACGGATGAAACATAAACAGAAACTCAAACAATATCCACCCTGCTAGCCCAGGCTGCCGACCTGGAACCTATCCCCTGATCGACGAAGAAGAAGAAGAACTCCAACACAAGATAAACATCGCTCTCACGTCATGAACATCGCGAAACCTGTACCTGCAACTGGTGGTGTAGTAATCTGTGAGCCACGAGGACTCAGCAATCCCATTACCATGGGTATCAAGACTAGCAAAGCTTAATGGGGAAGGAAGGGGTAAAGTGGTGAGGTTGCAGCAGCGACTAAGCATATATGGTGGCTAACATACGCAAAAGAGAGCGAGAAGAGAAACAAAGGAACGGTCGTCAACTAGCAATGATCAAGAAGTGATCCTGAACTACTACTTACGTCAAACATAACCCAGAAACCGTGTTCTCCTCTCGATCAACCCCGAAAAGAGACACTCACGGTTACGCACACGGTTGGTGTATTTTAGACGAGTTTGCTTCAAGTTTACTACAACCGGATATTAACAAATTCCCATCTGCCACATAACCATGGCACGGCTCTCGAAAGTTTATACCCTGCAGGGTGTCCCAACTTAGCCCATGATAAGCTCTCGCGATCAACGAAGGATATTCCTTCTCCCCTGGAAGACCCGATCAGTCTCGGAATCCCGGCTACAAGACATTTCGACAGCAATAAAACAAGACCAGCAAGACCGCCCGATGCGCCGACAATCCCGATAGGAGCTGCACATATCTCGTTCTCAGGGCAACACCGGATGAGACAGGCTACGAGTAAAACCAATCCTCAAGTTGCCCCAAGGTGGCCCCGCAGGCGGCTCGGTTCGAACCAGCACTTAGAGAAGCACTGGCCCGGGGGGGCTAAATAAAGATGACCCTCGAGAGAGCGACTCCCAAGGGAAAAATAGGTGGTGGTGAGGCAAATGGTGCTTCTTCTTGTTAGTTCCCGTTTCATTAGTTACCTTTGTTGTGTGCTTCTTCTTGTTAGTTCCCGTTTCGTTGCGATCGTGAGGATTCGTTACTCATGGCAAAGCATGATGCATGACAAAGCTACATGAAGCTACTCATGGCAAGAGATGATGCAAACAAGAACAACACATCAAAGCAAGTTTAAATGAGGCCGGAAACAACATATAACAATTCCGGTAAGTCCTCATATGCAAATTTCGAAATTGGTCTAGATCTGAATAAACCTTATGTTCAAGTTGTTAAACAGCAAGTTAAGATGCACCACGATGATCTACACGAAATTCTAGTCAAGTTACATATAAAGTTCATTAGATTCGGAGCTACGGCCTAGAAGATATGAGCAAAACAAGTTAAACATGGCATTGATGCAAAATGCATACAAACATCAAGCAAACACCTCAAAACAAGGATGCAACATGATAATATGAAGCTACAAGCAATTCTAAGCAAGTTTCATATAGAGCACACTCAAAACGGAGCAACGGTTCAACACATACACCCTATACAAGTCATGACAACAATCTGCCCAAAACAGCAACTAGGCATATTGCAAGCATCAAATCAACAAGCTACAGCACTTCAACAAGAAAACAAAAGGCATGGGCATGATGTACAGGTAAAGCATGACAAAACATGAACACTGAGCTATCTCCAGAAATCACTAGAACATGCTCAAAATGACATGGCAAGATTGCAAATAATAACAGTTTCAGACTTTAGCAGAAATAACATCAGGTTGCAATGTTTAGAGCTATCAAAACACATGTTACAGGAACTTAACATGGCAAAAAAAGGCATGGCATGAATCTACTAATAGCATAGAACAAAAGTTCCTTACTGACCATGAGCCAAAAAGGATCAGACAATATGATGGCACCCATGTAAACATAGCAAGTTATATTACAGATTTATACATGGCAGGAACAACGATAAGTAGGCATGTTGGTGAGCTTGAACCACTCACCACAGAGCAATACATGGTATGACAAGGCAACCAACAGTAAGAAGACATGGCATAGAAGATATACATATCAAGAACAACAACATAACATGCAAGGATCATCTACAACAACCTTGGCAAAATTGAATAACATGTAAACAATCTGTCAGGAAACATTTTGTAGCAAAAGTAGAGCTCGATTGACTCAAGCTATGGAACTCCATAATTGCAAACAAGGGCATGGATGGATAGAGAAAGTCATGTTTAACAAAACATCCTTACTGAAGTATCTCAAAATAAGCATGGATCTCTCGGTAGCATCAAGTTAACATGGCAACAAAATATAACAGAATCTGCCAGGAAAACAGCAACAGCAAGTACCCTACTTAACAAGCTTGATTAACTCACTACACAACTCACAAAAATACATGGCAAGAATCCCTGTAAAGATGGCATGGCATATTACAAAACACATGTAGGACTCAAGTTCATAGGGTGCACACATCAATCATGTCAAAAATGACAAAAGTGCATGTTCTGTTAAGAAACAGAAACTAACATCACATAACACTCTTCTAACAGCATTTCGGGTACCAAGATGAGCTCAAATGAAAATGATGCAATGATATGAAATGATTTACTCATCGGGACGAACATTTTGACATAATACACGCGCAAAACGGAGCTATAGATGCAAAGTTATGGCATGATGAAAATACAACAAAAATGCAATAATTTCGGGGACTTAGTGGATTTTCAGAGGGGGGAAGAAGTCAACCGGGACGAGGTGGAGCGGGACGGAGGGATCCGGGCGAGGCAGGGGCGTTTGGATGGGGGAGTGGTGGATCTCGTCCACTCCCCAGATCCGGCGACGGGGCGGCGGCTCCGGCGAGAGGAGCGACGGCCGGCGATGGAGATGGCCGGGACGCCGGAGGGGCGGCGCGGGGCGCGGCCGGCGAGGGGTCGGGCGGGCCGGGCGGCGGCGGCCACGGCCAGCGCGGGCCGGAGGCGGGCGAGGCCGGCGGGCTGGCGGCGTGGAGGCCGGAGGCGAGGCCGGCGGGTTGCCCGCCGGGCGAGGCGGGCGGAGAGCGCCGAGGCAAAGGCCGGGCGAGCCGAGGCGGCGGGAGGTGCGGCGCGGCCAGCGCGGATACCATGGGGCGGCGCGGCGGCGGGAGACGGGCCGGGGCCGCCTCGGCCCGGGCGGCGGGCGGGCGCTGGGTTCAAGCCGCCACGTGGCGCGCTGGGATTCGCCGGGCGCGGCGGCGCGGACACGTCCGACTCGGGACGAACATGTCCGGCGGCGGAAGGTGGAAGGAGACTAGGGTTAGGGAATTCATCCGCGAATTTCGGGGGGAAAGACATATATATAGATAGAGGGAGCTAGGAGAGTCCAAATGAGGTGCGGTTTTCGGCCACGCGATCGTGATCGAACGATAGCATGGAGGGGAGTTAGGTGGGTTTTGGGCCACTTTGGAAGGGTGTTGGGCTGCAAAGAGAAGGAGGCTTTACGGTTACACGGTTAACCGTTGGAGTATCAAACGACCTCCAAATGATCCGAAACTTGACAGGCGGTCTACCGGTGCTATACCAAGGCCGCTTGACAAACCTCAGTCCATTCCGAGACCGTTTAACACCCGCACACGAAAAGAGGCAAAAGGGGGCGCCGGGAGACATAAGAGTGCCAGATTGCAAAACGGACAACGGGGAAAATGCTCGGATGCATGAGACGAACACGTATGCAAAATGAAATGTGCATGATGACATGATATGAAATGCATATGATGACATGGCAAAGAGCAACACGCAAGCACATGACATGGCAAAGACGGCGAATAACTGGCAGACACCTGGCGCATCGAAACCGGGGCGTTACAATCTTGCCACTTACTGTGAGGTTATCCTCTATAATTTTATGATTATTATCCTTTCCATGCCTTCAGCAATTATGTTTGCAGACGAATGAATACTTGCATTATTTTGCATCCCATCTATACACGTTAATTGGTTCTTCTTATGGATTATTGTCAAATTTTGCTATCTAATTTCCTACAACAGAACAGTGAAACATGGATGGTTATGGTACATGGAGGGCCAGAGTTTCACTATTCATTTTGTCATGCACGCTCAAAACAAAACCAAAAGATATCATCTGATTGTAGCACTGTAGGTTGTTTCCCTAGACCTATGGGATGTCGTACACACTAAAAGCTTAAAACTTTCCTTCCAGTTGTTGAAGAACATGTTGCCTCACTGTCGTGCCTCGCTTTTGTAGGAGATCTTGCAGCTTCCGCTCATCGGCGATCTTAATGGATTGGCTAAACAAAATATTCAGATAAATATGAAGAGTTTATTCTCCCATTTCAGTTTTTTTGAAGAACCAAGAATGCCAAGTACAACTCAACTTCGAATTGTTTCTTTGTTACGAATGAAAAGATAAAATCATCTGAGGAGGGAAGTTCTAGACAAGGTACAACCTATAGGTATAAGCCTTTCAAAAAAGTTATCATGCCAGTATAAATAAATAAATTAGTTTTGTTTCTGTACGGTGCTGCTTCCTTAGCAAATAAAAGAATTATATCGATGTATGCTATTCATGATGCCTCTTTGGACATGCTTTACCTGTACTATCATATGTCCATAGTTTATTTTTCCAGTTGTTAAGATTTGGCCACACGAATTTGAACTTCTTTGTAGGTGAACAAACGCCTCATCTGGAGCAACTATAGGCTAACCAAGTGTACTAGAATTACTTCAATGCTCTTAAAATCCAACATAGTTACTTGGGAGAGGAATCGGTGCACGTTACTGATAATTCTCTTTATGTTTGTGCAGAAATATGTTTGCTCGACATTTCAAATGTAAATATGAATATTCCATTGGATCCCCAATATCAGCATTTAAATTGTAATTGTAATATTTAGCATTTCAAGCTGTATTTAATATTCATCCGTACAATATATGCTTTTGTTCGAATCCGTTCATGGAAACCACAAAGTCCCGCAGCAACGCGCGGGGGTATCATCTAGTTTAGCATGTTCACGAGCACAATAGTATGCCTGGTTCATTCACTGATGTTGATGTACATGAACTATTTAGCATGTTGATATTTTGAAAACAAACTTTGATATACTCATATACATATGATTTCCTACAATTATATGTGCCAAAGAGCGTCTACCACTGTGATTACCTAATATGGCGTCCTATACGCCCGCGGACGTGTCTGTTTGCGTCCACTGTCACTGACCGGATAGTGACTAAATCGAGCACTCCACAACTGCGATTGCCTAATTTGGGTACCCAAATTCATACTAGCCATGAAACACACGTAGATCATCAAGAGAAAACATAAAACATATGAAGTCCGACATCGATCTTAGATGTAGTTCACCAAAAGGGTCGAGTTCATCCAACTTATCCTTACATAAACATAAAAAAAGTAATTAAACATAGAGAGGGGCTGTCGGAGCTCACCACTTCCGTGTCGGTCCCTTCCCCTTGTGGTCCCGGCTATGCTCCTCCATGTACGCGTCGGCTGCGGGCGGGTCATCATCGTCCGTAGTCTTGCCGCTATCGCTGGAGGAGGAAGAGGAGGTGAGGAAGCCCGCCATGCGTTGCATGGCGCGACTCTGCTCCACCACAAGATGTGCGGATC
Source organism: Aegilops bicornis (assembly GCA_021605145.1). Lineage (NCBI taxonomy): Eukaryota > Viridiplantae > Streptophyta > Magnoliopsida > Poales > Poaceae > Aegilops > Aegilops bicornis. The sequence continues at coordinate 49,110,353 of CM038673.1, forward strand.
TCGCCTCGGACTTCTTCCGAGCCAACTTCTCCTACTCCTCCAACGCCCAGCGGAGGGCCATAGCGCTCTTGCGGTGCTGGCGAAGCGCATTCATTCCCGCCGACATGTAAGAACGACGGATTACAAGGCAGAGCGCCTCATCATCGCCAAGGGCGGGTGGCAGCGCCTCTGGCGCAGATCTAGCGGAGAAAAAAAAGAAAGAGAAGAAGGAAAAAAATAAAAAAAACCAGGAAAAGAGAAAAGAAAAGAAATGAATTGAAATCAAAATATAAATGAAAAATAAAAGGAAAGAACCAAAATTAGAAACAAAACCGGTCTGAGAAGGTTGTAGAACGTACGCAAAACCAGAAAGGAGGTAGTTTGGCCGGCCCAAAGTGTACCTAGCAGGAAAACTAGGGTACTAGCATGTGTGCAGTTCACTGCACAACGCTGGTCCGGTCCACAGGCCCTTGGGTCCATTTCACATGTTCCTCTCCTAAATTGCCTGTCATTTTCACAGCATCACCCCCACACAAAAACAATAGTGCAGAATCGGGCTTTAGTCCCGATAGGTAAGGACCTTTAGTGTCAGTTCATCAACCGACATTAAAGAGTGGGGACTAAAGCGCACCCCTTTTAGTGCCGGTTCAACACGAACCGGGATCAAAGGCCCACCACGTGGCACGAGCCCGCGCCAGGGGGTTAGGGGCCTTTAGTCCCGGTTAGTTACATCAACTGGGACTAAAAGGTTTTGGGGTTCATGGGTTTATGGTTTATTTTTCCTTTTAATTTTATGTTTTCTATTTAATTCTTTTTCATTTCAAACATATTTTATGCTACTACATACTGTACATGTTATACGTATGTATATATATATATATATATATATATATATATATATATATATATATATATATATATAGGACGGCTGTTTGGGAGACCTAGGTGCCTGTGCACCTTGACTAGATACCGTTGGATCAGATCTTGATCTGTTGTTGTGATGGTGGCATGCACATCTCTAATGGAAACAAAAAAAACTTTCCATACATTATATACCCACGTACATGCATTGATGAGATTCCAAAAAAAATTGATGCATGTCATTTGTTTACCTTCCAAACATTGTTGCATGCCTGACGCTATGGAAAAGGTCAAATCTAGTAACTGATGCATGCCATTCATTGTGTCTTGCGTGAGAGAGAGTAGCAATTAATTCATTTTTCATACTCGTTGCCTTCTATGGTAGCCACTGGTTAATAAATTAATGGAAAATGTGAGCACGGGTTTAGCTATGTCAGTATTGTTTCACAATATCACGGAATAATATATTCATCTGAGGTATGCATGTCACAAAGTAAAAAATAATTAAGATCACGTATTATACTATTCGATCACCTTAATTTTTATAGGTAAATTAGTGGTCAAAAGTGTGACCCGCCTTAATTTTTAAAATACTTGATACCTTGACAAGTAAAACATTACAAAAATACATAAGAATGTCCTAATTGTACATACAAACCCTTTGGGACGATGTTTTATATTATTTAAGCATATCTGATACCTTAAAACAATCAGAGTATATACATACCCTCTTTGTTTTATTGGGTATATACATACCCTTGGGTATCTTTATATGCATCTGCGGCCTAAATGTGAAAAAAATTGGGTGTGGGTATCAACCTGCAGGCGTACATTCATAAAATTAGTCGTCAAAAAGTGTGACATGGCATTATTTAAAAAAAATACTTGATACCTTGAAAAGTAGAACATTAGGAAAATACATAAAAATATCTCAATTATACATACAAACCTTTGGGACGATGTTTCATATTATTTTGCCATACGTAATACCTTAAAAAATTAGAGGGTATATACGCACTTTTGTTTCATTAGGTATATACACACTCTTGGGTATCTTGCTTTGCAGCAATTGTCAAAATGTCAGAAACATAAAGGAAGCATGAATAACCAGAAATATCGTGGGTATATATATACGCGCCATCATTTTTCAGAAGTCAATGGGAGGTATAAGCAAAATATTTTTAATGAACGTATAATAGAGTGCACTGTTATAGAAAAATACCATGCGGTTTTCGTTTGGAAAGGAAAATTTGTAGGGAACCAGTAGTAAATCATTGACCATTAATGATTGGATGCATGCAAACAAAACTTGGAAAGTCATTATATCATAGATTGTACACATGCATGAACAAATATGACTTGCCATAACAGGTAAATTATCTGGGGCTCCTAGGTGCCTGGGCACCTAGACCTGTTATGGCAAGTCATATTTGTTCATGCATGTGTACAATCTATGATATAATGACTTTCCAAGTTTTGTTTGCATATATATATATATATAGACACACACACATACACACACATATATAATTTCTTGTAGAACCGATCATATATATATATATATATCATCGAATTTCTCGTATACGACGTCCATTCACAAACACACATATATATACAATTTGGTATATATATATATACAATTTCTCCTATAATTTGCAGATCATTACATGAAGGCATTAGGTGTAATGGTATTCTCTTCTTTGGGATCTATGACCTGGTCGAGCAAAAATCCTGCTATTTCCTCTTGAATTGCTCGTACCCGATCCGTTGGTAGGAGCTAATCCCGCATCTCCGACATCTTTAAAGGAGGGGATCAATATGAATGTATTAGTTGTGTGTGTATATATTAGATAATGATACAAAAAATGTGAATAGTGTTCTGGCAAATGTACCTAAAGTTGTCTGTCATCTTCGGTCCTTTCGGACATCATAATGTGAATGTTCTCGCAAACGTAGTATGCACATAAATTATTCCCCTGTGTCTGCCTCATGGTCTTTATGAGAATTGAATTCAGTTAGATAATAATTAATCAAGCATGGTAATGGTACTGAAACTAGAATTAAAAAGATGCACGGACGTAGCTAGCTAGTACTACTTAATTAATTACCTTGGGTCGCACCCATTTCAGCTGTTGTTTCCATGCGCCTTCAACATGTTTGATGAACTTTTGCCAAGCCCTGTCCGCGGGCAAAGAAAATGAATAAAAGAGTTATTAATTAGTTGATATCAGGAAATGAACTAAAGAGGCCGACATATATAGTGCGATAATGATTGAAATTACCTGTCGACCATCCCCCTCATATATTTCTTTAAGACTCTCATAAACCTCTCAAAGGGGAACGTATTGTGTAGAAATACAGGACCCAGAATGGCAATCTTTTCGACTAGATGAACTATAACGTGTGTCATGATATTGAAGAAGGATGGTGGGAACAGCAACTCGAAACTGACAAGACATTGCACCAAATCATTCTCTAACCTTAGTATGATTTCTGGATCGATTACCTTCTGAGAGACTGCATTGAGGAATGCACATAGCTTCACAATGGCTAATCAAACATTTTCGGTAGAAGCCCCCTCAATGCAACCGGAAGCAGTTGCGTCATAATCATGTGGCAGTCATGAGACTTTAGGTTCTGAAATTTTTTCTCTGCCATATTTATTATTCCATTTATATTTGAAGAGAAGTCGGACGGGACCTTAATACTGACAAGAAATTCAAAGAAGATTTCCATCTCTTCTTTGGTAAGAGCGTAGCTGGCATGACCTTGATGTATGTCGTCTTTTCCATTCATACATTGCTGCCCCCCTGCCTTCGGTGTATCTTTTGTCTTCCCTTACACTCCCACCTAAGAAGCCTAGCAGTTTCATGCAAAGATTCTTCATCACATGCATCATGTCGACTGCAGAGCGGGCCTCTAAGTCTTTCCAATAGGATAGGTCCCAAAATATAGATTTCTTCTTCCACATGGGTGCGCGTCCGTCAGTGTCATTTGGAACAGATTGTCCGCCAGAACCCTTTCCAAAGATTACTTTTAAATCCTTGACCATATCAAGTACATCATCACCAGTACGGTGGCGAGGCTTCTTACTGTGATCTGCCTCACCTTTGAAATGATTGCCTTTCTTTCTTACAGGACGCCTGCTCGGAAGAAATCGACGATGTCCCAGGTACACATTCTTCTTACATTTATACAAATATATAATGTCGGTATCATCTAAACAGTGCGTGCATGCGCGGTATCCCTTGTTTGTCTATCCTGAAAGGTTACTGAGAGCAGGCCAATCATTGATGGTTACAAACAACAACGCATGTAGGTCGAATTCCTCCTGTTTGTGCCCATCCCACGCACGTACACCTTTTTCATTCCACAACTATAAGAGTTCTTCAACTAATGGCCTTAGGTACACATCAATGTCGTTGCCGGGTTGCTTAGGGCCTTGCATGAGCACCGGCATCATAATGAACTTCTGCTTCATGCACAACCAAGGAGGAAGGTTATAGATACATAGAGTCACAAGCCAGGTGCTATGATTGCTGCTCTGCTCTCCAAAAGGATTAATGCCATATGCACTTAGACCAAACCATACGTTCCTTGCGTCATCTGCAAAGTCCTCCCACTTTCTCTCGGTTTTTCTCCACTGCGACCCGTTAGCGGGTTCTCTCAACTTCTCGTCTTTCTTACGGTCTTCTTTGTGCCATCGCATCAACCTCGCATGCTCTTTATTTTGCAACAAACGTTTCAACCGTGGTATTATAGGAGAATAACATATCACCTTGGCAGGAATCTTCTTCTTGGGGCGCTCGCCCTCAACATCACCAGGGTCATCGCGGCTGACCTTATAGTGCAATGCACCGCATACCGGGCATGCATTCAAATCCTCATACTCACCGCCATAGAGGATGCTGTTATTAGGGCATGCATGTATCTTCTGCACCTCTAATCCTATAGGGAAGACAACCTTCTTTGCTTCGTATGTACTGTCGAGCAATTCGTTGTCCTTTGGAAGCATCTTCTTTAACATTATCAGCAACTTTTCAAATCCCTTGTCAGATACACCATTCACTGCCTTCCATTGCAATAATTCCAGTGTGGTGCCCAGCTTTTTCTTGTCAGTTTCGTAATTTAGGTACAACAATTTCTTGTGATCCTCTAACATGCGCTGTAACTTCAGCCTCTCCTTTTCACTTGCGCAATTTCTCTTTGCATCGGCAATGGCCCGACCAAGATCATCAGCGGGCTCATTTGATGCCTCTTCTTCAGCTTCTTCCCGCATTGCCGGCTCAGCTTCTTCCCCTATTGTTGTACCATCGTATTCAGGGAACCCATGGCCAGGATAGCTGTCGTCATCCTCTTCTTCTTCATTCTCTTCCATTAGGACCCCTCTTTCTCCCTGGTTGGTCCATCAGTTATAGCCGGACATGATACCGGACTCAAACAGGTCGACGTGAATGGTTCTTGAGTTAGAGTAATTTCGATCATTCTTACAGTCAGCACATGGACAACACATAAAACCATCCGCCCGCTTGTTTGCCTGAGCCGCAAGCAGAAAAGTATGCACGCCATTAATGAACTGGGGAGAGCATCGGTCATTGTGCATCCATTACCGGCTCATCTTCATTACACAACACCGAAAAGACCAAATTAATACAAGTTCATACACACTTATTCTCATAAAACAACATACAAACTCTGTAGCTAAAGCATTTAAATGCAATAACAAATGCGATCAAGATCGCAACTAAGGTAACAATTGATTCAATAGCATAATGATACCAAGCCTCACTATCAATGGCATATTTTCTAATCTTTCTAATCTTCAAGCGCATTGCATCCATCTTGATCTTGTGATCATCGACGACATCGGAAACATACAACTCCAGTTTTATCTTCTCTTCTTCAATTCTTTTCAATTTTTCTTTCAAATACTCGTTTCTTTTTCAACTATATTTAACTTCTCGACAATAGGGTCGGTGACAATTTCCGGTTCACATAACTCCTAGTAAAAATATCTATGTCAACTTGATGGGCATAATTTGTCATAAATACGAAATGCAACAAATAGTTATTAAAGAGAATATACCACATCTGAATCATAAACCAGATGAGGGCCGATGGGGACATATATCAAAATTATGCCACTATGTATAAAAAACAACGTACGGGTAAGAAAATTATACAAGTAACTATCTAAATCACACAAACAAGATTTTTTTTATAAAAAAGGATAAGAACAAGAGGCTCACCAAGGTGGTGTCGGCGACGGGACAGTGCGGGCAATCGACGGTGGTTATGACGGGGACCGGAAGGCACTAAGTAAACCACAGCTACATATGCAAACTAAGAAGTTAATTTGAGCTCAAATTGCATATAAATCAAATAAACTACCATATATAAATACTCCCAAACTAAAACCCACAAGTTACTATACTTATAGAGCATTGCAAGAGCTAATCTAGCAATGAGAGATGAAAGGACAAAGTTGCTAACCTTTGTGAACACTTGGATGGATGAGGTGCCTTCAAATCTTGACAAATTTTTGCAAAAATGGAGGATGAGCTCGAGCAAGAGGGGAAGAACAGAGAGGAGAGGAAAGGGTAAGAACAGAGAGCTCGTAGGCTGGACGAAGGGTTTATATAGGAGCATCTTTAATCCCGGTTCATGAGACAAACCGGGACTAAAGGTGAGCCTCTAGTCCCGGTTTGTGTCACGAATCAGGACTAAAGGGCTCATGGGGCCCCAGCCTGACACGAGCCTGTCATCATCCCTTTAGTCCTGGTTTGTGTTACGAACCAATACTAGAGGTTCAACACGAACCGGGACTAATGATTCGCGCCCCCCTAGCTGTTGGAACCGGCACTAATGGTCACATTAGTACCGATCTGTTTCTAAACCGGAACTAATGGGCTCACGTAAAGTCGTTTTTCTACTAGTGAAAGGGAAAAAAAACTATTAGTCATGTGTTGATAACTGATGGGACTCCTCACTCCTGTCTCCATCAACTTGGATATGATATATTATCAGTATCAATAATTATGTTAACAAGCAGTATACCATACCTGGTTCATGCACGGATGTTGATTTACATGTATAAGTGAACATGTTGATATTTTGAAGACAGAATTTGATATGTATGATTTCCCACAGTGATGTGCCGAACCTACAGGATCATCTGGCTGCTCACATACAAACAGTGAGCCGATCCACAGTTCTTATAACAGTGGCTTGATTGCATTCGATGGATCCATTGCCAATTGGTCATATAAAAAAGCGTGAGCGGTCAAACCTGATGGATAGGTATGTATTGCTGCATTATTCGCGCGCTGGTTGCATACACGGCTGGTCCGCATCTATTCGGCGAATGCCTGTTGATATCCTTGGTTTCTTCTGGTGTTGGGTTGTTGTTGCGGGATTCCAGCGACTGATGCCGACACATGCCTTGCTTATTCAACATGCATGCATGTAAGTAGTTAATTAGACGATTGTTCCAACTAAACAAACGGGTAGTTAATTAAGTACAAGATTACTTGCTTAGTACTCCTTGTAGCTGCTGGTTAATTTTGCTTTTCAGTAATTGAGGAAAAACTTCAGGAACATCACAAGCCTTTAAATTAAAGAGAAAATAATAACTACATAATGACTTTTTTCAAGAGAGAAATAACAATCAGCATCAGTGTGAATGAATGCCTGGTGCCTCCTTTTTGGCAGCGGCCAAAGCAGCTCTGCATACATTATAGTCAAAAAGGCGTCTCAGCAAAGAGCACAAAAGGTAGGCATGATGCTGATTGCGCTTTTGGTCTGCCTGGGTTTCGCCTCTCTCTAACTGAAAGAGAATCAGCTAGTGCAGAATCGATTCTGGGCAGCTGGCCTACGAATCTGCCTGTTTGTTTGTGAATCCAATTTTAACTGGGCTAGAATCAGGGAGTCACAATCTGTAGCCCAAACAAAGGCCACCTACATGCACAGCTAGCTAGCTGCTAATTTGTCTTGTTCCATTGCATCTACCACCAATCTACCTAAGCATGCATGTGTACGTTGTTTTCTTCTGGCTCAGTGCTGTCCTCCTCTTCACCTCAATAAACTACTCTCTCCGTGTCTGAATTCTTGTTGATTAACCAACTTAATTGTATCCTTTTTTTCTGAATGGATTCTTTATCTGTCACCTGATGTGTCGCAGTTACAACAGTAGGCTGACTGAAGGAGTATGTAGCTATTAACTGGTTCTAACTGGTTCCAGTTGTCATGCATATATTACCATAATTCGCTTCATGGATTATGTATGTACTATTTGCTATCAATCCATCAGTATGTGTCTTCATTCATCAACTAATTAAGGTACCGTTCAGACCAAGCATGCAAATAACTACTCCCTCCGTTCCTAAATATTTGTCTTTTTAAAGACTTCAAATGGACTACCACATACGAATGTATATAGACATATTTTAAAGCGTAGATTCACTCATTTTGCTCCGTATATAGTTACTTGCTAAAATCTCTAAAAAGACAAATATTTAGGAACGGAGGGAGTCATTCACCAATGAAGTTGCGAGTACATATACTGTATTTTGTGGATCCGGTAGTGAAATATATTATTGGAGCATCTACAGTCGAACTTGGCAAATCCGACCCCTCAAACGCCCACACCGGTGCATCCGCGGACAGTGACCGGGCACGCCTCAAAAAATGCATGCCACGTTCGGATACCTCAAATTAGAAATCTCAAATCCATATTATTACATGCAACGTGAAACCTAATCTAAACGGAGCTCACCCGATGCCGCTCCCCGCTCGCCCGGCTCCGCCCTGGCCATGTCCGACGGCCGGTTGCGATCCTTAGAATGTTGGTCCGGTCGCCCGCTAGGTAGAGTGGGCATGGGACACGAGCCAGCTCACGGGACTCAATGTGTCGCCATCTCCCATGCACTAGTCTTCCTCGTCGGAGCCCGGAACCCGTTGGGTGTCGGTGGACGTCGGATCGATGACGGACCCATCCGGGGATGAGCCGCCGTCCACCACGATGTGGTTGCGTCGCCCAGTCTGATGCCACATATGGGGCGCCGGAGAATGCGGCTCCGCCTCGCCGACGTCCACCGCTGCAAGGGCTGCCGTGAACTTAAACTCATTAGTAAACATGCTTCTATGGTTACCACTCAAGTAGAACAAGTACTTAAAGCTCAAAATGATTTGCTCAATGAATTGAATAGTAAGAGTAATGATTTTGCTGTTAGAGTGGCTACTAGAACTGGTAAAATGACTCTGGAGCCTTTCTATCCTGAAGGCCATCCTAAGAGAATTGAGCATGATTCTCAAAGAAATAATATTGATGCACCTAGTCCTTCCAAAAAGAAGAAAAAAAATGATAGGACTTTGCATGCTTCTAGCGAACCTGTTGTAGACACACCTAAGGATCCTAATGATATTTCTATTTCTGATGCTGAAACATAATTTGGTAATGAACATGAAACTAGTGATAATGTTAATGATGATGCTCATGTTGATGCTCAATCTAGCAATGATAATGATGTAGAAATTGAACCCGTTGTTGATCTTGATAACCCACAATCAAAGAATCAACGTTATGATAAGAGAGACTTTGTTGCTAGGAAGCACGGTAAAGAAAGAGAACCATGGGTTCAGAAACCCATGCATTTTCCTCCCAAACCATCCAAGAAAAAGGATGATGAGGATTTTGAGCGCTTTGCTGAAATGATTAAACCTATCTTCTTGCGTATGCGTTTAACTGATATGCTCGAAACGAATCTTATGCTAAGTATATGAAATATATTGTTACAAATAAAAGAAAGATACCGGAGGTTGAAATTTTCACCATGCTTTCCACAAACAAAAGTGGCCACCATGCTTGCAAAACAAAAAAGAAGAGAAGAAAAAAAATAAAAAGTCAGGAAAAAGAAAATGAAAAAAAAAGAAAAAAATGAAAAATTAAAGGAAAGAACCAATGTAGAAACAAAACCGGTCTGAGAAGGTTGTAGAACCTACCCAAAACCAGAAAGGACGTAGTTGGGCTGGCCCAAAGTGTAGCTAGCGAGAAAACCGGGGTACTGGCCTGTGTGCAGTTCACCTCACAACATTGGTCGGGTCCACAGGCCCTTGGGTCCATTTCACATGTCCCTGTCCTAAGTTGTACTGTCATTAACAGCATCATCCCCCACAAAAGAAGGGAAAAATATATTAGTCATGTGTTGATAACTGATAGGGCTCCTCACTCCTTTCTCTATCAACCTCAGTATCAATAATTATGTTAGCAAGCACTATACTATGCCTGGTACATGCAAGGATGTTGATGTGCATGAACAATATAATTGAACACGTTGATATTTGAAAACAAAATTTGATACGTATGATTTCCTACAATGATATGCCTAACCGGCCTACATCGATCCCATCTCATGGATGAGCTGGCTGCTCACATACTACAAACAGTGATGAGTCAGCTAGCTACTAACAGTGTCACACTAAGTTATAACAGTGACTTGATTGCATTCGATGGATCCATTGCCAATTGGTCATATTAAAAAGGGTGAGCGGTCAAAGCTGATGGAAAGATATGTACTTCTACTCCCTCCGTTCTCAAATAATTATGCTTTTCCTACCATCTCAATGGCGCCAACATACTGGACGATGTATGTAGACATGTTTAGAGTGTAGATTCACTCATTTTGCTCCATATGTAGTCATTTCTTGAAATGTCTAGAAAGACAAATATTTAGGAACGGAGGGATACTTCTATATCTGTGTGCATGCTTGCTGCATTATTCACGCGCTGTTTGCATGCACGGCTGGTCCGCATCTATTCAGCGAATGCCTGTTGATATCCTTGGTTTCTTCTCATGTTGGGTTGCTGTTGCGGGATTCCAGCGACTGATGCCGACACATGCTTTGCTTATTCAACATGCATGCATGATCCTACCTATCTACTCTGTAGCTAGCTATAGACTTATCTGGCGGATATAACAGATTAATTATTGTTACCAGGTAGTACAAACTGCACACATGTCATGTAGTTGTTCATGCAGTAGTTAATTAGACGATTGTCCCAACGAAACGTAGGGGTGATTAAGTACTGGATCATGTATGTGCTGGTTAATTTTGTCTTGCAGTAATGGGAGAAAAACTTCAGGCCTCTAGCTAGACACATGAACAAGCCTTTAAAGAAAAGATAGTACTAATTACATAACGATTTTTTTTCAAGAGAGAAATATATATGTGGTAGCATCAGTGTGAATGCCTGGTGCCTCCTTTTCGACACGGGCTAAAGCAGCAGCGTATAGAGTCAAAAAGGGGTCTCAGCAAAGAGCACGAAAAGTAGGCATGATGCTGATTGCGCTTTTGGTTGGCCTCTCTCTAACTGACAGAGAATCAGCTGGTGCAAAACCTCACTACATGCACAGCTAAGCTAGCTGCTAATTTGTCTTGTTCCATTGTATCTACCACCAATCTACCTAAGCATGCATGTGTACATTGTTTTCTTCTGGCTCAGTGCTGTCCTCCTCTTCACCTTAATAAACTACTCTCTCATTGTCTGAATTCTTGTTGATTAACCAACTTAATTTATACTACTATGTAAAATGTGCTAGCGAGCTACCTCTCCTTTTCTGAATGAATTCTTTATTTGTCACCTGATGTGTCTGATCAGTTACAGTAGGCTGACTCAAAGAGTATGTAGCTATTAACTGGTTCCAGTTGTCATGCATTTATATAGTAGCATAATTCTTGGATTATGTATGTACTGTCAGCTATCAATCGATCAGTATGTGTTCATTCAACTAATTAAGAGCAACTCCAACGGGCCGACCCAAACAGATGGCGTATTTATCCACTTTACGTCCGTTTGGGTCGGCCGCCCGCCCGACGTCCGCCCTGTTTTGCATTTGGGTCGGCAGTGCGTCCAGCGCGTCGACCCATTTTCATGTCCGCACTCAAATTTTAGAAAAGGCCCGCGACCATAGATCATGTCAGCGACCATGTCTCATGCCGGCCCCATTGCCAGCGCCGGCATACATTGCCGGCTTCAAAAAATACACCACACAGTTCATGCTGGCGCACTCGCCAGCGGCCAGCACACATGTCATCACACAAAAAGGGGTGAGACTTGAGTTTGACCATGCCATCACGGCCCTGCGGTCATGCCAGCACACAAGCCGGCATACAAAAAAGAAGGCGCTCGTGGCCACGAGATCACTCGTCAGTGAACTTGAGCATGTCGGCCTGCATTTTCTCGAACCATGGCCTCTTCCTTGGCGACACGGTGTTGAGATCCACCTTCATGATCTCCAATCCGGTCATCATCCTTGCGAGAGCCACTTCTTTGGCCATGGTCTTGGCGTTGGCGGCCTCGATCTCGAGCATCTTCACTTGCTTCTCCGCCTCTAACTCAAGCATCTTGGCTTGCTTCTTCGCGTCCATCTCTAGCCTCCTCCTTTGGATCTCCATGAAGGCGTTCATTTGCTCCTCTTTGAAACACCGGCGCTCCTCCTCTCTTGAGTCCTTCTTGTTCATCATGCCCTCCACGCTTGTGATCAAGGCGTTTGATGCCGCATCCCGCTTGTCCTCCTTCTTGGAGTTGGTCTTCCCCGATGGCCGAGCCGGCTTGCCGTCCCCAACCTCCTCCACGGCTTCCTTTTCCCTGCGCGACTTGAGGACGGCATATTGCGTCTTGAACTTCTCCTCATCTTTGATGACCCTATAGCAATGGGAGAGGTTGAAGCACTTGTCGTTGTGTTGGACCTTGAATGCATCCAAAGCTTGAAATGCCTACAAATGTTTTCATGCAAGCATGTTGGCACAAATGGTATGCAAATGAACACGCAAGCATGAACTTGATGACACAAAAGAGGGTGGCTTGCTACCATACCATGTCTTGCATGTCGATGCCGCTCACGGGGCGGACCTTGAAGCTCTCAAGAGTGGCACAAAACTTGTTTGCACTCTTGTTGGATCACTCTCCATCGCTTCGAAATGGACACCCACCCACGCGTGCTCATAATTTGGTAAGGAGGAAACTTCTTGCGCTCATGAAACTCCCGGTGGACACGAATCCAAAAAGTTGAATGCTTTTGTTCAGCGCCGGTCTTGGGGTCTTGTCCAATGTCCCTCCAACACTTGAAAAGAAGCTTGTCCTCGGCCGCCGTGCATGCCTTCGTGCACTTGCTCTTGTGCTTCGGCTTCGGCCTGGCGGCTTGGTTGGCGAGCTCGTCTTCAAACAAAGGCTCCACTTTGATGTCACACTCGTCTTCTTCCTCTTACCCGTACTCATCCGGAAACTCGTGGTCAAGTGGGAAGCCTTCCAGGTCCATGCCGACCTGATCACGCATGAAGGCCGACTGATCATAGCTAGCGCCCGGTGTGACGAGCCACCGGCTACCGGTGTGGTGTTGAGGTCGATGGGCGCGGGCGCGAGCGTGGAAGGCGCCACCACGCTCACGTCGGACAAGCACTGCCCGGAGAGGCGCGAGGCCTGCGGGTACACGTGGTATCGGGGTGCAAGCCGACGCGCGGGGCGAGTCGGGCAGCACCATCCGAGGGAACACGGACGAGCCGGTGCTGGCCGCGGCGGCGTTAGCATGTAGAGCGCCTCCCTCGTTGCCGCCGCGACGCGGGCGTTGGTGACCTCCTGCTGCGTGGCGGCGGCAGCCGCAACGGCTTCACCCCTCGCGTCCACGGCGTGCCTCCGGCTCTTCCTCTTGGTCGACTCCGCCGCCCGCTGTTCGGGCGTCAGCGCCTTTTTTGGCTTGGTCGTTGCGGCGGTTTTGGGCGGGGCACGAGGCTTGCCTTTGCCGGAGGGGCGGTCTTCATGCCGGACAAGGCGAGGGAGGCGAGGCCAGCGGTGGCGTCGAGGTCGAGGTCGTCGTCCATGGTGGGTGCGGGGCGGGAGCGCGTGCGGGCGGGAGGGTTTTGGGGAAAATGGGAGGAAATGATGCTTGCTGCCACCGATCGACGGGCCCGAGGCTTGCCTTTGCCGGAGGGGCGGTCTTCATGCCGGACAAGGCGAGGGAGGCAAGGCCAGCGGCGGCGTCGAGGTCGAGGTCGTCGTCCATGGTGGGTGCGGGGCGGGAGCGCGCGCGGGCGGGAGGGTTTTGGGGAAAATGGGAGGAAATGATGCTTGCTGCCACCGACCGACGGGCCCGAGGCTTGCCTTTGCCGGAGGGGCGTGTTGGGGAACGTAGTAATTTCAAAAAATTTCCTACGCACACGCAAGATCATGGTGATGCATAGCAACGAGAGGGGAGAGTGTATGTCCACGCACTCGTGAGACCGTAAGCGGAAGCGTTATAACAACGCTGTTGATGTAGTCGCACGCCTTCACGATCCGACCGATCCAAGTACCGAACGTGACGGCACCTCCGAGTTCTGCACACGCTCAGCTCGATGACGATCCCGGACTCCGATCCGGCAAAGTGTCGGGATGAGTTCCGTCCAAGACGACGCGTGGCAGGACGATGATGATGCTCCACCGACGCAGGGCTTCGCCTAAGCTCCGCGACGATATGACTTCACCGGGCGCAGGGCTTCGCCTAAGCTCCGCGACGATATGACTTCACCGCGCAGGCTTCGCCTAAGCTCATGACGATATGACCGAAGTGGAATATGGTGGAGGGGGCACCGCACACGGCTAAGGAACGATCCGTAGATCAAGTTGTGTGTCCTAGGGTGCCCCCCGCCTGTGATATAAAGGAGCAAGGGAGGGTGGCCGGCCCTAGGAGGAGGCGCACCATGGGGAGTCCTACTCCCACCGGGAGTAGGATTCCCCTTTCCTAGTCCAACTAGGAAACCTTTCATGTAGTAGGAGTAGGAGAGAAGGAAAGGGAAGGAAAAGGAGAAGGAAGGAAGGGCGCCCTTCCCTAGTCCAATTCGGACCAGACCAAGGGAAGGTGCGGCCACCCTTGAGGCCCTTTTCCTTCTTTCCCGTATAGCCCAATAAGGCCCAATACGTATTCCCGTAACTCTCCGTACTCGAAAAATACCCGAATCACTCGGAACCTTCCGAACTCCGAATATAGTCGTCCAATATATCGATCTTTACGTCTCGATCATTTCGAGACTCCTCGTCATGTCCCTGATCTCATCCGGGACTCCGAACTCCTTCGGTACATCAAAACTCATAAACTCATAATATAACCGCCATCGAAACCTTGTTGCAAGCGGACCCTACGGGTTCGAGAACTATGTAGACATGACCGAGAACTATTCTTGGTCAATAACCAATAGCGGAACCTGGATGCCCATATTGGTTCCTACATATTTACGAAGATCTTTATCGGTCAAACCGCATAACAACATACGTTGTTCCCTTTGTCATCGGTATGTTACTTGCCCGAGATTCGATCGTCGGTATCCAATACCTAGTTCAATCTCGTTACCGGCAAGTCTCTTTACTCGTTCCGTAATGCATCATTCCGTAACTAACTCATTAGCTACATTGCTTGCAAGGCTTATAGTGATGTGCATTACCGAGAGGGCCCAGAGATACCTCTCCGACAATCGGAGTGACAAAACCTAATCTCGAAATACGCCAACCCAACATGTACCTTTGGAGACACCTGTAGTACTCCTTTATAATCACCCAGTTACGTTGCGACGTTTGGTAGCACCCAAAGTGTTCCTCCGTAAACGGAGTTGCATAATCTCATAGTTACGTGAACATGTATAAGTCATGAAGAAAGCAATAGCAACATACTAAACGATCGGGTGCTAGGCTAACGGAATGGGTCATGTCAATCACATCATTCTCCTAATGATGTGATCCCGTTAATCAAATGACAACTCATGTCTATGGTTAGGAAACATAACCATCTTCGATTAACGAGCTAGTCAAGTAGAGGCATACTAGTGACACTCTGTTTGTCTATGTATTCACACATGTATTATGTTCCCGGTTAATACAATTCTAGCATGAATAATAAACATTTATCATGATATAAGGAAATAAATAATAACTTTATTATTGCCTCTAGGGCATATTTCCTTCAGTCTCCCACTTGCACTAGAGTCAATAATCTAGATCACATCACCATGTGATTAACATCGATAGTTCACATCATCATGTGATTAACACCCATAGTTCACATCGCCATGTGATCAACACCCAAAGGGTTTACTAGATTCAGTAATCTAGTTCACATCGCTATGTGATTAACACCCAAAGAGTACTAAGGTGTGATCATGTTTTGCTTGTGAGAGAATCTTAGTCAACGGGTCTTTCATATTCAGATCCGTTATGTATTTTGCAATTTTTCTATGTCTACAATGCTTTGCACGGAGCTACTCTAGCTAATTGCTCCCACTTTCAATATGTATCTAGATCGAGACTTAGAGTCATCCAGATCGGTGTCAAAACTTGCATCGACGTAACCCTTTACTTACCTAACCTTTTTGTCACTTCCATAATCGAGAAACATATCCTTATTTTACTAAGGATAATTTTGACCGCTGTCCGATGATCTACTCCTAGATCACTATTGTACTCCCTTGCCAAACTCGATGTAGGGTATACAATAGATCTGGTACACAGATGGCATATTTTATAGAATCTATGGCCAAGGCATAGGGAATGACTTTCATTCTCTTTCTATCTTCTGCCGTGGTCGGGTTTTGAGTCTTACTCAATTTCACACCTTGTAACACAGGCAAGAACTCTTTCTTTGACTGTTCCATTTTGAACTATTTCAAAATCTTGTCAAGGTATGTACTCATTGAAAAACCTTATCAAGCGTCTTGATCTATCTCTATAGATCTTGATGCTCAATATGTAAGCAGCTTCACCGAGGTCTTTCTTTGAAAAAACTCCTTTCAAACACTCCTTTATGCTTTGCAGAATAATTCTACATTATTTCCGATCTACAATATGTCATTCACATATACTTATCGGAAATGCTGTAGTGCTCCCACTCACTTTCTAGTAATTACAGGTGCTTCACCGCAAGTCTGTATAAAACTATATGCTATGATCAACTTATCAAAGCATGTATTCCAACTCGAGATGCTTGCACCAGTCCATAGATGGATCACTGGAGCTTGCATATTTTGTTAGCACCTTTAGGATTGACAAAACCTTCCGTTGCATCATATACAACTCTTCTTTAATAAATCCATTAAAGAATGTAGTTTTGACATCCATTTGCCAGATTTCATAAAATGTGGCAATTGCTAACATGATTCGGACAGACTTAAGCATCGCTACGCTTGAGAAAATCTCATTGTAGTCAACACCTTGAACTTGTCGAAAACCTTTTGTGACAAGTCGAGCTTTGTAGATAGTAACACTACTATCGCTGTCCGTCTTCCTCTTGAAGATCCATTTATTTTCTATGGCTTGCCGATCATCGGGCAAGTCAACCAAAGTCCATACTTTGTTCTCATACATGGATCCCATCTCAGATTTCATGGCCTCAAGCCATTTTATGGAATCTGGGCTCATCATCGCTTCCTCATAGTTCGTAGGTTCATCATGGTCTAGTAACATGACTTCCGAACATGATTACCGTACTACTCAGTGCGGATCTTACTCTGGAAGACCTACGAGGTTTGGTAGCAACTTGATCTGAAGTTTCATGATCATCATCATTAACTTCCTCACTAATTGGTGTAGGAATCATCGGAACTGATTTCTGTGATGAACTACTTTCCAATAAGGGAGAAGGTATAATTACCTCATCAAGTTCTACTTTCCTCCCACTCACTTCTTTCGAGAGAAACTTCTTCTCTAGAAAGGATCCATCTTAGCAACGAAAAACTTGCCTTCGGATCTGTGATAGAAGGTGTACCCAATAGTTACCTTTGGGTATTCTATGAAGACGCACTTCTCCGATTTGGGTTTGAGCTTATCAGGTGAAAACTTTTTCACATAAGCATCACAACTCCAAACTTTTAAGAAACGACAGCTTAGGTTTCTTTGTTAAACCATAGTTCATATGGTGTCGTCTCAACGGATTTAGATGGTGCCCTCTTAAACGTGAATGCAGTTGTCTCTAATGCATAACCCCAAAATGATAGTGGTAAACCGATAAGAGACATCATAGATCGCACCATATCAAATAAAGTGCGGTTATGACGTTCGGACACACCATAACATTGTGGTGTTCCAGGTGGCGTGAGCTGTGAAACTATTCCACATTATTTTAATTGAAGACCAAACTCAGTAACTCAATTATTCGTCTTTGCGATTAGATCGCAGAAACTTTATTTTCTTGTTACGATGATTTTTCCACTTCACTCTGAAATTCTTTGAACCTTTCAACTATTTCAGACTTATGTTTCATCAAGTAGATATACCCATATCTGCTCAAATCATCTTGTGGAAGTCGAGAAAATAACGATACTTGCCACGAGCATCAACACTCATTGGATCGCATACATCGGTATGTATTATTTCCAATAAGTCAAGAGCTTGTTCCATTGTTCCGAGAACGGAGTTTTAGTCATCTTGCCCAAACGGCACGGTTCGCAAGCATCAAATGATTCATAATCAAGTGATTCCAAAAACCCATCAGCATGGAGTTTCTTCATGCGCTTTACACCAATATGACCTAAACGACAGTGCCACAAATAAGTTGCACTATCATTATTAACTTTGCATCTTTTGGCATCAATATTATGAATATGTGTATTACTACGATCGAGATCCAACAAACTATTTTTATTGGGTGTATGACCATTGAAGGTTTTATTCATTTAAATGTAACAACAATTATTCTTTGACTTTAAATGAATAACCGTTTTGCAATAAACATGATCAAATCATATTCATGTTCAACGCAAACACCAAATAACATTTATTTAGGTTTAACACTAATCCCGAAAGTATAGGGAGTGTGCGATGATGATCATATCAATCTTGGAACTACTTCCAACACTCATCGTCACTTCCCTTTAACTAGTCTCTGCTTATTCTCAGAACTCCTGCTTCGAAAGTTACTAATCTTAGCAACCGAACGAGTATCAAATACTCGTGGGCTACTATAAACACTAGTAAGGCACACATCAATAACCTGTATATCAAATATAACCTTGTTCACTTTGCCATCCTTCTTATCCACCAAATATTCAGGGTAGTTCTGCTTCCAAAGGTCCAGTTCCATTGCAGCAAAAGTACTCGGCCTCGTGCTTGGGTCTAGACTTGGGCTTCTTCACTCGAGCAGCAACTTGCTTGCCGTTCCTTTTGAAGTTCCCCTTCTTCCATTTGCCATTTTCCTTGAGACTAGTGGTCTTGTCAACCATCAACACTTGATGTTTTTCTTGATTTCTACCTTCACGATTTTAGCATCGCCAAGAGCTCGAGAATCTTTTTCATCATCCCTTGCATACTATAGTTCATCACGAAGTTCTACTAACTTAGTGATGGTGAGTAGAGAATTCTGTCAATCACTATCTTATCCGGAAGATTAACTTCCACTTGATTCAAGCGATTGAAGTACTCGCATAATCTGAGCACATGCTCACTAGTTGAGCGATTCTCCTCCATCTTTTAGCTATAGAACTTGTTGGAGACTTCATATCTCTCAACTCGGGTATTTGCTTGAAATATTAACTTCAATTCCTGGAACATCTCATATGGTCCATGACGCTCAAAACGCCTTTGAAGTCCCGATTCTAAGCCGTTAAGCATGGTGCACTAAACTATCAAGTAGTCATCATATTGAGCTAGCCAAACGCTCATAACGTCAGATTCTGCTCATATTGAGCTAGCCAAACGTTCATAACGCCCGCATACGCTCCTGCAATAGGTCCGTCACCTAGCGGTGCATTAAGGACATAATTCTTCAAGCAAGAATGAGGATAAACCTCAGATCACGGATCCAATCCGCATCATTGCTACTAACATCTTTCAATACAATTTTCTCTAGGAACACATATAAAAACATAGGGGAGCAACAACGCGAGCTATTGATCTACAACATAATTTGCAAAATACTACCAGGACTAAGTTCATGATAAATTAAAGTTCAATTAATCATATTACTTAAGAACTCCCACTTAGACAAACATATCTCTAGTCATCTAAGTGATCACGTGATCCAAATCAACTAAACCATAACCGATCATCACGTGAGATGGAGTAGTTTTCAATGGTGAACATCACTATGTTGATCATATCTACTATATGATTCACGCTCGACCTTTCGGTCTCCGTGTTCCGAGGCCATATCTGCATATGCTAGGCTCGTCAAGTTTAACCCGAGTATTCCGCGTGTGCAAAACTGGCTTGCACCCGTTGTAGATGGACGTAGAGCTTATCACACCCGATCATCACGTGGTGTCTCGGCACGACGAACTTTGGCAACGGTGCATACTCGTGGAGAACACTACTTGATAATTTTAGTGAGAGATCATCTTATAATGCTACCGTCAATCAAAGCAAGATAAGATGCATAAAGGATAAACATCACATGCAATCAATATAAGTGATATGATATGGCCATCATCATCTTGTGCTTGTGATCTCCATCTCCGAAGCACCGTCGTGATCACCATCGTCACCGGCGCGACACCTTGATCTCCATCGTAGCATCGTTGTCGTCTACGCCATCTATTGCTTCTACGACTATCGCTACCGCTTAGTGATAAAGTAAAGCAATTACACGGCGTTGCATTTCATACAATAAAGCGACAACCATATGGCTCCTGCCATTGTCGATAACTCGGTTACAAAACATGATCATCTCATACAATAAAATATAGCATCACGTCTTGACCATATCACATCACAACATGCCCTGCAAAAACAAGTTAGACGTCCTCTACTTTGTTGTTGCAAATTTTACGTGGCTGCTACGGGCTTAAGCAAGAACCAATCTCACCTACGCATCAAGACCACAACGATACTTCACAAATAGACTCCGTTTAACCTTCTCAAGGACCGGGCGTAGCCACACTCGGTTCAACTAAAGTGAGAGAGACAGACACCCGCCAGCCACCTTTAAGCACGAGTGCTCAGAACGGTGAAACCAGTCTCGCGTAAGCGTCTGGCGTAATGTCGGTCCGGGCCGCTTCACCTCACAATACCGCTGAACCAAAGTATGACATGCCGGTAGGCGGTATGACTTGTATCGCCCACAACTCACTTGTGTTCTACTCGTGCAAAACATCAAACCATAAAAACCTAGGCTCGATACACTGTTGGGGAACGTAGTAATTTCAAAAAATTCCCACGCACACGCAAGATCATGGTGATGCATAGCAACGAGAGGGAGAGTGTATGTCCACGTACCCTCGTGAGACCGTGAAGCGGAAGCGTTATAACAACGCTGTTGATGTAGTCGTCGTCTTCACGATCCGACCGATCCAAGTACCGAACGTCACGGCACCTCCGAGTTCTCCGCACATCGCTCAGCTCGATGACGATCCCGGACTCGATCCAGCAAAGTGTCGGAGGATGAGTTTCACAAGACGACGGCGTGGTGACGATGATGATGCTCCACCGACGCAGGGCTTCGCCTAAGCTCCGCGACGATATGACTTCACCGGCGCAGGGCTTCGCCTAAGCTCGGCGACGATATGACTTCACCGGCGCAGGGCTTCGCCTAAGCTCCGCGACGATATGATCGAAGTGGAATATGGTGGAGGGGGGCACCGCACACGGCTAAGGAACAATCCGTAGATCAAGTTGTGTGTCCTAGGGTGCCCCCCTGCCCCCGTATATAAAGGAGCAAGGGAGGGGGTGGCCGGCCTAGGAGGAGGCGCAACAAGGGGGGAGTCCTACTCCCACCGGGAGTAGGATTCCCCCTTTCCTAGTCCAACTAGGAAACCTTCCATGTAGTAGGAGTAGGAGAGAAGGAAAGGGAAGGGAAAAGGAGAAGGAAGGAAGAGGCGCCCCCTTCCCTAGTCCAATTCGGACCAGACCAAGGGAAGGGTGCGGCCACCCTTGAGGCCCTTTTCCTTCTTTCCCGTATAGCCCAATAAGGCCCAATACGTATTCCTCGTAACTCTCCCGGTACTCCGAAAAATACCCGAATCACTGGGAACCTTTCCGAACTCCGAATATAGTCGTCCAATATATCGATCTTTACGTCTCGACCATTTCGAGACTCCTCGTCATGTCCCTGATCTCATCCGGGACTCCGAACTCCTTCGGTACATCAAAACTCATAAACTCATAATATAACTGTCATCTAAACCTTAACTGCAATGCGGACCCTACGGGTTCGAGAACTATGTAGACATGACCGAGAACTATTCTTGGTCAATAACCAATAGCGGAACCTGGATGCCCATATTGGTTCCTACATATTCTACTGAAGATCTTTATCGGTCAAACCGCATAACAACATACGTTGTTCCCTTTGTCATCGGTATGTTACTTGGCCGAGATTCGATCGTCGGTATCCAATACCTAGTTCAATCTCGTTACCGGCAAGTCTCTTTACTCGTTCCGTAATGCATCATTCCGTAACTAACTCATTAGCTACATTGCTTGCAAGGCTTATAGTGATGTGCATTACCGAGAGGGCCCAGAGATACCTCTCCGACAATCGGAGTGACAAAACCTAATCTCGAAATACGCCAACCCAACATGTACCTTTGGAGACACCTGTAGTACTCCTTTATAATCACCCATTACGTTGTGACGCTTTGGTAGCACCCAAAGTGTTCCTCCGTAAACGGGAGTTGCATAATCTCATAGTTACAGGAACATGTATAAGTCATGAAGAAAGCAATAGCAACATACTAAACGATCGGGTGCTAGGGCTAACGGAATGGGTCATGTCAATCACATCATTCTCCTAATGATGTGATCCCGTTAATCAAATGACAACTCATGTCTATGGTTAGGAAACATAACCATCTTCGATTAACGAGCTAGTCAAGTAGAGGCATACTAGTGACACTCTGTTTGTCTATGTATTCACACATGTATTATGTTCCCGGTTAATACAATTCTAGCATGAATAATAAACATTTATCATGATATAAGGAAATAAATAATAACTTTATTATTGCCTCTAGGACATATTTCCTTCAGGGCGGTCTTCATGCCGGACAAGGCGAGGGAGGCGAGGCCAGCGGCGGCGTCGAGGTCGAGGTCGTCGTCCATGGTGGGTGCGGGGCGGGAGCGCGCGCGGGCGGGAGGGTTTTGGAGATAATGGGAGGAAATGATGCTTGCTGCCACCGACCGACGGGCCCGAGGAGAGGAGTAGGCATTTGGGTCGGCAGTGCGCCCAACGCGCCGACCCATTTTCATGTCTGCACTCAAATTTAAAAAAGGCCCGCGACCATACATCATTCCAGCGACCATGTCTCATGCCGGCACCATGCCAGCGCCGGCATATATTGCCGGCTTTAAAAAATACACCACAAAGTTCATGCTGGCGCACCGCCAACGGCCAGCACACAAAAAGGGGTGGGACTTGAGTTTGACCACGCCATCACGGCCCTGCGGTCATGCCAGCACACAAGCCGGCATACAAAAAAGAAGGCGCTCGTGGCCACGAGATCACTCGTCGGTGAACTTGAGCATGTCGGCCACCGACCGACGGGCCCGAGGAGAGGAGTAGGCGCGCGCGCGTTCATCGCGTGTCTGCACCGACGCAAATCCGGCTAAAAAATGGACCGGGAATGGGTCGCCCGCGGATGAAAAGCGGACGCGCGTCCGTTTGGGTTGGCGCGTTGGGCCGTCTTTTGTGTCCGCGCCAACCCAAACCGACGGCGGCGGACAAAATGGGTCGCCCCGTTGGAATTGCTCTAAGGTACCGACCAGACCAAACATGCAGAAAACTAATTAATCAATGAAGTCGCGAGTACATACTCTACATATACTGTATTTTGTGGATCCGGTAGTGAAATATGTTATTAGTATGTTGTTGATTTGTGACTCTGGTTGCCTAGTCGACCAGGCAGTGCCGTGGTCAAACCACCGAACTGTTGTTTATGCTATGCATGTTTCATCTAATCGCATTAATGCATTCTGTTAGTGATCGATCTGGTAAGCACCGCCGATAAGATAAACCTAGCTACTCTTTGTGTACTGTCAAAAAGGAGGAGGAGGAGCAGCCAGTGGAGTGGATTAATTTATGACCCACAGATATCTCTTGTCTCTGTTCTAGAAGCGCAAGCACACGTGTGGTTGCCTGCGGCTTTGGCTAGCTACTGGATCGTGTGCTGTAATTAGACCGATGGAATGGAACCCAATCGAATCTGTACCGTAAAATCCATTCATATATTCCTGTCCCGAAAGGGAAGGAGAGAAAGGAATCCTGGGGACTGCCGACTGTGACAAGAAGAGAGAAGAAGATACCCATCCATCCACCCGTCCAATCCTACCAAATGCAAGATTAATTTTTTGTTTGAGTGAATTACCTACCAGTAGAGCACGTGTGTAAGTTTTGTGCACCTTCCGATGGGGCACGTAAACGTAAGGGCATGCAGACAGCCTGAGCAAGATGAGGCAAATTAACCTCAGGATTGCTGTGATGATTCCTGGAGCATGTCCACCGACGGAGACGCTCTAGCTAATGGTTTACTAATCAGGCACGAGTTGTTAGTTGCCATGCCACCTCCACCTCCACCTCCATGGGCGGGCGCAAAGAGAAAAAGGAGGTGAGCGAGTGCTTCTGCACAACAGCCCACTACATACACAGCAAGCACATTTTAGAAGGGTTTTATCAGAAGAAATTCTACTAGGTTCTGCTAAGAAAATAGGCAATTTTTCGACTAATTTAATCCATAAGTAGATAATTAGCATGGCATTGACAGAACTAACAACATACTGGTACTGATCTAAACGAGCACGTACTACGCAAATAGTTGACAAATCTACACATGATGCTAGCACTGCTAATACAGAAATTATCAGGAGAGGGATAAACGCGGTATACCCTCCAGTAGGCCATGCAGAAGCCGCCGCCGCGGTGGCAGCAGCAGAAGCGTCCTCGGCGGCCTTCTTGTCGGCCTCGGTCTTCTCGGCGGCGGCGCATTCGGCGTCGTTGGACATGGTGATGACGGAGACGACGCGGACGTAGAGGAAGTAGTGGATCGGAGGCGGCGATCGGCGTAGTCGCTTCCCAAAACCTATTCGCTCTCTCCCGTCATGGAACCAGAGACGGAGTTTGAGACCTGCTCTCCGTCGACCGTGTACGCGGCGGACGGGATGGAGTCACCGGCGGCAGCAACAGCAAAGGAACGACGGTGGGAGGTTCGCGTGGAGCAGATGTGATCTGATCGTGGCGGCTAGGGTTAGGGGACACGTCACACTTAGGAGAGACGTGGGCTTGACCCACGTCCGTCTCAGATCGTGGCCCTGCTGTCAGAACCTCTCCGTTAGTGACTGAAAAAAATAAGCGCATAGGTGTGAGCTCGACTCGGCTCATTCCCACAACCCGCAACCCGCTGTAAGAGCATCTACGGCAGACTTTGCAAATCCAACTCCTTAAACGCCTGTGGACGTGACCGGACGTGTGTGCAGACAGTGAATGGTCACGTCTAAAATTAGCCACTCTGCATCATCCGAGTCTTCCATATTTCTACTTCTAGATTCATACAAAGCATGAAAAAGTAATTGTACGTGCATATTACGTACTGCCCTAGGTCGGTGGAAATCACATCTCGCGCAGAAAACCCCCCGCGTCGTCTCGCGCAGGCGACTCGGGGGCGATTAGGTTTTCCCCCGAGCGCCGCCACCCTCGTCTACCTCCCCTCGCCGCCGTCGCCGTCGGCCTCCGGCCGGCCCGCGGCAGCGATGGGACCCCTTCCACCTCCTCCTCCGTCCATCCCCGCTTTGGTCCCCCTCCCTGCTCGCCCGCCTCGTCCTCGGCGGCGCGAGGCTGCGTGGAGATCGCCGTCGTCGGATTCGTCCTGGTGGTCTCCCCATGGGCTTGGGCCTTGCCTCCTGCCGCCGGCCGGCCTGGGGAGCAGGCCTGGCCATTGCTGGCTGCTTCCTCTGCTTGGAGCGGCCAGATCTGGATCATGGTGTTGGGGTGCTTGGAGGGGGTCGGTCTGGGATGGGGCCTCGGAGTGGTGCTCGTTGCGGTGGCTGGAGCGGCCGGCTTCGCGTGAGCTGCTCGTCTCTTCGGAGATGGGTGAGTGTGGCTCTTTGGATCTGGGGCGGCGGCCCTTCCGGCGAGACTCCATTGGCTTGACCGGTGCTCGTTGGTGCTGGCCGTTCTTCCTCGGCCGCGGGGGCGGCGAGGCGGCAGTAGGTGGCGGCTGTGGTGCGGGCGTCTCGGCGACGCCCGGTCCAGATCAAACCCTAGTCACTCCAGTTCAGTCCAGTCCACCCCGCCCCCAAGCTCCCGTCCGGCGATCTCTGGCCTTTCCCGGCATGGCGGGCAGCGGATCTGACTCCGACCTATCCGGATCCGTCGACTGGGTGTCGTCTCATGTAGGTTGGAGGAGGCAATGGCCGTCAACACTGCCCTCCGCCACTTCTGGGAGGACAGCTCCTGACCAACGGTGGGATCTATCCGACGCGAGTCTATTGCGTCAGTGCACTGGGCACTTGGATCCTCCGGGACAGGATCATCGCGGTCCTCCCGAGAGCCTTCCAGTCTTCCTTTCCCCATCACCGGCCCACCGGAGTATGAGTACTACCGGGACTAGTGTGCCTGTCGTGGGAGGATGAGAGTGGCCAAGGCCCTTCTCGCCTCTGACATGCCGGCGGTGGAGACAGCGGCGTGCGCTGACACAAAGAAGGAAGCCATCCGCGCCCGCATATCTTAAAGAAGCGAAAATGGAGAACACACGCGCCCTCGCCCTAGAGTAGAATCGGGTTGACCATGCCATGGCTGGACTACCCCCCAAGGAGGAAATGAGGGGAGCGAGGGGTCGAACAACTCCGATGAAGAGATATCTGGCTTGATCCATACTGCGTTTTCGAGGCTACTTTTGCTAGAAGGACGACAAGGGCGTCGGGAAAGGCAAGGGCGGCCGTGGATGATCTTCTCCATTAACAGTATGTAGGTAGAACATGCTAAATTTTGGTAGTCCGATGGCATGTCCTGATGTAGTAGCCGGATGATTTGTGTCACCACTCCAGTATTAGGTATCCTATCCCATCTTATAGTTCCCCCACGTCGGAAACTCTATTTATTTGGGATCGGTCTTCCTCGTTCGTTCCCTCGATCGGTCACTCCTCGTCGACCTTGTTATTATTAGATTTGTGCTTTTATCCGGGCTCGCCCTACGGGTCCGGGCATCTTACCTTCCTCGAGGCCGATCTCGGAAGGCGCTAATGGCAATCCCTTTTCCTAAAATGAAATATGAGGGAAAGGCCTTGAGTTAGAAATAAAAAAAAGAAAAAAAGATACAAAGATATCTGCTTCAGGGTAAAATAAATCATTTACTTTAATTATTTTAAATGAAATTATTTTATTTGAAATTGGAACATTTCCGCGG